>CANTAL010000196.1:0-535678 GCA_947650365.1 Chamaelirium japonicum
GCAAAAAACCAAGGTTTTTTGCCGATCGCTCGAACCTTGACCGGATATTTTTCACCGATCGGACAAACATGTCCGATCGGCGAAAGTTATCTGATCGGTCAAATTCCTACTGGATCTGGCAAAAAACCAAGGTTTTTTGCCGATCACTTGAACCTTGACCGGATATTTTTCACCGATCGGACAAACATGTCCGATCGGCGAAAGTTATCTGATCGGTCAAATTTCTACTGGATCTGGTAAAAAACCAAGGTTTTTTGCCGATCGCTCGAACCTTGACCGGATATTTTTCACCGATCGGACAAACATGTCCGATCGGCGAAAGTTATCTGATCGGTCAAATTTCTACTGGATCTGGCAAAACAACCAAGGTTTTTTGCCGATCGCTCGAACCTTGACCGGATATTTTTCACCGATCGGACAAACATGTCCGATCGGCGAAAGTTATCTGATCGGTCAAATTTCTACTGGATCTGGCAAAAAATCAAGGTTTTTTGCCGATCGCTCGAACCTTGACCGGATATTTTTCACCGATCGGACAAACATGTCCGATCGGCGAAAGTTATCTGATCGGTCAAATTCCTACTGGATCTGGCAAAAAACAAAGGTTTTTTGCCGATCACTTGAACCTTGACCGGATATTTTTCACCGATCGGACAAACATGTCCGATCGGCGAAAGTTATCTGATCGGGCAAATTTCTACTGGATCTGGCAAAAAACCAAGGTTTTTTTGCCGATCGCTCGAACCTTGACCGGATATTTTTCACCGATCGGACAAACATGTCCGATCGGCGAAAGTTATCTGATCGGTCAAATTTCTACTTGATCTGGCAAAAAACCAAGGTTTTTTGCCGATCGCTAGAACCTTGACCGGATATTTTTCACCGATCGGACAAACATGTCCGATCGGCGAAAGATATCTGATCGGTCAAATTTCTACTGGATCGGTCAAAAAACCCTGTTTTTTGACCGATCACCCGATTCTTGACCGGTTGAATTTTGCCCGATCGGTCAAAATTTGACCGATCGGTCAAAAGTGACCGATCGGTCAAAATTTAACCGATCGGTCAAATTTCAGCTGATCGGTCAAAATTACTACTGGATCGGTCAAAAAACCCTGTTTTTTGACCGATCACCCGATTCTTGACCGGTTGAATTTTGCCCGATCGGTCAAAATTTGACCGATCGGTCAAAAGTGACCGATCGGTCAAAATTTAACCGATCGGTCAAATTTCAGCTGATCGGTCAAAATTACTACTGGATCGGTCAAAAAACCCTGTTTTTTGACCGATCACCCGATTCTTGACCGGTTGAATTTTGACCGATCGGTCAAAATTTGACCGATCGGTCAAAATTTGACCGATCGGTCAAATTTGACCGATCGGTCCAAATTGACCGATCAGTCACTTTTTTCTCTAACATACGACAAGTTTCTTCGTGTCCGTTTTTCAAAACAGGAAGTTGCTATTTTTTGCACCAAGTCCAAGCCAGCCAGAATGCACCCTAGCTAACTTGGAGGGGGTAACTGTGGGTGCAAATTTTGGCATAAATCTACCACGGGACCCACCGGCCCTGCCTGGTGGGCCCACGAGGGCTACAGCAGGACCCACCAGCCCTGCCTGGTGGGCCCACGAGGGCTACAGCAGGACCCACCAGCCCTGCCTGGTGGGCCCACGAGGGCTACAGCAGGACCCACCAGCCCTGCCTGGTGGGCCCACGAGGACTACAGTGGGACCCACCAGCCCTGCCTGGTGGACCCCCGAAGACAACCGCAGGGCCCGCAACTTTACCTGGAGGATCCCCAGATACTGCAGCAGAAACCGCCATTCGCCACCCAGAATGCCTATAAATAGCATAGCCTTTGAATGTAAATGGATCGAATTCTCAGTTCTAAAAACCAGAACTCTGCGATTTTCAACTTCTGATCTACCATCTCTCTTCGATCTTCTTCTCTCTTTCGAAGAGATCAAGGAGCTTTCAGTGATACTCGGCCTGTCGAGGTCACTTCAACATAAGTGTTAGTGAATTCGGGTTGCTCCCTATAGCACGGAGACGTAGGCTTCGGCTGAACTCCGAGATCACTTCTCTTGTGTCAAAATCTCTCTCTCTCTGATTGCTTTTCTGTTTACATATCAAAAAAGCAACAACTTCAACCAACCGATCGACCAACGATCTTCGACATTAACTTCGACTCCAATTGACTGGTGCTGCGAAGGTCTTCGGGTCGGCACGAAGATTTTCCCCCACAACTTCAACTGAAGTGTTAGTGAATTTGGGTTGCTCCCTATAGCACGGAGACGTAGGCTTCGGCTGAACTCCGAGATCACATCTCGTGTCACAATCTCTCTGATTGCAACAACATCCATCAATAGATCGATCAACGATCTTCGACGTCAACTTCGACTCCAATTGACTGGTGCTGCGAGAGTCTTCGGGTCGGCACGAAGATTTTCCCCCACAGTTTGGCGCCGTCTGTGGGATCCGAGCGAGAAGCCGTGTCCTCTCTACTTCGACTACTAGATCAATAGCCAAACTTCCTCGCCCCCTCGGTTGCTCAAACAACTGATCGGACATCGGCAACCTCGTTGTACCCTTCGCACTCTGAATGGCGAGAACCAAATACCAGGGTCAACCTGAAGGAAGTAACACTCAACATCAACCTCGCCCTGAGACTCGTTCAATGAGTCAAAGGCTCAATTTCGGGCAGCCCCTTGCTGTCCCCGAGATGGGGGTTCACTCAGGAAGTGGAAGATCAGTCGATCGACCGATCGCCCCTCATCCTCATCAATCAATTGGGCAGACTGTCCCTGCTCCTACTGAAGACCCTCCATCGACATACCAGGTCTCTGCAGTCGATTTCCAATTGCTCCAATTGGCAAAGCAAAACGCCACCCTCACCGCTGAGAGGGATGCTCTGAAGAAGGCAGCCTCCGAAGCTGGAATTGCTATTCCGATCCCCTCCACAAGTGAGAGGGTTGATCCTCCTCGACATTCAATTCACTCCGAACAATGGAGGTCAATGGGCACTGCTGCCCTCGAGAGGATTCAACGCGACCCAACTCCCTCTGCTGCTCCCTGGAAGCAGAGTGTCTGGGATCGTCTTGACGACGAGTCCTCCCAATCCTCATCTGGTCGTAACTGCGACAAGAGGGCACCTTCGAAGCTCAACATGCCAAGGAAGCACCAAATGAAAGGCGCTCCTTCGAAGAGTAGAGTCTCCCCTTCCATTCCACTCCAACGTGGACTTGGATCGGACCTTCGACATCGACTTCGACCGGCAAATACTTCAATGCCTGAGCAAGACCTTGCGATCTTGCCTCTTGACCCACCTCTAGGTCGAGGACACGGTCGCAGGGACGGTTACTCCTCTGCCGGGCCTCTACATCGAAGTCTCTTCGAGACCACTTTTCCAAGAGGATGGAGAACTCCTATTCTCCCCAAATTCAACTGCATCAGAGGAGATCCAAGCCTCCATATACTTGCTTTCAAACAAGCTCTAACGCCACACGAAGAGGAAAACAACGTGCTCTGCCGCACCTTCGCGGGAAGTCTCGACGAGCCTTCACTCGACTGGTATCACAATCTCCGAGCTGGTTCCATCACCCAGTTCGGTGTTTTGGCTAACCTCTTTGTGCAGCATTACCAGCTCAACCTGAAGCCCGAGAAGAAGCTCGACTCTCTATATCGGCTAAGGATGGGTGCTGATGAGACTCTCCGAAGTTTCACCAGGAGGTTTCGCAATGAACATGCCGCCCTCTCTGGAAGACATCTGGATGATGAAGCCATCATGTTGGCTTTTCAGAACGCTCTCCTCTTCGATCTACACATCTACAACGACTTCATCCGCAATCCCCCTCCTTCTCTGGGTGCAATGTTTGACCGAATCCAGAGGGAGATTGAGGTGGAAGACGATCAAGTCGCTCGGAAAGGGCGAGAAACTAAGAGAAGGCCTGTTGAAAGAGAAGCTCCTAAGTATGCTGCAAAGGCTCACAACGCTGGAGCAGCAGCCCCTCCGGCCAACAAAAGATCAAAGAATGATGGGCGTCGATCTCCGACGAAGACCACTTTCACTGAGTGGAATTTACCAGTCGAACAGATACTCGACCGTATTCAACACGACGAGTATCTTCGGAGGCCCAATCCTCTTCAGCCAAATTCCAAATTCACAGCAGACAAAACAGTCTACTGCAAATTCCATCGAAGTCACGGCCACTCTACTGACCGATGCTATCGGTTGAAGTTCCATCTTGAAGACTTACTACGAGAGGGCCACCTTCAAGAATTCGTCAACAACGGGCACGATCAACGTCGAACCTCTGCCAAGGGGAAAGAAGTGTGTTGGATACATCAAATCTCTTCTAACCGGCAACCAATTTCTGTGAAGGCCAATGTCTTTGGCATTCATGGAACCTTGCACAATCAAGCTTTGACCGGGAAGGAAGTGGATCGGCAGGTTCGACGCATCTTCCATGTTCGATCTACTGCAAATAAAGAAGATACTTGGATCGAGAATCCCATCGAAGGTCTTGCTTGGCCATCCATAGTCTTCAACGACACCGATCTTCAAGGAGTTCATACTCCACATCGAGACCCCCTGGTCTTGAAACTCATCATCGACGGAAGCACCATCAATCGAATCCTCATCGACACCGGGAGCTCTATCGACATTATGTTCTCAGACTGTTTCAAACGTCTAGGACATAAGTATCAAAGCCTTGATGTCGTCCCGACTGTAATTACTGGTTTCAATGGTGAACAAAGTATCACGGTGGGCGATTCGAGATTCACCCTCGACCTCAGCCGAGAAACTCGAGTCTCGGTGAGGTTTGCAATTGTCGAAGGAGTCTCCAGCTACAACGCCATCCTCGGGCGACCATTCCTCCACCAGATCAATGCCATCTCCTCCTCTTACCATCAACTACTCAAGTTTGCAACTGGAGAAGGCATCGTCTGCATTCGAGGCGATCAGCAAGCTGGAAGATCTTGTGAAGCTGCTGCTGCCAAGACAGATCGCAAGATCAACATTGCTCCTCCAAAGCGGCCACGAGATGAAGCTGGTCCCTCTTCCAAATAGCAATCAAAGGAGATTCCGCTGACCGAACCTCCACCAATCGAATGGGAAGCATCACCTTCAATAGAAGAAATCATCCCGATCAACATAGGCAGTGGAGATCTCCCTCGACAAACTTTCATTGGTACCGGTCTTAGCGACGCAGAAGCGCAAGACATGGTATCCTTTCCTCCAGTCCAATATCGACGTCTTCGCCTGGTGTTTCGAAGACATGCCTGGTATCAATCCAGATGACGCTTGCCATCGACTTGCAATCAAAGAAGAAATGAAGCCTGTCAAGCAAAAGCCACGCACCATCCGACCAGAGCTGCAAGTTGCTGTTCAAGAAGAAATCACCAAGCTACTCGCAGCAGGTTTCATCCGTGAAGTAGAGTATCCTACTTGGATCTCTAACATTGTTGCTGTTCTAAAGAAGAATGGGAAAGTCCGAGTCTGTATCGACTTCACCAACCTCAACAAGGCTTGCCCCAAAGACCCATTTCCCATGCCAAGGATCGATAGACTCGTCGATGCCACTGCTGGCCACGAGCTATTATCCTTCATGGATGGGTATTCTGGATATAATCAAATTCCACTTTATCCAGACGATCAAGAGAAAACTTGCTTCGTGACTAGCCGAGGTCTCTACTGCTACAATGTAATGCCATTCGGCCTCAAAAATGCTGGATCTACCTATCAAAGGTTAGTCACAAAAATGTTCGAAGATCAGATCGGTCACAACGTCGAAGTCTACGTCGATGATCTCCTCACCAAGAGTTCCATTCGGAGTAAGCACCTTTCTGATCTGGCAGAAACCTTTCAAGTTCTTCGAAAATATCATATGAAGCTCAACCCAGCCAAGTGCGCTTTTGGAGTTCAATCTGGCAAATTCCTGGGTCATCTTGTGACCAGGAGGGGTATTGAAGCCAATCCCGATCAAATTCGAGCCATCATCGATATGCCTTCACCTACAAATTGAAAAGAAGTTCAACGCCTCACTGGAAGGTTAGCAGCACTCAATCGATTCATCTCAAAATCTTCCGACAAGTGCAAACCCCTCTTCGACAAACTACGAAAGGCGGATACATCTGGCTGGAGTCCAATCTGTGAAGAAGCATTTCAAAGCATCAAGAAATATCTGGTGCAAGCTCCTATCCTGACTGCTCCATTGCCAAAAGAAGACTTATGGCTCTATCTCGCCGTAACTGATCAAGCAATCAGTGCAGTCTTAGTCAGTAGAAGAGAAGGCTTTGAGCATCCAGTCTACTATATCAGCCACACTCTTCTTCCGGCTGAAACTCGCTATTCAAAAACTGAGAATGTCATCCTGGCCTTACTCACTGCATCGCGTCGTCTCCAACCATACTTCGTCTCCCACCAGATCACTGTCATTTCAGAACACTCACTCAAAGATATCATTGACAAAGCTGGTCGAGCTGGTCGAATGACCAAATGGGTGATCGAAATGAGTGCTCTGGGGATTCAATTCGAACATCGCACTTCTATCAAAGGTCAAGCAGTCACTGATTTTCTAGCTGACTTCCCAGTTGAAGACCCCATCACTTGGGAAGAAGATGTCGACATGCGCTTAGAAGATGAAGACAATACTCTGATCGTTCCTTCAACAAAGATTGATCCAAATCTTGAGGCTATTGCTGTGACTCCTCCATGGAAACTCTATACTGATGGAGCTTCTAGTTCGATCGGTTCGGGAACTGGGATAGTCTTAATATCCCCCGAACTTGATCATCTCCAGAAAGCCACTCTTCTTGGGTTTAATGCCACTAATAACGAAGCTGAATATGAAGCACTCATTTCCGGACTCGAAATGGCGGAATCTCTGGGGGTAGATCGAATCATCATCTACAGCGACTCCCAATTGATCATAAGGCAAATCAATGGAGAATACACAGCTCGTGAAGAAAGAATGCAGTTCTACTTAGCCTTAGTACGACGTCTTCAACAACGTTTTACTATAACTGAGTTCGTTCAAATTCCAAGAGCAGAGAATCGTGAAGCAGATGCTCTAGCTAATGCTGCCTCCGTCCTTGGAGACTCACTCGGAGGAAGACAAATACAAATTGATTATCAAGAAATGCCCAAGACCATCCCCGATCAACAGATCCTTGCTACTACAAAGAGATCTGGGGGTGGAGATCAACTTGCATTCAACCTCACTACTACTACAAATGAGCCTGAAGACTGGAGACGATCAATCTTTGATTTCTTCAAGCATGGCAAAATGCCCGAAGATCCAAATCAAGCCCAAAGACTTCAAAGGAAGCTCCCTTGTTACACTATTCAAGGAGAGGATCTATACTTCAAATCTCACAACGGGATGTTACTCAAATGCCTTGGTCCTGAGCAAGCGCAGGCAATCCTGATTGATATCCACTCTGGAGCTTGTGGAAATCATTCGGGAGGAAGATCTCTTGAAGCCAAGACGAAGCTACAAGGGTACTACTGGCCAACAATGGCAAGGGATGCTCAACAAATAGTTCAAAGATGTGAGCCATGCCAAAAACATGCTCGAGCTATCCATCTCCCTGCAGATGAGCTTCATCAACTATCTAGTCCCTGGCCATTCCATCAGTGGGGGTTAGATTTCTTAGGTCCTTTCCCTCCAACTCCGAGCAAGAAGAAGTATCTATTGCTGGCCACAGATTACTTCACCAAATGGGTTGAAGCTGTGCCCCTCTTCCGAGAGACTGACGATGAAGTGATCAAATTCATTCGGCACAATATCTTCTCAAGATTTGGTACACCTCAAATTCTCGTTGCTGACAATGGAGCTCAATTTGATTCCGATAAGTTTCGAGAATTCTGTCTGAACAACGGTATCAAACTATTCTATTCAACTCCAAGATATCCTCAATGCAATGGTCAAGCTGAAGCCTCAAATAGAGCTATAATTGGTATACTCAAGAAGAAACTCAATGACAAGAAAGGATTGTGGGAACAAGTCCTATCTGAAGTTCTTTGGGGGTATCGCACAACTCCGAGAAGATCAACAGGGTTTTCACCCTTTCGTCTAACATATGGATCGGAAGCAGTACTCCCAACAGAAAATATATCAAGCACTTTGAAGACCAAAGCTGTTGAAGAAGGCATCAATGAAGAACTTCGGATCAATGATCTAGACTTCTCCGAAGAATTACGAGATCAAGCTTCTCTTCGTGTGGCCAAGTACCAGCAGAAGATCAAAAGAGCCTACGACAAGAAAGTCTACAAAAGATAGTTCCCAGTGGGTAGTTTAGTTCTCAGAGCAGTTTTCTACAACACCAAAGAACACAGCAGTGGGAAACTTGCTCCCAACTGGGAAGGTCCATACATCATCGAGTCAGTTGGAGGCAAAGGCTCCTATCGACTAATCTCGCCAGAAAGAGATAGGTTGCCACGAGCTTGGAATTCTAGACACCTCAAGCTGTTCTATCCTTGATGTAAATTATGTGATGAATAAAGATCTCTTTCAAGTCTTCAAATGTGCCAGTGTTCAGCTTTTCAATTCAAGTTCTGAAGCAGTTTCAAGTTATCTATATTCAAATTACCAGGTCTTTTAACAAGTTGGGGAGTTAGAGTTGCGACTCAACCCCTTACTAGCAAATGTTAAAAACTGACCATATTCAAGTTACCAAGTCTTTTAACAAGTTTGGGTGTTAGAGTTGCGACTCAACCCCTTACTGACAAATGTTAAACTGACTTTCAAATTTCAATATTCAATTTCAATCAATTTCTACATCGTTTAACAGGTTTGGGTGCTTGAGTTGCGACTCAACCCCTCACATTCAAGTGTTATACGAATTCAAGTTTCAATTTTCAAGTTGCAATAAGTTTGGGTGCTTGAGTTGCGACTCGACCCCTTACATTCAAAAGATTATATCTATTCTAATGCTATTAAGATTATGATAGTCAAAGGCATTCAACTCAAGAGACATCCAATTTTCAAACACCAAGAAGATCTTCTATTATCAAAATATGCCAGATACAGGAGTGAGCTGATACATTTCAAAAAGTTTACAAGTACAGCAACGAAGAAGGAGAAAAGTCTCAAGGCTTGGCCACACTCTTCGCATGCGACTTCTCCCCCTCAGATCCATCACGAGCTTTACTCGCAACCGATGCCTTGGAAGATCGGACACTGGCAACATTGGCCCTAAGTGCTTCTGCTGCCTTCTCAGCTGTGTCTCTGTAGCTCTGGCATTCGCTCCGCATGTGCTCCAGCTCCTTCTGGTGGGCCTCCTCCTTAGCCGCTGAAGCAGCAATTTGAGCCTCCAGCTCCTTTATTTTGGCCACACGTTCGAAGCCCAAATTTTCGATCATAAAGAATCGATTCTTCAATCCTAGGAGTTCATGACTCTGAGCCTCGTATTCGTTCTGCCAGCGCTTGCTCTCCAGTTTTTCCTTGCGAAGGGCCTCGGTCTTGACCTTCAGGGCCTCTTTCTTTGATTTTAGAGACTCCCTCAGCTGATCTCTCTCCGCGCTTACAGCCTCCAGGGCAGCAGTCAAACGAGATATTTCGGCTGAAGCTTCTTTTGCTCCTGCCTTCATGGAGAGCTTGGTAGCGACATTCATAACTGCTGAGTTCTGCAAAAGAACAAAAGAGTTGAATTATTCTGAAGGAAGATACAATTCAAATGATCGATCAAGCAGATGCACCTACCAACAGGTCAAGTCTATCGAAAGCTTCATCCAGAGTAGCCCCCGGGAGGTTGCAGAGTTTCCTGATCACAGCAGTAGGGTGGTTGATATCAACGTCACCTAAGCTTCTTATTGTTGGAGTCAATACAGCAGGTGCACCTACAATCAACAAGAAATCAAAGTGTTAGATTATTTCCAAGCTTCAACGATAAGACAATCGAGACAAGTTAATACAATTACCTGAGGCTTCAACCCTCGGCTCTTTGCCCTTCCGGCGATCAGAGCCATCCTGAGGGGTCGACTTCTCCTGAATAGAAGTTGGCACTGGTTGAGGCTGAGGAGCCTCATCACCCACTCTACTTTCCCTCTCCAAGTGGATAGGGGAGGAAGCATTCCGAGGAGGTGAGGCCTTTTCTTCCTCTTGTTGCCCGACTGGCACGGTGAGTCCTGCCACCATGGCAGCCACCTCCTCAGCCAGAGAACGAGAGGGGGGTGGGGGTTGCTCAACCTCCACACCCCCGCTCGTTGTTGCTCCTTCAATACGGGGAACGTCAGGGGGAATTTGATCGAGGGGTGTGGGGTTGCTTCCAACCCCAGCACTCCTCGATAGTTTTATTTTGAAGCGCATCGGCCTCTTCAAGTCATCGAACTTGTAGGCGGGAACCACCTTTTGGCCGTCGCCTTCTGCATCCATGACTCCTTCCATCTGACGGGCCTTAGCCTCGTCAATGGGAATAGGAATTGAGTCTTCTTCCCCTGTTGCTCCACCAGTGGGGGTGGGAGGAATTTCTTCCTCACCACCCCCATTCTCACCATCCCCACCAGAGGGGGTGGAAGATAGATCATCCTCGCCGTCCCCATCCTCATCTTCGTCATCGCCACTATTGTTGTGGCTGGCATTCTCAGTCCCTTCGTCTTCTTCGTCGCTCCCCTTCTTCTCTTTTTCTTCTTCCTCTTCATTCTTTTTCCCTTGGTCTTCATCCTCCTTTTGCTTGATGAGGGTTTTTCGTTTCTTCTTCACTGGGCCTCTTTGGAGCACCAGTTTCTCCTCCACAGTGGGCAATCGGCGCCTTACGGTATAGATTTTCTTCTCGGCCCTAATCTTTCGAATGATCTTACCCGACTGAAGGTCCTCCTCGTAGTCCGAATATAGGACTTCGTTATCCTCATATCTGTCCTTTGATCTGTGGAGGAGATTGGCCTTGCCATATCTCACTGGGCAGTTGGAGAATTGTTTCCATGACCTGGTCCCGCAGGTCAACTCAAGAAATAGGTTGTCGATAGCTCCGGCCCTCTCAGAAGTCCAGGCAAAGATGCCCCCCTCACTGTACATCTTCACTGCCTCGTGCACGCTGTCTCGGGGGGTGTCGGGCACTGACATGGGTGTCCATGCACCAGAAACAGAAATTGGCCAATCTGTGTATAACTTGTCAGAAGGGACTGTATCAGTGAGCGAGCGCAGCGGAGACACACCGGTCAAATTGTAGAATGGGCTGTCCCTCCTGAAAGCCCATCGATAATGGAAGAAGAAGTATCCAAGCTCAATCCGGGCAGGTTCACCTTCCGAGATACTGGAGTAGCAGGCCTTCAAGTCTTCCTGGAAATCCGACTCCGCGCGGCAGAATGCGTAGATGATTCGCCAGGCGTTCCCAGTGACCTGCCCTGGGCAAAGGCCAGAAGTGTTCAATAATCTTGCAGCAAAGGGTGGCAACGGTAGGCGCAGGCCGCAGTTGAGTTGGCCGAGGGTCACAATGGTTCCCATGACCTTTTCGTTACTGGCATAGCTGGTGAAGACGGTCTTCTTATCGATACCAAAAGCAGTCTGGATGCTAGGGAGTGAAGGTTGCACCCCCTTCCCTTCTGTGAAATAAGAGAGCAATGTTTGCCACTTCTTCCTTTTCGAATCTGTGAACTCGCCACCGGTATTGTACATATACTCTACCTCCTCTGTCAGAGGCATGAGCGGACCCAGAACAGACTTTACTTTAGGGATGAACTCTGGCCTTGATGGCGCTGAGGCAAACCCTACTCCTTGGTGCCGCTTGCCCAGTTGGCCAAGTTCGGTAAGTGCGGCCTTGCCTTTGCCACGACCCCTCGGAGGAGATGGAACCTCAACAATTTCCTTCCCCTTTCTCTTCGAGGGAACCGTACCGGACTTCTTCGAACTGCCAGAGGAAGACATTCGACCGATCAAACAAGAACAGATCAGAAATCAGGAGAGCAAGAGTTTGGACTTCGAAAAATTTTGGAAGCGTGAAGCAAAAATGACAGCCAGTGAAACTTTTATCCCAGGGTAAAACAGGTACGCAAATCGAGAAGACACGTGTCTTCACCATATCAAATCGCGTGTTTTTGTAGGTACACGTGGCATCCATCCGTAGCAAGCGCAAAATCAGGCGAACCGTCGGACCAGACGAAACGTCGGACCTACCGGTCCACGTGAACCAACGGTCCAAGCGAGCCACCGGTCTGAATAAACCAAACCGCCGGTTCAAAGCCACGTTCAAGCCAACCAAAGATTCAAAACAGGAAGGATCCAGCTCCATCAATGTTCGAAACTCTGCCAAAAGATCGAAGGGCAAAGCAGCGAACCTTCTCTGAAGGGCAGGTTCAAAACTTAAAATTGGACAAATCCAAATTTCTACTGGATCTGGCAAAAAACCAAGGTTTTTTGCCGATCACTCGAACCTTGACCGGATATTTTTTCACCGATCGGACAAACATGTCCGATCGGCGAAAATTATTTGATCGGTCAAATTTCTACTGGATCTGGCAAAAAACCAAGGTTTTTTGCCGATCACTCGAACCTTGACCGGATATTTTTTCACCGATCGGACAAACATGTCCGATCGGCGAAAATTATTTGATCGGTCAAATTTCTACTGGATCTGGCAAAAAACCAAGGTTTTTTGCCGATCACTCGAACCTTGACCGGATATTTTTTCATCGATCGGACAAACATGTCCGATCGGCGAAAATTATTTGATCGGTCAAATTTCTACTGGATCTGGCAAAAAACCAAGGTTTTTTGCCGATCACTCGAACCTTGACCGGATATTTTTTCACCGATCGGACAAACATGTCCGATCGGCGAAAATTATTTGATCGGTCAAATTTCTACTGGATCTGGCAAAAAACCAAGGTTTTTTGCCGATCACTCGAACCTTGACCGGACATTTTTTACCGATCGGACAAACATGTCCGATCGGCGAAAATTATTTGATCGGTCAAATTTCTACTGGATCTGGCAAAAAACCAAGGTTTTTTGCCGATCACTCGAACCTTGACCGGATATTTTTTCACCGATCGGACAAACATGTCCGATCGGCGAAAATTATTTGATCGGTCAAATTTCTACTGGATCTGGCAAAAAACCAAGGTTTTTTTGCCGATCACTCGAACCTTGACCGGATATTTTTTCATCGATCGGACAAACATGTCCGATCGGCGAAAATTATTTGATCGGTCAAATTTCTACTGGATCTGGCAAAAAACCAAGGTTTTTTGCCGATCACTCGAACCTTGACCGGATATTTTTTCACCGATCAGACAAACATGTCCGATCGGCGAAAATTATTTGATCGGTCAAATTTCTACTGGATCTGGCAAAAAACCAAGGTTTTTTTGCCGATCACTCGAACCTTGACCGGATATTTTTTCATCGATCGGACAAACAAGTCCGATCGGCGAAAATTATTTGATCGGTCAAATTTCTACTGGATCTGGCAAAAAACCAAGGTTTTTTGCCGATCACTCGAACCTTGACCGGATATTTTTTCACCGATCGGACAAACATGTCCGATCGGCGAAAATTATTTGATCGGTCAAATTTCTACTGGATCTGGCAAAAAACCAAGGTTTTTTGCCGATCACTCGAACCTTGACCGGATATTTTTTACCGATCGGACAAACATGTCCGATCGGCAAAAATTATTTGATCGGTCAAATTTCTTCTGGATCTGGCAAAAAACCAAGGTTTTTTGCCGATCACTCGAACCTTGACCGGATATTTTTTCACCGATCGGACAAACATGTCCGATCGGCGAAAATTATTTGATCGGTCAAATTTCTACTGGATCTGGCAAAAAACCAAGGTTTTTTGCCGATCACTCGAACCTTGACCGGATATTTTTTCACCGATCGGACAAACATGTCCGATCGGCGAAAATTATTTGATCGGTCAAATTTCTACTGGATCTGGCAAAAAACCGAGGTTTTTTGCCGATCACTCGATCCTTGACCGGTTGAATTTTGACCGATCGGTCAAAATTTAACCGATCAGTCAAAATTTGTCCGATCGGATAAATTTTGACCGATCAATCAAAATCTTCTGATCGGTCAAAACTTCTACTAGATCGGTCAAAAAGCCGTGTTTTTTGACCGATCATTCGATCCTTGACCGGTTGAATTTTGACCGATCGGTCAAAATTTAACCGATCGGTCAAATTTGACCGATCGGTCAAAATTTGACCGATCAATCAAAATTGACCGGTCAGTCCTTTTTTACGCTAACACACGACAAGTTTCTTCGTGTCCTTTTTTTCAAAACAGGGAGTTGCTGTTTTTTGCACCAAATCCAAGCCAGCCAGAAGGCAATCTAGCTAACTTGGAGGGGGTAACTGTGGGTGCAAATTTTGGCAGAAGTCTACCAACTACCACGGGACCCACCGGCTCTGCCTGGTGGGCCCACGAGGACTACCACGGGACCCACCGGCCCTGCCTGGTGGGCCCACGAGGACTACCACGGGACCCACCGGCCCTGCCTGGTGGGCCCACGAGGACTACCACGGGACCCACCGGCCCTGCCTGGTGGGCCCACGAAGACTACCACGGGACCCACTGGCCCTGCCTGGTGGACCCACGAAGACTACCACTGGACCCACCAGCCCTGCCTGGTGGGCCTACGAAGACTACCATGGGACCCAGCGGCCCTGCCCGGAAGGCCCACGAGCCTGTGGAATCCCCCAGAAGACGGTAGCGGGGCCCGCTAGCTTTACCTGGAGAATCCCCAGATACGACGGCAGAAACCGCCATTTAACCCAGAATTCCCACCAGAGAATCCTATAAATAGCAGTGCCTACGAATGTAAAAGGATCCGAAAATTCTGATTTCCACTCTGAGATCTGACTTTCAGAACCAGAGCTCTGGATTTTCAACTTCTGATCTACCATTTCTCCTTGATCTTCTTTTCTCCTTAAAAGAGATCAGAGGGTTTTCAGTGACACTCGGCCTGTCGAGGTCACTTCAACTGAAGTGTTAGTGAATTCGGGTTGCTCCCTATAGCACGGAGACGTAGGCTTCGGCTGAACTCCGAGATCACATCTCGTGTCACAATCTCTCTGATTGCAACAACATCCATCAATAGATCGATCAACGATCTTCGACGTCAACTTCGACTCCAATTGACTGGTGCTGCGAGAGTCTTCGGGTCGGCACGAAGATTTTCCCCCACAAGAATGGATCGTACGAATGAATTAGAATGGATCATACAAATAAATTAGAAAGGTTACATTCGTGAGAATGAATTAGAATGGATCGTACAAATGAATTAGAATGGATCATGCGAATGAATTTGAATGGATCGTACGAATGAATTAGAATGGATCGTACGAATGAATTAGAATAGATCGTACGAATAGATTAGAATAGATCCTACGAATGGATTAGAATGGATATATTCGTGCGAATGAATTAGAATGGATCGTACGAATGAATTAGACTGGATCGTATGAGTAAATTAGAATGGATACATTCGTGCGAATGAATTAGAATGGATCGTAGGAATGAATTAGAATGGATCATACGAATGAATTAGAATGGATCGTGCGAATGAATTAGAATGGATTGTACGAATGAATTAGAATGGATATATTCGTGCGAATGAATTAGAATGGATCATATGAAAGAATTAGAATGGATCGTACAAATGAATTGGAATGGATCGTACGAATGAATTAGAATATATCATGTGAATGAATTAGAATGGATCGTACATTTGAATTAGATTGGATTGTGCGAATGAATTAGAATGGATACATTCGTGCGAATGAATTAGAATAGATCGTATGAATGAATTAGAATGGATCGTACGAATTAATTAGAATTGATACATTTGTACGAATGAATTAGAAAGGATCGTACGAATGAATTAGAATGGATAGTGCGAATGAATTAGAATGGATCGTACGAATGAATTAGAATGGATTGTACGAATGAATTAGAATAGATCGTGCGAATAAATTAGAATGGATCATACGAATAAATTAGAATGAATCATGCGAATGAATTAGAATGGATCGTACAAATGAATTGGAATGGATCGTACGAATGAATTAGAATACATCATGTGAATGAATTAGAATGGATCGTACGTTTGAATTAGATTGGATTGTGCGAATGAATTAGAATGGATACATTCGTGCGAATGAATTATAATAGATCGTATGAATGAATTAGAATGGATCGTAAGAATGAATTAGAATGGATACATTTGTACGAATGAATTAGCATGGATCGTACGAATGAATTAGCATGGATCGTACGAATGAATTAGAATGGATAGTGCAAATGAATTAGAATGGATCGTACGAATGAATTAGAATGGATTGTATGAATGAATTAGAATAGATCGTGCGAATGAATTAGAATGGATCGTACGAAAGAATTAGAATGGATTGTACGAATGAATTAGAATGGATCATACGAATGAATTAGAATCGATCGTGCGAATGAATTAGAATGGATTGTACGAATGAATTAGAATGGATATATTTGTGCGATGAATAAGAATGGAGCGTACGAATGAAATAGAATGGATCCATTCGTGCGAATGAATTAGAATGGATCGTATGAATGAATAAGGATGGATCGTACGAATGAATTAGAATGGATACATTTGTGCGAATGAATTAGAATAGATTAGAATGGATCATACGAATGAATTAGAATAGATCGTACGAATGAATTAGAATGGATCGTACGAATGAATTAGAATGGATACATTCAAGCGAATGAATTAGAATGGATCGTACGAATGAATTAGAATGGATCATAGGAATGAATTAGAATGGATCGTGCAAATGAATTAGAAAGGATACATTCGTGCGAATGAATTAGAATGGATCGTAGGAATGAATTAGAATGGATCGTACGAATGAATTAGAATGGTTACATTTGTGCGAATGAATTAGAATAGATGATACGAATGAGATAGAATGGATCGTGCGAATGAATTAGAATACATCATGTGAATGAATTTGAATGGATCGTACGAATGGATTAGAATGGATCGTACGAATGAATTAAAATGGATACATTCGTACGACTGAATTAGAATGGATCGTGCGAATTAATTAGAATGGATCGTACGAATGAATTTGAATGGATACATTTGTGCGAATGAATCTGAATGGATTGTATGAATGAATTACAATGGTTCGTACGAATGGATTAGAATGGATCGTACGAATGAATTAGAATGGATCGTACAAATAAATTAGAAAGGTTACATTTGTGAGAATGAATTAGAATGGATCGTACGAATGAATTAGAATGGATCGTAAGAATGGATTAGAATGGATCGTACGATTGGATTAGAATGGATCGTACGAATGAATTAGAATGGATCATACAAATGAATTAGAAAGGTTACATTCGTGAGAATGAAATTGAATGGATCGTACGATCCATTCTAATTCATTCTCACGAATGTAACCTTTCTAATTCATTTGTATGATCCATTTGTACGATCCATTCTAATTCATTCATACGATCCATTCTAATTCATTCGTACCAATGTATCCATTCTAATTCATTCGTATAATGCGTTCGTACGATCCATTCTAATGCATTCATTCGCACGAACCATTCTAATTTATTCGTACGATCCATTCTAATTCATTCGTACGATCCATTCTAATTCATTCGTACGATCTATTCTAATTTATTCGCACGAATGTAACCATTCTAATTCATTCGTACGAATGAATGAATTAGAATGGATCGTGCGAATGAATTAGAATGGATACTTCTTGCGAATGAATTAGAATGGATCGGACGAATGAATTAGAATGGATCATGCGAATGAATTAGAATGGATCATGCGAATGAATTTGAATGGAGCATCCGAATGAATTAGAATGGAGCGTACGAATGAACTAGAATGGATACATTCGTGTGAATAAATAAGAATGGATCGATCATATGAAAGAATTAGAATGGATCGTGCGAATGAATTAGAATGGATCGTGCGAATGAATTAGAATGGATCGTACGAATGAATTAGAATGAATCGTACGAATGAATTAGAATGGATCATGCGAATGAATTAGAATGGATCATACAAATGAATTAGAAAGGATATATTCGTGCGAATGAATTAGAATGGATCGTACAAATGAATTAGAATGGATCGTACGAATGCATTAGAATGGATCGTACGAATGAATTAGAATGGATACATTCGAGCAAATTAATTAGAATAGATCGTAGGAATGAATTAGAATGGATCATACGAATGAATTAGAATGGATCGTACGAATGAATTAGAATGGATCGTGCGAATGAATTAGAATGGATACATTCGAGCGAATGTATTAGAATAGATCGTAGGAATGAATTAGAATGGATCATACAAATGAATTAGAATGGATCGTACGAAAGAATTAAAATGGATACATTCGAGTGAATGAATTAGAATGGATACATTTGTGTGAATGAATTAGAATGGATCATGCGAATGAATTAGAATGGATCGTACGAATGAATTAGAATGGATCGTACGAATGAATTAGAATGGATACATTCGAGCGAATGAATTAGAATAGATCGTAGGAATGAATTAGAATGGATCATACGAATGAATTAGAATGGATCGTGCGAATGAATTAGAATGGATTGTACGAATGAATTAGAATGGATACATTCATGCGAATGAATTAGAATGGATCGTACGAATGAATTAGAATGGATCATGCGAATGAATTAGAATGAATCGTACGAATGAATTAGAATGGATCGTGCGAATGAGTACGAATGAATTAGAATTGATCGTGCGAATGAATTAGAATGGATCATACGAATGAATTAGAATGGATCGTGCGAATGAATTTGAATGGATCGTGCGAATGAATTTGAATGGATCGTGCGAAGGAATTAGAATGGATCGTACGAATGGATTAGAATGGATCGTACGAATGGATTAGAATGGATCGTACGAATAAATTAGAATGGATCATACGAATAAATTAGAATGGATCGTACGAATGAATTAAAATGGATCGTGCGAATGAATTAGAATGAATCGTACGATCCATTCTAATTCATTCGCACGATCCATTCTAATTCATTCGTATGATCCATTCTAATTCATTCCTACGATCTTTTCTAATTCATTCGCTCGAATGTATCCATTCTAATTCATTCGTTCGATCCATTCTAATTCATTCGTACGATCCGTTCAAATTCATTCGCATGATCCATTCTAATTCATTCGTACGATCCATTCTAATTCATTCTCACGAATGTAACCTTTCTAATTCATTTGTATGATCCATTCTAATTCATTCGTATTCATTCGGTGGATCCATTCTAATTCATTCCTACGATCCATTCTAATTCATTCGTACGATCCATTCTAATTCATTCGTACGATCCATTCTAATTCATTCGCACGAATGTAACCATTCTAATTCTTCGTACGATCCATTCTAATTCATTCGCACGAATGAATTAGAATGGATCGTGCGAATGAATTAGAATTGATCGTACGAATGAATTAGAATGGATCGTACGAATGAATTAGATCGTACGAATGAATTAGAATGGATCGTACAAATGAATCAGAATGGTTACATTCGTGAGAATGAATTAGAATGGATCGTACGAATGAATTAGAATGGACCATGCAAATGAATATGAATGGATCATGCGAATGAATTAGAATGGATTGTAGGAATGAATTAGAATGGATCGTACGAATGAATTAGAATGGTTACATTCGTGCGAATAAATTAGAATGGATCGTACGAATGGATTAGAATGGATCGTACGAATGGATTAGAATGGATCGTACGAATGAATTAGAATGGATCATACAAATGAATTAGAAAGGATACATTCGAGCGAATGAATTAGAATGGTGGATCATAGGAATGAATTAGAATGGATCGTGCAAATGAATTAAAATGGATACATTCGGGCGAATGAATTAGAATGGATCGTAGGAATTAATTAGAATGGATCGTACGAATGAATTAGAATGGTTACATTCGTGAGAATGAATTAGAATGGATCGTACGAATGAATTAGAATGGATACATTCGAGCGAATGAATTAGAATGGATCGTACGATGCAATCTAATTCATTCGTACGATCCAATCTAATTCATTCGTACGATCCATTCTAATTCATTCTCACGTCTAATTCATTCGCACGATCCATTCTAATTCATTCGTACGATCCATTCTAATTCATTCGCACGATCCATTCTAATTCATTCGTATGATCCATTCTAATTCATTCGCACAAATGTATCCATTCTAATGCATTCGTACGATCCATTCTAATGCATTCGTACGATCCATTCTAATTCATTCGTATGATCCATTCTAATTCATTCCTACGATCTATTCTAATTCATTCGCTCGAATGTATCCATTCTAATTCATTCGTTCGATCCATTCTAATTCATTCGTACGATCCATTCAAATTTATTCGCATGATCCTTTTTAATTCATTCGTACGATCCATTCTAATTCATTCTCACGAATGTAACCTTTCTAATTCATTCGTACGATCCATTGTAATCCATTCGTACGATCCATTCAAATTCATTCGTACGATCCATTCTAATTCATTCTCACAAATGTAACCTTTCTAATTCATTCGCACGATCCATTCTAATTTATTCGTACGATCCATTCTAATTCATTCGCTCGAATGTATCCATTCTAATTTATTCGTGCGATTCATTCTAATTCATTCGAGCGAATGGATCGTACGAATGGATTAGAATGGATCATACCAATGAATTAGAAAGGTTACATTCGTGAGAATGAATTAGAATAGGTCGTACTAATGAATTAGAATGGATCATACAAATGAATTAGAATGGATCGTGCAAATGAATTAGAATGGATACATTCGTGCGAATTAATTGGAATGGATCGTGCGAATGAATTAGAATGGATTGTACGAATGGATTAGAATGGATCGTACAAATGAATTAGAATGGATACATTCGTACGAATGGATTAGAATGGATCGTACGAATGGATTAGAATAGCTCATACGAATGAATTAGAATGAATCGTACGAATGAATTAGAATGGTTACATTCGTGCGAATGAATTAGAATAGATCATACGAATGAATTAGAATGGATCGTATGAATGAATTAGACTGGATCGTACGAATGCATTAAAATGGATCGTACGAATGAATTAGAATGGATACATTCGAGCGAATGAATTAGAATGGATCGTGCGATGAATTAGAATGGATCATACAAATGAATTAGAATGGATTCTAATCCATTCGTACAATCCATTCTAATCTATTCTAATTCATTCGCACAAATGTATCCATTCTAATTCATTCTCACAAATGTAACCTTTCTAATTTCTCACAAATGTAATCTTTCTAATTCATTTGTACGATCCATTCTAATTCATTCGTATGATCCATTCTAATTTATTCGTATGATCCATTCTTATTCATTCATACGATCCATTCTAATTCATATGATCCATTCTAACTCATTTTAGAATGGATCGTAAGAACGAATTAGAATGGATCAAACAAATGAATTAGAATGGATCGTACAAATGAATTAGAATGGATCGTGCGAATAAATTAGAATGGATCGTACGAATGAATTAGAATGGATACATTCGTACGAATGAATTAGAATGAATCGTACGATCCATTCTAATTCATTCGTCCGATCCATTCTAATTCATTCGCACGAATAAATCCATTCTAATTCATTCGTACAATCCATTCTAATTCATTCGCACGATCCATTCTAATTCATTCGTATGATCCATTTTAATTCATTCCTACGATCTATTCTAATTCATTCGCTCGAATGTATCCATTCTAATTCATTCGTACAATCCATTCTAATTCATTCGCACGATCTATTCTAATTCATTCATATGATCCATTCAAATCCATTCTTATTCATTCGCATGATCCATTCTAATTCATTCTTATTCATTCGTACGATCCATTCTAATGCATTCCAATGATTCATTCTAATTCAGTCGAACGATCCATTCTAATTCACTCGTACGATCCATTTGAATTCATTCATATGATCCATTCTAACTCATTCGCACAAATGTATCCATTCTAATTCATTCCTACGATCTATTCTAATTCATTTGCTCGAATGTATCCATTCTAATTCATTCGTTCGTTCCATTCTAATTCATTTGTACCATCCATTCAAATTCATTCGCATGATCCATTCTAATTCATTCGTACGATCCATTCCAATTCATTCGTATGATCCATTCTAATGCATTCGTACGATCCATTCTAATCCATTCGTACGATCCATTCTAATTCATTCGTACGATCTATTCTAATTCATTCGCACAAATGTATCCAGTTTAATTCATTCGTACAATCCTTTCTAATTCGTTCATACTATCTATTCTAATTCATTCGTACGAATGAATTAGAATGGATCATACGAATAAATTAGAATAGATCGTAGGAATGAATTAGAATGGATCGTATGAATAAATTAGAATGGATCGTACGACTGAATTAGAATGGATCGTACGAATGAATTAGAATTGATCATACGAATGAATTAGAATGGATCGTACGAATGAATTAGAATGAATACATTCATGCAAATGAATTAGAATGGATCATACGAATGGATTAGAATGGATCATACGAATGAATTAGAATGGATCGTACGAATGAATTAGAATGGATCATATGAATGAATTAGAATGGTTACATTCGTGCAAATGAGTTAGAATGGATCGTACGAATGCATTAGAATGGATCGTACGAATGAATTAGAATGAATTAGAATGGATACATTCGTGCGAATGAATTAGAATGGATCGTACGAATGAATTACAATGGATTGTACGAGTAAATTAGAATGGATTGTACGAATGAATTAGAATGGTTACATTCGTGCGAATGAATTAGAATGGATCGTACGAATGAATTAGAATGGATCATGCGAATGAATTAGAGTTGATCATACGAATGAATTAGAATGGATCGTACGAATGGATTAGAACGCATTGTACGAATGAATTAGAATAGATACATTTGTGTGAATGAATTAGATTGCATCGTACGAATGAATTTGAATGGATCGGACGAATGAAATAGAATGGATCGTATGAATGAATTAGAATGGATCATAGGAATGAATTAGAATGGATCGTACAAATGAATTAGAATGGATACATTCGTGCGAATGAATTAGAATGGATCGTGCGAATGAATTAGAATGGATCGTACGAATGAATTAGAATGGATATATTTGAATGAATAAATTAGAATGGATCATACGAATGAATTAGAGTGGATAGTACGAATGAATTAGAATGGATCGTGCGAATGAATTAGAATCGATCGTACGAATGAATTAGAATGGATCCTACGAATGAATTAGATCGTACGAATGAATTAGAAAGGATCGTACGAATGAATTAAAATGGGTACATTCATACGACTGAATTAGAATGGATCGTGCGAATTAATTAGAATGGATCGTACGAATGAATTTGAATGGATACATTTGTGCGAATGAATCTGAATGGATTGTATGAATGAATTACAATGGGTCATACGAATGAATTAGAATGGATCGTACGAATGAATTAGAATAGCTCATACGAATGAATTAGAATGAATCATACGAATGAATCATACGAATGAATTAGAACGGTTACATTCATGCGAATGAATTAGAATAGATCGTACGAATGAATTAGAATGGATCATACGAATAAATTAGAATGGATCGTGCGAATGAATTAGAAAGGATCGTACGAATGAATTAGAATGGATCCGCCGAATGAGTTAGAATGGATCATACGAATGAATTAGAATGGATCGTATGAACGAATTAGAATGGATTGTGCGAATGAATTAGAATGGATCGTATGAATGAATAAGAATGGATCGTACGAATAAATTAGAATGGATCGTGCGAATGATTTAGAACGAATCGTACGAATGCATTAGAATGGATCGTACGAATGAATTAGAATGAATCGTACGATCCATTTTAATTCATTCGTCCGATCCATTCTAATTCATTCGCACGAATGTATCCATTCTAATTCATTCGCACGAATGTATCCATTCTAATTCATTCATACAATCCATTCTAATTCATTTGCACGATCCATTCTAATTCATTCATATGATCCATTCTAATTCATTCCTATGATCTATTCTAATTCATTCGCTCGAATGTATCCATTCTAATTCATTCGTACGATCCATTCTAATTCATTCGCACGATCCATTCTAATTCATTTGCACGATCCATTCTAATTCATTCCTATGATCCATTCTAATTCATTCATACGATCCATTCTAATTCATTTGCTCGAATGTATCTATTCTAATTCATTCGTACGATCCATTCTAATTCGTTCATACGATCCATTCTAATTCGTTCGTACGATCCATTCTAATTCGTTCGTACGATCCATTCTAATTCATTCCTACGATCTATTCTAATTCATTCGCTCGAATGTATCCATTCTAATTCATTCGTTCGATCCATTCTAATTCATTCGAACGATCCATTCAAATTTATTCACATGATCCATTCTAATTCATTCGTACGATCCATTCTAATTCATTCTCACGAATGTAACCTTTCTAATTCATTTGTATGATCCATTCTAATTCATTCGTACGATCCATTCTAATCCATTCGTACGATCCATTCTAATCCATTCGTACGATCTATTCTAATCCATTCGTATGATCCATTCTAATTCATTCGTACGATCCATTCTAATTCATTCTCACAAATGTAACCTTTCTAATTCATTTGTACGATCCATTGTAATCCATTCGTACGATCCATTCTAATCCATTCGTACGATCCATTCTAATTCATTCGCACGAATGTAACCATTCTAATTCATTCGTACGATCCATTCTAATTCATTCATACGATCCATTCTAATTCATTCGTACGATCCATTCTAATCCATTCATACGATCCATTCTAATCCATTCGTACGATCCATTCTAATTCATTCGCACGAATGTAACCATTCTAATTCATTCATATGATCCATTCTAATTCATTCCTACGATCCATTCTAATTCATTTGCACGAATGTATCCATTCTAATTCATTTACACGATCCATTCTACTTCATTCCTATGATCCATTCTTATTCATTCGTACGATCCATCCTAATTCATTCTCACGAATGTAACCTTTCTAATTCATTTGTATGATCCATTCTAATTCATTCGTACGATCCATTCTAATCCATTCGTACGATCCATTCTAATCCATTCGTACGATCCATTCTAATTCATTCGTACGATCCATTCTAATTCATTCTCACAAATGTAACCTTTCTAATTCATTTGTACGATCCATTCTAATTCATTCGTACGATCCATTCTAATCCATTCGTACGATCCATTCTAATCCATTCGTACGATCCATTCTTATTCATTTGCACAAATGTAACCATTCTAATTCATTCGTACGATCCATTCAAATTCATTCCTACCATCCATTCTAATTCATTCGCATGAATGTATCCATTCTAATTCATTTGCACGATCCATTCTAATTCATTCCTACGATTCATTCTAATTCATTCGTACGATCCATTCTAATCCATTCGTACGATCCATTCTAATTCATTTATATGATCCATTCTAATTTGTTCATATGATCCATTCTAATTCGTTCGTACGATCCATTCTAATTCGTTCGTACGATCCATTCAAATTCATTCGCACGATCCATTCTAATTCATTCGTACGATCCATTCTAATTCATTCGTACGATCCATTCTAATTCATTCGTATGATCCATTCTAACACATTCGCACAAATGTATCCATTCTAATTCATTCGTACGATCCATTCTAATTCATTCGCACGATCCATTCTAATTCATTCGTACGATCCATTCTAATTCATTCATACGATCCATTCTAATTCATTCGTACGATCCATTCTAATTCATTTTCACAAATGTATCCATTCTAATTCATTCGTACGATCCATTCTAATCCATTCGTACGATCCATTCTAGTCTATTCCTACGATCCATTCTAATCCATTCGTACGATCCATTCTAATCCATTCGTACGATCCATTCTAATTCATTCGTACGATCCATTCAAATTTATTCATTCAAATATATACATTCTAATTCATTTGTACGATCCATTCTAATTCATTCGCACGATCCATTCTAATTCATTCGTACGATCCATTCTAATTCATTCGTACGATCCATTCTAATTCATTCGCACGATCCATTCTAATTCATTTGTACGATCCATTTTAATTCGTTCGCATGATCCATTCTAATTCATTCGTATGATACATTCATACGACTGAATTAGAATGGATTGTACGAATGAATTAGAATTGATCATACAAATGAATTAGAATGGATCGTACGAATGAATTAGAATGGATCGTGCGAATGAATTATAATGGATATATTTGAACGAATAAATTAGAATGGATCATACGAATGAATTAGAATGGATCGTACGAATCAATTAGAATGGATCGTACGAATGAATTAGAATGGATCGTACAAATGAATTAGAAAGGTTACATTTGTGAGAATGAATTAGAATGGATCGTACGAATGAATTAGAACGGATCGTACGAATGGATTAGAATGGATCGTACGAATGAATTAGAATGGATCATACGAATGCATTAGAATGGATACATACGTGCGAATGAATTAGAATGGATCGTACAAATGAATTAGAATGGGTCATGCGAATGAATTAGAATGGATCGTAAGAATGAATTAGAATGGATCGTGCGAATGAATTAGAATGGATCGTACGAATGAATTAAAATGGATACATTTGTGCGAATGAATTAGATTGGATCTTACGAATGTATTAGAATGGATCATACGAATGAATTAGAATGGATCTTGCGAATGAATTAGAATGGATCGTGCGAATGAATTAGAATGGATACATTCGTACAAATGAATTAGAATGGATCGTACGAATGAATTAGAATGGATCGTACGAATGAATTAGAAAGGTTACATTCGTGCGAATGAATTAGAATGGATCGTACGAATGGATTAGAATGGATCGTATGAATGAATTAGAATGGATCGTACAAATGAATTAGAAAGGTTACATTTGTGAGAATGAATTAGAATGGGTCGTACGAATGGATTAGAATGAATCGTACGAATGCATTAGAATGGATACATTCGAGCGAATGAATTAGAATAGATCGTAGGAATGAATTAGAATGGATCATACGAATGAATTAGAATGGATAGTGCGAATGAATTAGAATGGATTGTACGAATGAATTAGAATGGATACATTCGTGCGAATGAATTAGAATGGACCGGACGAATGAATTAGAATGGATCGTACGAATGAATTAGAATGGATCGTGCGAATGAATTAGAATGAATCGTACGAATGCATTAGAATGGATACATTCGTGCGAATGAATTAGAATGGATCGTACGAATGAATTAGAATGGATCGTGCGAATGAATTAGAATGAATTAGAATGGATCGTACGAATGAATTAGAATGGATCGTACGAATGAATTAGAATGGATCGTGCGAATGAATTAGAATGGATCGTACGAATGAATTAGAATGGATACATTTGTGCGAATGAATTAGAATGGATCGTACGAATGAATTAGAATGGATCGTACGAATGAATTAGAATGGATACATTTGTACAAATGAATTAGAATGGATCGTGCGAATGAATTAGAATGGGTCGTACGAATGAATTATAATGGATCGTACGAATGAATTAGAATGGATCTTGCGATTGAATTAGAATAGATCGTACGAATGAATTAGAATGGATACATTCGTGCGAATGAACTAGAATGGATACATACATTCATGCGAATGAATTAGAATGGATTGTATGAATGAGTTAGAATGGATCGTATGGATGAATTAGAATGGATTGCATGAATGAATTAGAATGGATCATACGAATGAATTGGAATGGATCATACGAATGAATTAGAATGGATACATTCATACAAATGAATTAGAATGGATCGTACGAATGAATTAGAATGGACAATACGAATGAATTAGAATGGATCATGCGAATGAATTAGA
Organism: Chamaelirium japonicum; assembly: GCA_947650365.1. NCBI lineage: Eukaryota > Viridiplantae > Streptophyta > Magnoliopsida > Liliales > Melanthiaceae > Chamaelirium > Chamaelirium japonicum. The sequence continues at coordinate 28,038 of CANTAL010000196.1, forward strand.
TTGGATCGTGCGAATGAATTAGAATGGATACATTCGTACAAATGAATTAGAATGGATCGTGCGAATGAATTAGAATGGATCGTACGAATGAATTAGAGTGGATACATTTGTGCAAATGAATTAGAATGGATCGTACGAATGAATTCGAATGAATCATACGAATGAATTAGAATGGATCATACGAATGAATTAGAATACATCATGTGAATGAATTAGAATGGATCGTACATTTGAATTAGATTGGATTGTGCGAATGAATTAGAATGGATACATTCGTGCGAATGAATTAGAATAGATCGTATGAATGAATTAGAATGGATCGTACGAATGAATTAGAATGGATTATGCGAATGAATTTGAATGGATCGTGTGAATGAATTAGAATGGATCATACAAATGAATTAGAATGGATCGTACGAATGAATTAGAATGGATACATTCGTGCGAATGAATTAGAATGGATCGTACGAATGAATTAGACTTGATCGTACGAATAAATTAGAATGGATACATTCATACGAATGAATTAGAATGGATCGTACGAATGAATTAGAATGGATCGTACGAATGTATTAGAATGGATCGTACGAATGGATTAGAATGGATAGTACGAATGAATTAGAATGGATCATACAAATGAATTCGAATGGATCGTACGAATGAATTAGAATGGATCGTGCGAATGAATTAGAATGAATCGTAAGAATGCTTTAGAATGGATACATTCGTGCGAAAGAATTAGAATGGATCGTACAAATGAATTAGAATGGATCGAGCGAATGAATTAGAATGGATCATACGAATGAATTAGAATGGATCGTACGAATGAATTAGAATGGATCGTGCGAATGAATAAGAATGGATCGTACGAATGAATTAGAATGGATATCTTTGAACGAAAAAATTAGAATGGATCATACGAATGAATTAGAATGGATCGTACGAATGAATTAGAATGGATCGTGCGAATGAATTAGAATCGATCGTACGAATGAATTAGAATGGATCGTACGAATGAATTAGATCGTACAAATGAATTAGAATGGATCGTACGAATGAATTAAAATGGATACATTCATACGACTGAATTAGAATGGATCGTGCGAATGAATTAGAATGGATACATTCATGCAAATGAATTAGAATGGATCGTACGAATGAATTAGAATGGATCATACGAATGAATTAGAATGGATCATACGAATGAATTAGAATGGATCGTACGAATGAATTAGAATGGATTATGCGAATGAATTAGAATGGGTCGTACGAATGAATTAGAATGGATCGTGCGAATGAATTAGAATGGATCGTACGAATGAATTAGAATGGATACATTTGTGCGAATGAATTAGAATGGATCGTACGAATGAATTAGAATGGATTGTACGAATGAATTAGAATGGATCCTGCGAATGAAATAGAATGGATCGTACGAATGAATTAGAATGGATACATTTGTGCGAATGAGTTAGAATGGATCATACGAATGAATTAAAATGGATCGAACGAATGAATTAGAATGGATAATACGAATGAATTAGAATGGATCGTGCGAATGAATTAGAATGGATTGTACGAATGAATTAGAATGGATACATTCGAGCGAATGAATTAGAATAGATCGTAGGAATGAATTAGAATGGATCATACGAATGAATTAGAATAGATCGTGCGAATGAATTAGAATGGATTGTACGAATGAATTAGAATGGATACATTCGTGCGAATGAATTAGAATGGATCGGACGAATGAATTAGAATGGATCATACAATTCATTCTAATTCATTCGTACGATCCATTCTAATGCATTCGTACGATTCATTCTAATTCATTCACACGATCCATTCTATTTCATTCGTACGATCTATTCTTATTCATTCATACGATCCATTCTAATTCATTCTTACGATCCATTCTAATTCATTCGTATGATCCATTCTAACCCATTCGGTGGATCCATTCTAATTCATTCGTACGATCCATTCTAATTCATTCGCACGATCCATTCTAATTTATTCGTACAATCCATTCTAATTCATTCCTATGATCCGTTCTAATTCATTCGCACGAATGTATCCATTCTAATTCATTTGCACGATCAATTCTAATTCATTCCTATGATCCATTCTAATTCATTCGTACGATCCATTCTAATTCATTCGCTCGAATGTATCCATTCTAATTCATTCGTACGATCCATTCTAATTTGTTCATATGATCCATTCTAATTCGTTCGTACGATCCATTCTAATTCGTTCGTACGATTCATTCTAATTCATTCGTACGATCCATTCTAATGCATTCGTACGATTCATTCTAATTCATTCATACGATCCATTCATACGATCTATTCATACGATCCATTCATACGATCTATTCTAATTCATTCATACGATCCATTCATACGATCCATTCTAATCCATTCATACGATCCATTCATATGATCCGTTCATACGATTCATTCATATGATCCATTCTAATTCATTCATACGATCCATCCTAATTCATTCATACGATCCATTCTAATTCATTCGTACGATTCCTTCATACGATCCATTCTAATTCATTCGCACAATCCATTCTAATTGATTCGTATGATCCATTCTAATTCATTCGTATGATCCATTCTAACTCATTCGGTGGATCCATTCTAATTCATTCGGTGGATCCATTCTAATTCATTCGTACGATCCATTCTAACTCATTCGGTGGATCCATTCTAATTCATTCGTACGATCCATTATAATTCATTCGTACGATCCATTCTTATTCATTCATACAATCCATTCTAATTCATTCGTACGATCTATTTTAATTCATTCGCACGATCCATTCTAATTCATTTGCACGATCCATTCTAATTCATTCCTACGATCCATTCTAATTCATTCGCACAAATGTATCGTACGAATGAATTAGAATGGATCATACAAATGAATTAGAAAGGTTACATTCGTGAGAATGAATTAGAATGGATCGTACGAATTAATTAGAATGGATCATGCGAATGAATTTGAATGGATCGTACGAATGAATTAGAATGGATCGAACGAATGAATTAGAATGGATACATTAGAGCGAATGAATTAGAATAGATCGTAGGAATGAATTAGAATGGATCATACGAATGAATTAGAATGGATTGTACGAATGAATTAGAATGGATCGTACGAATGAATTAGAATGGATCGTGAGAATGAATTAGAATGGATACTTTCGAGCGAATGAATTAGAATAGATCGTAGGAGTGAATTAGAATGGATCATACGAATGAATTAGAATGGATCGTGCGAATAAATTAGAATGGATTGTCCGAATGAACTAGAATGGATACATTCGTGCGAATGAATCAGAATGGATCGGACGAATGAATTAGAATGGATCGTACGAATGAATTAGAATGAATCGTGCGAGTGAATTAGAATGAATCGTACGAATGCATTAGAATGGATCATGCAAATGAATTAAAATGGATCGTACAAATGAATTGGAATGGATCGTATGAATGAATTAGAATGGATTAGAATTGATCGTACGAATGAATTAGAATAGATCGTATGAATGAATTAGAATGGATCGTGCGAATGAATTAAAATGGATCGTACGAATGAATTAGAATGGATCGTATGAATGAATAAGAATGGATCGTACGAATGAATTAGAATAGATCAGGCGAATGAATTAGAATGGATCGTATGAATGAATTAGAATGGATCGTACGAATGAATTAGAATGGACCGTATGAATGAATTAGAATGGATCGTACGAATGAATTAGAATGGATATATTTTGTACGAATGAATTAGAATGGATCGTACGAATGAATTAGAATGGATCGTACGAATGAATTAGAATGGATAGTGCGAATGAATTAGAATGGATCGTACGAATGAATTAGAATGGATCGTACGAATGAATTAGAATGGATAGTGCGAATGAATTAGAATGGATCGTACGAATGAATTAGAATGGATTGTACGAATGAATTATAATAGATCGGGCGAATGAATTAGAATGGATCGTACGAAATAATTTGAATGGATCGTTCGAATGAATTAGAATGGATCATACGAATGGATTAGAATGGATCGTAAGAATGAATTAGAATGGATCATACAAATAAATTTGAAAGGTTACATTCGTGAGAATGAATTAGAATGGATCGTACGAATGAATTAGAATGGATCATGCGAATGAATTTGAATGGATTGTACGAATGAATTAGAATGGATCGTACGATCCATTCTAATTAATTCTCACAAATGTATCCATTCTAATTCATTCGTATGATCCATTCTAATTCATTCGCACGATCCATTCTAATTCATTAGCACGAATATATCCATTCTAATTCATTCGTACGATCCATTCTAATTCATTCATACGATCCCTTCTAATTCATTTGCACGATCCATTCTAATTCATTCGTACGATCCATTCTAATTCATTCGTACGATCTATTCTAATTTATTCGCACGAATGTAACCATTCTAATTCATTCGTACGAATGAATGGATTAGAATGGATCGTACGAATGGATTAGAATGGATCGTACGAATGCATTAGAATGGATTATACAAATGAATTAGAAAGGTTACATTCGTGAGAATGAATTAGAATGGATACATTTGTGCGAATGAATTAGAATAGATTAGAATGGATCGTACGAATGGATTAGAATCCATTATAATTTATTTGTATGATCCATTCTAATTCATCGCACGATCCATTCTAATTCATTCGGTCGAATGTATCCATTCTAATTCATTCATACCATCCATTCTAATGCATTCGTACGATCCATTCTAATTCATTCGTACGATCCATTCTAATTCATTCGTACGATCCATTGTAATCCATTCGTACGATCCATTCTAATTAATTCGTACGATCCATTCTAATTCATTCTCACAAATGTAACCTTTCTAATTCATTTGTATGATCCATTCTAATTCATTCGGACGATCCATTCTAATCCATTCGTACGATCCATTCTAATCCATTCGTACGATCCATTCTAATTCATTCGCAAGAATGTAACCATTCTAATTCATTCGTACGATCCATTCTAATTCATTCCTACGATCCATTCTAATTCATTCGCACGAATGTATCCAATCTAATTCATTTCCACGATCCATTCTAATTCATTCCTATGATCCATTCTAATTCATTCGTACGATCCATTCTAATTCGTTCATACAATCTATTCTAATTCGTTCGTACGATCCATTCTAATTCGTTCGTACGATCCATTCTAATTCATTCGTACGATCCATTCTAATTCATTCGCACGATCCATTCTAATTCATTCGCACAAATGTATCCATTCTAATTCATTCGTACGATCCATTCTAATTCATTCGCACGAATGTATCCATTCTAATTCATTTGCACGATCCATTCTAATTCATTCCTATGATCCAATCTAATTCATTCGTACGATCCATTCTAATTCATTCACACGAATGTATCCATTCTAATTCATTTGCACGATCCATTGTAATTCATTCCTATGATCCATTCTAATTCATTCGTACGATCCATTCTAATTCATTCGCTCGAATGTATCCATTCTAATTTATTCGTACAATCCATTCTAATTCATTCGTATGATCCATTCTAATTCGTTCGCACAAATGTATCCATTCTAATTCATTCGTACGATCCATTCTAATTCATTCGTACGATCCATTCTAATTCATTCGCACAAATGTATCCATTCTAATTCATTCGTTCGATCCATTCTAATTCATTCACATAAATATATCCATTCTAATTCATTCGTACGATCCATTCTAATTCATTCGCACGATCCATTCTAATTCATTCGCACAAATGTATCCATTCTAATTCATTCGTACAATCCATTCTAATTCATTCGCATGATCCATTCTAATCCATTCGTACGATCCATTCTAATTCATTTGTACGATCCATTCTAATTCATTCGCATGAATGTATCCATTCTAATTTATTCGTACGATCCATTCTAATTCATTTGCACGAATGTAACCATTCTAATTCATTCGTACGATCCAATCAAATTCATTCACAAGAATGTATCCATTCTAATTCATTCGCACGATCAATTCTAATTCATTCGTACAATCCATTCTAATTCATTCGCACGAATGTATCCATTCTAATTCATTCGTACAATCCATTCTAATTCATTTGCACGATCCATTCTAATTCATTCGTATGATCCATTCTAATTCATTCCTACGACCTATTCTAATTCATTCGCTCGAATGTATCCATTCTAATTCATTCGTACAATCCATTCTAATTCATTTGCACGATCCATTCTAATTCATTCGTATGATCCATTCTAATTCATTCCTATGATCTATTCTAATTCATTCGCTCGAATGTATCCATTCTAATTCATTCGTTCGATCCATTCTAATTCATTCGTACGATCCATTCTAATTCATTCGTACGATCCATTCTAATTCATTCGTACGATCCATTCTAATTCATTCGCACGATCCATTCTAATTGATTCCTACGATCTATTCTAATTCATTCGCTCGAATATATCCATTCTAATTCATTCGTTCGATCCATTCTAATTCAGTCGTACGATCCATTCAAATTCATTCGCATGATCCATTCTAATTCATTTGTACGATCCATTCTAGTTCATTCTCACGAATGTAACCTTTCTAATTCATTTGTATGATCCATTCTAATTCATTCGTACGATCCATTCTAATTCATTCACACGAATGTATCCATTCTAATGCATTCGTACGATTCATTCTAATTCATTCGCACGATCCATTCTAATTCATTCGTACGATCCATTCTTATTCATTCATACGATCCGTTCTAATTCATTTGTACGAATGAATTAGAATGGATCGTACGAATGGATTATAATGGATCGTGCGAATGAAATAGAATGGATCGTACGAACGAATTAGAATGGATCGTATGAACGAATTAGAATGGATCGTACGAATGAATTAGAATGGATACATTCGAGCGAATGAATTAGAATGGATCGTACGAATGAATTAGAATGGATCATAGGAAAGAATTAGAATAGATCGTACGAATGGATTAGAACGCATTGTACGAATGAATTAGAATGGATCTTACAAATGAATTAGAATGGATACATTCGTGCGAATAAATTAGAATGGATCGTACGAATGAATTAGAATGGATCGTGCAAATGAATTAGAATGGATAGTGCGAATGAATTAGAATGGATCGTACGAATGAATTAGAATGGATCCACCGAATGAGTTAGAATGGATCATACGAATGAATTAGAATGGAACATACGAACGAATTAGAATGAATCGTACGATCCATTCTAATTCATTCGTCCGATCCATTCTAATTCATTCGCACGAATGTATCCATTCTAATTCATTCGTACAATCCATTCTAATTCATTCGCACGATCCATTCTAATTCATTCACACGAATGTATCCATTCTAATTTATTCGTACGATCCATTCTAATTCATTTGCACGAATGTAACCATTCTAATTCATTCGTACGATCCAATCAAATTCATTCACAAGAATGTATCCATTCTAATTCATTCGCACGATCAATTCTAATTCATTCGTACAATCCATTCTAATTCATTCGCTCAAATGTATCCATTCTAATTCATTCGTACAATCCATTCTAATTTATTTGCACGATCCATTCTAATTCATTCGTATGATCCATTCTAATTCATTCCTACGACCTATTCTAATTCATTCGCTCGAATGTATCCATTCTAATTCATTCGTACAATCCATTCTAATTCATTCGCACGATCCATTCTAATTCATTCGTATGATCCATTCTAATTCATTCCTATGATCTATTCTAATTCATTCGCTCGAATGTATCCATTCTAATTCATTCGTTCGATCCATTCTAATTCTTTCGTACGATCCATTCTAATTCATTCATACGATCCATTCTAATTCATTCGTACGATCCATTCTAATTCATTCGTACGATCCATTCTAATTCATTCGCACGATCCATTCTAATTGATTCCTACGATCTATTCTTATTCATTCGCTCAAATATATCCATTCTAATTCATTCGTTCGATCCATTCTAATTCAGTCGTACGATCCATTCAAATTCATTCGCATGAACCATTCTAATTCAGTCGTACGATCCATTCTAGTTCATTCTCACGAATGTAACCTTTCTAATTCATTTGTATGATCCATTCTAATTCATTCGTACGATCCATTCTAATTCATTCACACGAATGTATCCATTCTAATGCATTCGTACGATTCATTCTAATTCATTCGCACGATCCATTCTAATTCATTCGTACGATCCATTCTTATTCATTCATACGATCCGTTCTAATTCATTTGTACGAATGAATTTGAATGGATCGTACGAATGGATTATAATGGATCGTGCGAATGAATTAGAATGGATCGTACGAACGAATTAGAATGGATCATATGAACGAATTAGAATGGATCGTATGAATGAATTAGAATGGATACATTCGAGCGAATGAATTAGAATGGATCGTACGAATGAATTAGAATGGATCATAGGAATGAATTAGAATAGATCGTACGAATGAATTAGAACGCATTGTACGAATGAATTAGAATGGATCTTACAAATGAATTAGAATGGATACATTCGTGCGAATGAATTAGAATGGATCGTACGAATGAATTAGAATGGATCGTGCGAATGAATTAGAATGAATAGTGCGAATGAATTAGAATGGATCGTACAAATGAATTAGAATGGATCCACCGAATGAGTTAGAATGGATCATACGAATGAATTAGAATGGAACATACGAACGAATTAGAATGAATCGTACGATCCATTCTAATTCATTCGTCCGATCCAATCTAATTCATTCGCACGAATATATCCATTCTAGTTCATTCGTACAATCCATTCTAATTCATTCGCACGATCCATTCTAATTCATTCGTATGATCCATTCTAATTCATTCCTACGATCTATTCTAATTCGATCGCTCGAATGTATCCATTCTAATTCATTCGTTCGATCCATTCTAATTCATTCGTACGATCCATTCAAATTCATTCGCATGATCCATTCTAATTCATTCGTACGATCCATTCTAATTCATTCTCACGAATGTAACCTTTCTAATTCATTCGTATGATCCATTCTAATCCATTCGTATGATCCATTCTAATCCATTCGTACGATCCATTCTAATTCATTCGTACGATCCATTCTAATTCATTCTCACAAATGTAACCTTTCTAATTCATTTGTACGATCCTTTCTAATTCAGTCGTACGATCCATTTTAATTCATTCGCATGATCCATTCTAATTCATTCGTATGATACATTCGTGCGAATGAATTAGAATGGATCATACGAATGAATTAGAATGGATCATACGAATGAATTAGAATAGATCTTGCGAATAAATTAGAATGGATCATACGAATGAATTAGAATAGATATATTCATGCGAATGAATTAGAATGGATCGTACGAATGAATTAGAATAGATCGTGCGAATGAATTAGAATGGATCATATGAATAAATTAGAATGGATCGTACGAATGAACTAAAATGTATACATTTGTGCGAATGAATTAGAATGGATCATACGATTGAATTTGAATGGATCGTACGAATAAATTTGAATGGATATATTTGTGCGATGAATAAGAATGGAGCGTACGAATGAATTAGAATGGAGCGTACGAATGAACTAGAATGGATACATTCGTGCAAAAGAATTAGAATGGATCTTATGAAAGAATTAGAATGGATCATGCGAATGAATCAGAAAGGATCGTACGAATGAATTAGAATGGATATATTCGAGTGAATGAATTAGAATGGATCGTACGAATGAATTAGACTGGATCGTACGTATAAATTAGAATAGGTACATTCATGCAAATGAATTAGAATGGATCATTCGAATGAATTAGAATGGATCATACGAATGAATTAGAATGGATCGTACGAATGAATTAGAATGGATCATATGAATAAATTAGAATGGTTACATTCGTGCGAATGAATTAGAATGGGTCGTACGAATGGATTAGAATGGATCGTACGAATGGATTAGAACGCATTGTACGAATGAATTAGAATAGATACATTTGTGCGAATGAATTAGATTGCATCATACGAATGAAGTTGAATGGATTGTACGAATGAATTAGAATGGATCGTACGAATGAATTAGAATGGATCATGCGAATGAATTAGAATAGATCGTACGAATGAATTAGAATGGATCGTGCGAACGAATTAGAATGGATCTTATGAACGAATTAGAATGGATCGTACGAATGAATTAGAATGTATCCATTCTAATCCATTCGTATGATCCATTCTAATTCATTCGCACGAATGTATCCATTCTAATGCATTCGTATGATCCATTCTAATTCATTCGCACGATCCATTCTAATTCATTCGTATGATCCATTCTAATTCATTCGTATGATCCATTCTAACTCATTCGGTGGATCCATTCTAATTCATTCGTACAATCCATTCTAATTCATTCGCACAATCCATTCTAACTCATTCGTACGATCCATTCTAATTCATTTGTACGATCCATTCTAATTTATTTGCACAAATATAGGATCACTTCTAATTCATTCGCATAAATGTATCCATTCAAATTCATTCGTACGATCTATTCTAATTCATTCGTATGATCTATTCTAATTCATTCGCACGAATGTAACCATTCTAATTCATTCGTACGATCCATTCTAATTCATTTGTATGAGCTATTCTAATTCGTTCGTACGGTCCGTTCTAATTCATTCGTACGATCCATTCTAATCCATTCGTACGATCCATTCTAATTCATTTGTACGATCCATTCTAATTCATTCTCACAAATGTAACCTTCTAATTCATTTGTACGATCCATTCTAATTCATTCGTACGATCCATTCTAATCCATTCGTACGATCCATTCTAATCCATTCGCACGATCCATTCTAATCCATTCATACGATCCACTCTAATTCATTCGTACGATCCATTCTAATTCTTTCGCATGAATATATCTATTCTAATTCTTTCGTATGATACATTCATACGACTGAATTAGATAGATTGTACGAATGAATTAGAATAGATCATACGAATGAATTAGAATGGATCGTACGAATGAATTAGAATGGATCGTGCGAATGAATTAGAATGGATCGTTCGAATGAATTAGAATGGATTGTACGAATGAATTAGAATGAATACATTTGTGCGAATGAATTAGAATGGATCGTGCGAATGAATTAGAATGGATCGTACGAATGAATTAGAATGGATATATTTATGCGAATGAATTAGAATGGATCGAACGAATGAATTAGAATGGATACATTTGTGCGAATGAATTAGAATGGATCGTACGAATGAATTAAAATAGCTCATACGAATAAATTAGAATGAATCGTACGAATGAATTAGAATGGTTACATTCGTGCGAATGAATTAGAATAGATCATACGAATGAATTAGAATGGATCATACGAATGAATTAGAATGGATACATTTGTGCGAATGAATTAGAATGGATCGTATATTCGTGCAAATAAATTAGAATGGATCATACAAATGAATTATAATGGATCGTACGAATCTGTTAGAATTAATCGTACGAATGAATTAGAATGGATCGTACGAATGAATTAGAATGGATCCACCGAATGAGTTAGAATGGATCATACGAATGAATTAGAATGGATCGTATGAATGAGTTAGAATGGATTGCATGAATGAATTAGAATGGATCATACGAATAAATTGGAATGGATCGTACGAATGAATTAGAATGGATACATTCATGCAAATGAATTAGAACGGATCGTACGAATGAATTATAATGGATCATACGAATGAATTAGAATATATCGTGCGAATGAATTAGAATGGATCATGCGAATGAATTAGAATGGATGCATTCGTACAAATGAATTAGAATGGATCGTGCGATTGAATTAGAATGGATCGTATGAATGAATTAGAATGGATACATTCGTGCGAATGAATTAGAATGGATCAGACGAATGAATTAGAATGGATCGAGCGAATGAATTAGAATGGATTGTGCGATGAATTAGAATGGATCATACAAATGAATTAGAATGGATTCTAATCCAGTCGTACAATCCATTCTAATCTATTCTAATTTATTCGCACAAATGTATCCATTCTAATTCATTCTCACAAATGTATACATTCTAATTCATTCGTATGATCCATTCTAATTCATTCGTACGATCCATTCTATTCCATTCGTACGATCCATTCTAATCCATTCGTACGATCCATTCTAATTCATTCTCACAAATGTAACCTTTCTAATTCATTTGTACGATCCATTCTAATTTATTCGTACGATCCATTCTAATCCATTCGTACGATCCATTCTAATTCATTCGCACGAATTTAACCATTCCAATTCATTCGTACGATCCATTCTAATTCATTCCTACGATCCATTCTAATTCATTCGCACGAATGTATCCATTCTAATTCATTTGCACGATCCATTCTAATTCATTCCTATGATTCATTCTAATTCATTCGTATGATACATTCATACGACTGAATTAGAATGGATTGTACGAATGAATTAGAATTGATCATACGAATGGATTAGAATGGACCATACGAATGAATTAGAATGGATCGTGCGAATGAATTAGAATGGATAGTGTGAATGAATTAGAATGGATCGTACGAATGAAGTAGAATAGATCGTGCGAATGAATTAGAATGGATCATACGAAAGAATTTGAATGGATCGTTCGAATGAATTAGAATGGATCATACGAATGGATTAGATTGGATCGTACGAATGAATTAGAATGGATCATACAAATGAATTAAAAAGGTTACATTCGTAAGAATGAATTAGAATGGATCTTACGAATGAATTAGAATGGATCATGCGAATAAATTTGAATGGATCGTACGAATGAATTAGAATGGATCGTACGATCCATTCTAATTCATTCTCACAAATATATCCATTCTAATTCATTCGTATGATCCATTCTAATTCATTCGCACGATCCATTATAATTCATTCGCACGAATATATCCATTCTAATTCATTCGTACGATCCATTCTAATTCATTCGCACGATCCATTCTAATTCATTCGTACGGTCCATTCTAATTCATTCGTACGATCTATTCTAATTCATTCGCACGAATGTAACCACTCTAATTCATTCGTACGAATGAATGGATTAGAATGGATCGTACGAATGGATTAGAATGGATCGTACGAATGCATTAGAATGGTTCATACAAATGAATTGGAAAGGTTACATTCATGAGAATGAATTAGAATGGATACATTTGTGCGAATGAATTAGAATATTAGAATTGATCGTACGAATGGATTTGAATCCATTCTAATTCATTTGTATGATCCATTCTAATTCATCGCACGATCCATTCTAATTCATTCGCTCGAATGTATCCATTCTAATTCATTCATATGATCCATTCTAATGCATTCGTACAATCCATTCTAATTCGTTCGTACAATCCATTCTAATTTATTCGTTCAAATATATCCATTCTAATTCATTCGTACGATCCATTCTAATTCATTTGCACGATCCATTCTAATTCATTCGCACGATCCATTCTAATTCATTCGTACGATCCATTCTAATTCATTCGTATCATCAATTCTAATTCATTCGTACAATCCATTCTAATTCAGTCGTATGAATGTATCATCTGAATGAATTAGAATGGATCATAGGAATGAATTAGAATGTATCGTGCAAATGAATTAGAATGGATACATTCGTGCGAATGAATTAGAATGGATCGTAGGAATGAATTAGAAATGATCGTATGAATGAATGAGAATGGTTACATTCGTTCGAATGAATTAGAATGGATCGTACGAATGGATTAGAATGGATCGTACGAATGGATTAGAATGGATCGTACGAATGAATTAGAATGGATCGTACAAATGAATTAGAAAGGTTATATTTGTGAGAATGAATTAGAATGGATCGTACGAATGAATTAGAATGGATCGTACGAATGGATTAGAATGGATCGTACGAATGAATTAGAATGGATCATACAAATGAATTAAAATGGATCGTACGATCCATTCTAATTCATTCGTCCGATCCATTCTAATTCATTCGCACGAATGTATCCATTCTAATTCATTCGTACAATCCATTTTAATTCATTCGCACAATCCATTCTAATTCATTCGTATGATCCATTCTAATTCATTCCTACGATCTATTCTAATTCATTCGCTCGAATGTATCCATTCTAATTAATTCGTTCGATCCATTCTAATTCATTCGTACGATCCATTCTTATTCATTCATACAATCCATTCAAATTCATTCGTACGATGCAATCTAATTCATTCGCACGAATATATCCATTCTAATTCATTCGTACGATCCTTTCTAATTCATTCGCACGATCCATTCTAATTCTTTCATATATCCATTGAAATTCATTCGTACGATTCATTCTAATTCATTCGCACGATCCATTCTAATTCATTCGTACGATCCATTCTAATTTATTCGTACAATCCATTCTAATTCAGTCGTATGAATGTATCATACGAATGAATTAGAATGGATCATAGGAATGAATTAGAATGGATCGGGCAAAGGAATTAGAATGGATACATTGGTGCGAATGAATTAGAATGGATCGTAGGAATGAATTAGAATGGATCGTACGAATGAATTAGAATGGTTACATTCGTGCGAATGAATTAGAATGGATCGTACGAATGGATTAGAATGGATCGTACAAATGGATTAGAATGGATCGTACGAATGAATTAGAATGGATCGTACAAATGAATTAGAAAGGTTACATTTGTGAGAATGAATTAGAATGGATCGTACGAATGGATTAGAATGGATCGTACGAATGGATTAGAATGGATCGTACGAATGAATTAGAATGGATCATACGAATGAATTAGAATGGATACATTTGTGAGAATGAATTAGAATGGATACATTTGTGCGAATGAATTAGAATAGATTAGAATGGATCGTACGAATGGATTAGAATCCATTCTAATTCATTTGTATGATCCATTCTAATTCATCGCACGATCCATTCTAATTCGTTTGAATTAGATTAGATTGTGCGAATGAATTAGAATGGATACATTCGTGCGAATGAATTAGAATAGATCGTATGAATGAATTAGAATGGATCGTACGAATGATTAGAATGGATCGTACAAATGAATTAGAATGGATCGTACGAAGGAATTAGAATGGATACATTCGTGCGAATGAATTAGAATGGATCGGACGAATGAATTAGAATGGATCGTGCGATGAATTAGAATGGATCATACAAATGAATTAGAATGGATTCTAATCCATTCGTATGATCCATTCTAATCTATTCTAATTCATTTGCACAAATGTATCCATTCTAATTCATTCTCACAAATGTATCCATTCTAATTCATTCGTATGATCCATTCTAATTCATTCGTACGATCCATTCTAATCCATTCGTACGATCCATTCTAATCCATTCGTACGGTACATTCTAATCCATTCGTACGATCCATTCTAATTCATTCGTACGATCCATTCTAATTCATTCTCATAAATGTAACCTTTCTAATTCATTTGTACGATCCATTCTAATTCATTCGTACGATCCATTCTAAACCATTCGTACGATCCATTCTAATCCATTCGTACGATCCATTCTAATTCATTCGCACGAATGTAACCATTCTAATTCATTCATACGATCCATTCTAATTCATTCGTTCGATCCATTCTAATTTATTCGCTCGATCCATTTTAATTCATTCGTCCGATCCATTCTAATTCATTCGCACGAATGTATCCATTCTAATTCATTCGTACGATCCATTCTAATTCATTCATACGATCTATTCTAATTCATTTGCACGTATGTATCCATTCTAATTCATTCGCACAATCCAATCTAATTCAAATGAATTAGAATGGATCGTGCGATAAATTAGAATGGATCATACAAATGAATTAGAATGGATACTAATCCATTCGTACGATCCATTCTAATCTATTCTAATTCATTCGCACAAATGTATCCATTCTAATTCATTCTCACAAATGTATCCGTTCTAATCCATTCGTACGATCCATTCTAATCCATTCGTACGATCCATTCTAATCCATTCGTACGATCCATTCTAATCCATTCGTACGATCCATTCTAATTCATTCTCACAAATGTAACCTTTCTAATTCATTTGTACGATCCATTCTAATTCATTCGTATGATCCATTCTAATTCATTCGCACGAATGTAACCATTCTAATTCATTCGTACGATCCATTCTAATTCATTCGCACGAATGTATCCATTCTAATTCATTCATACGATCCATTCTAATTCAATCGTATGATCCATTTTAATTCATTCGCACAAATGCATCCATTCTAATGCATTCGTACGATCCATTCTAATCCAATCGTACGATCCATTCTAATCAATTCGTACGATCCATTCTAATCCATTCGTACGATCCATTCTTATCAATTCCTACGATCTATTCTTATTCATTCCTACGATCCATTCTAATTCATTCGCACGATCCATTCTAATTCATTCCTACGATACATTCTAATTCATTCGTACGATACATTCTAATTCATTCGTACGATCCATTCTAATTCATTCGTATGATCCATTCTAATTCATTCGTACGATCCATTCTAATTCATTCGTACGATCCATTCTAATTCATTTGTACGATCCATTCTAATTCATTCGTACGATCCATTCTAATTCATTCGCACGATCTATTCAAATTCATTTGCACGATCAATTCTAATTCATTCTCATGATCCATTCTTATTCTTTCGCTCGATCTATTCTAATTCATTCGCACGAATGTATCCATTTTAATTCATTCGCACAATCCAATCTAATTCGAACGTACGATCCATTCTAAATCATTCACATGATGTATTCATTCGTACGATCCATTCTAATGCATTCGCACGATCCATTCTAATTCATTCATACGATCCATTCTTATTCATTTGCACGATTCTAATTCATTCGTACGATCCATTCTAATTCATTCGCACGATCCATTCTAATTCATTCGTACGATCCATTCTAATTCATTCGTCCAATCCATTCTAATTCATTCGCACGAATGGATCGTACGAATGGATTAGAACGCATTGTACGAATGAATTAGAATAGATACATTTGTGCAAATGAATTAGATTGCATCGTACGAATGAATTAGAATGGATCGTACGAACGAATTAGAATGGATCATATGAACGAATTAGAATGGATCGTACGAATGGATTAGAATGGATCATACAAATGAATTAGAATGGATCGTACAAATGAATTAGAAAGGTTACATTTGTGAGAATGAATTAGAATGGATCGTACGAATGAATTATACTGGATCGTACGAATGGATTAGAATGGATCGTACAAATGAATTAGAATGGATTCTAATCCATTCGTACGATCCATTCTAATCTATTCTAATTCATTCACACAAATGTATCCATTCTAATTCATTCTCACAAATGTATCCATTCTAATTCATTCGTATGATCCATTCTAATCCATTCGTACGATCTATTCTAATCCATTTGTACGATCCATTCTAATCCATTCGTACGATCCATTCTAATTCATTCTCACAAATGTAACTCTTCTAATTCATTTGTACGATCCATTCTAATTCATTCGTACGATCCATTCTAATCCATTCGTACGATACATTTTAATTCATTCGCACGAATGTAACCATTCTAATTCATTCGCACGATCCATTCTAATTCATTCCTACGATCCATTCTAATTCATTCGCACGAATGTATCCATTCTAATTCATTTGTACGATCCGTTCTAATTCATTCTACGATCCATTCTAATTCATTCGTACGATCCATTCTAATCCATTCGTACGATCCATTCTAATCCATTCGTACGATCTATTCTAATTCATTCGCACGAATGTAACCATTCTAATTCATTCGTACGATCCATTCTAATTCATTCGTATGATCCATTCTAATTCATTTGTACGAATGTATCCATTCTAATTCATTCACACGATCCATTCTAATTCATTCTCACGATCCATTCTAATTCATTCGTATGATCCATTCTAATTTATTCGTACGATCCATTCTAATTCATTCGTACGATCCATTCTAATTCATTCATACGATCCATTCTAATTCATTCGTACGATCCATTCTAATTCATTTGCATGAATGTAACCATTCTAATTCATTCGTACGATCCATTCTAGTTCATTTGCACGATCTATTCTAATTCATTCACACAATCCATTCTAATTCATTCGCACGAATGTATCCATTCTAATTCATTCGCACGATCCATTCTAATTGATTCGAACAATCCATTCTAATTCATTCGCAAGAATGTATCCATTCTAATTCATTCGCACGATCCATTATAATTCATTCGTACGATCCATTCTAATTCATTCATACGATCTATTCTAATTCATTCATACGAATGTAACCATTCTAATTCATTCGTATGATCCATTCTAATTCATTCGCACTATCCATTCTAATTAATTCGTACGATCCATTCTAATTCATTCGTACAAATGTATCCATTCTAATTCATTCGTACGATCCATTCTATTTCATTCATACGATCTATTCTAATTCATTCGCACGAATGTATCCATTCTAATTCATTCGCACAATCCAATCTAATTCAAACGTACGATCCATCCTAATTCATTCACATGATGTATTCTAATTCATTCGTAAATCCATTCTAATTCATTTGTACGATCCATTCTAATTCTTTCGTACGATCCATTCTAATTCTTCCACACGATCTATTCTAATTCATTCGTACAATCCATTCTAATTCATTCGTACGATCAATTCTAATTCATTCGCACTATCCATTCTAATTCATTCGTACGATCCATTCTAATTCATTCGTATCAATGGATCGTACGAATTAGAATGGATCCAATCTAACTCATTCGGATCCATTTGTACGATCCATTCTAATCCATTCCTACGATCCATTCTAATTCATTCGTACGATCCATTCTAATTCATTCTCACAAATGTAACCTTTCTAATTCATTTGTACGATCCATTCTAATTCATTCGTACGATCCATTCTAATCCATTCGTACGATCCATTCTAATCCATTCGTATGATCCATTCTAATTCATTCGCACGAATGTAACCATTCTAATTCATTCGTACGATCCATTCTAATTCATTCATACAATCCATTCTAATTCATTCGCACGAATGTATCCATTCTAATTAATTCGTACGATCCATTCTAATTCATTCGTATGATCCATTTTATTCATTCGCACGATCCAGTCTAATGGATCGTACGAATAAATTAGAATAGCTCATACCGATGAATTAGAATGAATCGTACGAATGAATTAGAATGGATCGTACGTTTGAATTAGATTGGATTGTGCGAATGAATTAGAATGGATACATTCGTGCGAATGAATTAGAATAGATCGTATGAATGAATTAGAATGGATCGTCCGAATGAATTAGAATGGATCGTACGAATGAATTTGAGTGGATCGTAGGAATGAATTAGAATGGATCGTATGAATGAATAAGAATGGATCGTACGAATGAATTAGAATGGATCGAACGAATGAATTAGAATGGATACATTCGAGCGAATGAATTAGAATGGATCATACAAATGAATTAGAATGGATACATTTGTGCGAATGAATTAGAATGGATCGGACGAATGAATTAGAATGGATCGGACGAATGAATTAAAATGGTTACATTCGTGCGAATGAATTAGAATGGATCGTACGAATGGATTAGAATGGATCGTGCGAATGAATTAGAATTGATCATACAAATGAATTAGAATGGATCGTACGAATGAATTAGAATGGATCGTACGAATGAATTAGAATAGATCGTGCGAATGAATTAGAATGAGTCGTACGAATGCATTAGAATGGATCGTGGAAATGAATTAGAATGGATACATTCATACAAATGAATTAGAATGGATCGTGCGAATGAATTAAAATGGATCGTACGAATGAATTAGAATGGATCATATGAATGAATTAGAATGGTTACATTCGTGCGAATGAATTAGAACGGATCGTACGAATGGATTAGAATGGATCGTACGAATGGATTAGAACGCATTGTACGAACGAATTAGAATAGATACATTTGTGCGAATGAATTAGATTGCATCGTACGAATGAATTTGAATGGATCGTACGAATGAATTAGAATGGATCGTACGAATGAATTTGAATGGATCGAACGAATGAATTAGAATGGATTGTACGAATGAATTATAATGGATACATTTGTGCGAATGAATTAGAATGGATCATACGATTGAATTTGAATGGATCGTGCGAATAAATTAGAATGGATACATTTGTGCGAATGAATTACAATGGATCGTACGAATGAATAAGAATGGATCGTACGAACGAATTAGAATGGATCGTATGAATGAATTAGAATGGATCGTACGAATGGATTAGAATGGATCGTACGAATGGATCATGCGAATGAATTAGATCGGGCGAATGAATGAGAATGGATCGTACGAATGGATAAGAATGGATCGTACGAATGGATTAGAATGGATCGTACGAATGAATTAGAATGGATCGTACAAATGAATTAGAAAGGTTACATTTGTGAGAATGAATTAGAATGGATCGTATGAATGGATTAGAATGGATCGTACGAATGGATTAGAGTGGATCGTACGAATGAATTAGAATGGATCGTACAAATGAATTAGAAAGGTTACATTTGTGAGAATGAATTAGAATAGATCGTACGAATAAATTAGAATGGATCGTACGAATGGATTAGAATGGATCGTACAAATGAATTAGAATGGACCATACGAATGGATCGTACGAATGAATTAGAATGGATCATGCGAATGAATTTGAATGGATCGTACGAATGAATTAGAATGGATCGTACGAATGAATTAGAATGGATCGTACGAATGAATTAGAATGGATCATGCAAATGAATTAGAATGGATCGTGCGAATGAATTAGAATGGATCATACGAATGAATTAGAATGGATACATTTGTGCGAATGAATTAGAATGGATCGTACGAATGAATTAGAATGGATCGTAGGAACGAATTAGAATGGATCGTACGAATGAATTAGAATGGATATATTCGAGCGAATGAATTAGAATGGATCGTACGAATGAATTAGAATGGATCATAGGAATGAATTAGAATAGATCGTGCAAGTGAATTAGAATGGATATATTCGTGCGAATGAATTTGAATGGATCGTAGGAATGAATTAGAATGGATTGTACGAATGAATTAGAATGGTTACATTCGAATGAATTAGAATGGATCGTACGAATGGATTAGAATGGATAGTGCGAATGAATTAGAATGGATCGTACGAATGAATTAGAATGGATCGTACGAATGAATTAGAATGGATTGTACGAATGAATTAGAATAGATCGTGCGAATGAATTAGAATACATCGTACGAATGAATTTGAATGGATCGGTCAAATGAATTAGAATGGATCGTACGAATGAATTAGAATGGTTACATTCGTGCGAATGAATTAGAATGGATTGTATGAATTAGAATGGATATATTTGTGCGAATGAATTAGAATGGATCGTACGAATGAATTAGAATGGATCGAACGAATGGATTAGAATGGATCGTGCAAATGAATTAGAATGGATTGCACGAATGTATCCATTCTAATCTATTCATACGAATGGATTAGAATGGATCGTACGAATGAATTAGAATGGATGGTGCGAATGAATTAGTATGGATCGTATAAATAAATTAGAATGGATCGTACGAATGAATTAAAATGGATACATTTGTGCGAATGACTTAGAATGGATCATACGATTGAATTAGAATGGATCGTATGAATGAATTAGAATGGATCATGCGAATGAATTTGAATGGATCGTACAAATGAATTAGAATGGATCGTACGAATAAATTAGAATGGATCGTACGAATGAATTAGAATGGATCCATCGAATGAGTTAGAATGGATCTTACGAATGAATTAGAATGGATACATTCGAGCGAATGAATTAGAATAGATCGTAGGAATGAATTAGAATAGATCATACGAATGAATTAGAATTGATCGTGCGAATGAATTAGAATGGATTGTACGAATGAATTAGAATGGATACATTCGAGTGAATGAATTAGAATAGATCGTAGGAATGAATTAGAATGGATCATACGAATGAATTAGAATGGATCGTGCGAATGAATTAGAATAGATTGTACGATTGAATTAGAATGGATACATTCGTGCGAATGAATTAGAATGGATCAGACGAATGAATTAGAATGGATCGTACGATTCATTCTAATTCATTCGTACGATCCATTCTAATGCATTCGTACGATTCATTCTAATTCATTCACATGATCCATTCTAATTCATTCGTACAATCCATTCTTATTCATTCATACGATCCATTCTAATTCATTCGCACAATCCATTCTAATTCATTCGTACGATCCATTCTAATTCATTCGTATGATCCATTCTTACTCATTCGGTGGATCCATTCTAATTCATTCGTACGATCCATTCTAATTCATTCGCACGATCCATTCTAATTTATTTGTACGATCCATTCTAATTCATTTGTACGATCTATTCTAATTCATTCGCATGATCCATTCTAATTCATTCGTACGATCCATTCTAATTCATTCGTACAATCCATTCAAATTCATTCGTACGGTGCAATCTAATTCATTCGTGCAATGAATTAGAATGGATTGTTCGAATGAATTAGAATGGATCGTATGAACGAATTAGAATGGATCGTACGAATGAATTAGAATGGATACATTCGTGAGAATGAATTAGAATGGATCGTACGAATGAACTAGAATGGATACATTCGAGCGAATGAATCGTATGAATGAATTAGAATGGATCGTACGAATGAATTAGAATGGATCATGCGAATGAATTAGAATAGATCGTACGAATGAATTAGAATGGATCGTACGAATAAATTAGAATGGATCGTGCGAATGAATTAGAATAGATCGTACAAATGAATTAGAATGGATCCACCGAATGAGTTAGAATGGATCATACGAATGAATTAGAATGGATCGTACGAATGAATAAGAATGGATCGTGCGAATGAATTAGAATGGATCGTATGAATGAATAAGAATGGATCGTACGAATGAATTAGAATGGATCGTGCGAATGAATTAGAATGAATCGTCTGAATGCATTAGAATGGATCGTACGAATGAATTAGAATGAATCGTACGATCCATTCTAATTCATTCGTCCGATCCATTCTAATTCATTCGCACGAATGTATCCATTCTAATTCATTCGCACGATCCATTCTAATTCATTCGCACGATCCATTCTAATTCATTCATACGATCGATTCTTATTCATTCATACGATCCATTCTAATTCATTCGCACAATCCATTCTAATTCATTCGTATGATCCAATCTAATTCGTTCGTATGATCTATGCTAACTCAATCGGTGGATCCATTCTAATTGATTCGTATGAATGTATCCATTCTAATGCATTCGTATGATTCATTCTAATTCATTCGCACGATCCATTCTAATTAATTCGTATGATCCATTCTTATTCATTCATACGATCCATTCTAATTCATTCGTACGAACGAATTAGAATGGATCGTACGAACGAATTAGAATGGATCGTATGAACGTAATAGAATGGATCGTACGAATGAATTAGAATGGATACATTCGTGCGAATGAATTAGAATAGATCGTACGAATGAATTATAATGGATCGTACGAATGGATTAGAACACATTGTATGAATGAATTAGAATGGATACATTTGTGCGAATGAATTAGAATGGATCGTACGAATGAATTAGAATGGATCGTACGAATGAATTAGAATGGATACATTTGTGCGATGAATAAGAATGGAGCGTACGAATGAATTAGAATGGAGCGTACGAATGAACTAGAATGGATACATTCGTGCGAATGAATTAGAATGGATTGCACGAATGAATTAGAATGGATACATTTGTGCGAATGAATTAGAATGGATCGTACAAATGAATTAGAATAGATCGTGCGAATGAATTAGAATGAATCGTACGAATGAATTAGAATAGATCATGCGAATAAATTAGAATGGATCATACGAATGAATTAGAATAGATATATTCATGCGAATGAATTAGAATGGATCATACGAATGAATTAGAATGGATCGTGCGAATGAATTAGAATGGATCGTATGAATAAATTAGAATGGATCGTACGAATGAATTAAAATGGATACATTTGTGCGAATTAGAATGGATCGTACGAATGGATTAGAATTAGATCGTACGAATGAATTAGAATGGATCGTATGAATGAATTAGAATGAATCGTACGAATGCATTAGAATGGATCGTACGAATGGATTAGAATGGATCATACGAATGGATTAGAATGGATCGTACGAATGGATTAGAATGGATCGTACGAATGAATTAGAATGGATCATACAAATGATTTAGAAAGGTTACATTCGTGAGAATGAATTAGAATGGATCGTATGAATGAATTAGAATGGATCATACGAATGAATTTGAATGGATCGTACGAATGAATAAGAATGGATCGTACGAATGAATTAGAATGGATACATTCGAGCGAATGAATTAGAATAGATCGTAGGAATGAATTAGAATGGATCATACGAATGAATTAGAATGGATCGTGCGAACGAATTAGAATGGACCGTACGAAGGAATTAGAATGGATACATTCGAGCGAATGAATTAGAATGGATCGTACGAATGAATTAGAATGGTTACATTCGTGCGAATGAATTGGAATGGATCATACGAATGGATTAGAATGGATCGTACGAATGGATTAGAACGCAGTGTACGAATGAATTAGAATAGTTACATTTGTGCGAATGAATTAGATTGCATCGTACGAATGAATTTGAATGGATCGTACGAATGAATTAGAATGGATCGTACTAATGATTTAGAATGGATCGAACGAATGAATTAGAATGGATCGAACGAATGAATTAGAATGGATACATTTGTGCGAATGAATTAGAATGGATCATACGATTGAATTTGAATGGATCATACGAATAAATTAGAATGGATACATTTGTGCGAATGAATTAGAATGGATCGTACGAATGAATTAGAATGGATCGTGCGAATGAATCAGAATGGATCGTACGAATGAATTAGAATGGATACATTCGTGCGAATAAATTAGAATGGATCGGACGAATGGATTAGAATAGATCGTACGAATGAATTAGAATGGTTACATTCGTGCGAATGAATTAGAATGGATCGTACGAATGGATTAGAATGGATCGTACGAATGGATTAGAATGGATCGTGCGAATGAATTAGAATGGATTGTACGAATGAATTAGAATGGATACATTCGTTCGAATGAATTAGAATGGATCGGACGAATGAATTAGAATGGATCGTACGATTCAATCTAATTCATTCGTACGATCCATTCTAATGCATTCGTACAATTCATTCTAATGAATTCGCATGATCCATTCTAATTCATTCGTACGGTCCATTCTTATTCATTCATACGATCCATTCTAATTCATTCGCACGATCCATTCTAACTCATTCTCACAAATGTATCCATTCTAATTCATTCATACGATCCATTCTAATTTATTCGTATGATCCATTCTAATTCATTCCTAATATCTATTCTAATTCATTCGCACAATCCATTTTAATTCATTCGTACGATCCATTCTAATTCATTCGTATGATCCATTCTAACTCATTCGGTGGATCCATTCTAATTCATTTATACGATCCATTCTAATTCATTCGCACGATCCATTCTAACTCATTCGTACGATCCGTTCTAATTCATTTGTACGATCCATTCTAATTTGTTTGCACGAATATACGATCCAATCTAATTCATTCGCACAAACGTATCCATTATAATTCATTCGTACGATCCATTCTAATTCATTCGTATGATCTATTCTAATTCATTCGCACGAATTTAACCATTCTAATTCATTCGTACGATTCATTCTAATTCATTCGTATGAGCTATTCTAATTCATTCATACGATCCATTTTAATTCATTCATACGATCTATTCTAATTCATTCGCACGAATGTAACCATTCTAATTCATTCATATGGTCCATTCTAATTCATTCGTACAATCCATTCTAATTCATTCGTATGAATAAGAATGGAGCGTACGAATGAATTAGAATGGAGCGTACGAATGAATTAGAATGGAGCGTACGAATGAATAAGAATGGAGCGTACGAATGAATTAGAATGGAGCGTACGAATGAACTAGAATGGATACATTCGTGCAAATGAATTAGAATGGATCATATGAAAGAATTAGAATGGATCGTGCGAATGAATTAGAATGGATCGTACGAATGAATTAGAATGAATCGTACGAATGGATTAGAATGGATCGTACGAATGGATTAGAATGGATCGTACGAATGAATTAGATTGGATCATACAAATGAATTAGAAAGGTTACATTCGTGAGAATGAATTAGAATGGATCGTACGACGTACGAATGAATTAGAATAAATCATACGAATGCATTAGAATGGATACATTCGTGCGAATGAATTAGAATGGATCGTACGAATGAATTAGAATGGATCGTGCGAATGAATTAGAATGAATCGTACGAATGAATTAGAATGGATCGTATGAATGAATTAGAATGGATACATTTGTACGAATAAATTAGAATGGATTGTACGAATGAATTAGAATGGATTGTATGAATAAATTAGAACGGATCGTACGAATGAATTAGAATTGATCATGCGAATGAATTATAATGGATACATTCTTGCGAATGAATTTGAATGGATCGTACGAATGGATCGTACGAATGAATTAAAAAGGTTTCATTCGTGCAAATGAATTAGAATGGATCGTACGAATAAATTAGAATGGATACATTCGTGCGAATGAATTAGAATGGATCGTACAAATGAATTAGAATGGATCTTGCTAATGAATTTGAATGGATTGCACGAATGAATTAGAATGGATCGAACGAATAAATTAGAATGGATCATACGAATGAATTAGAATAGATCGTAGGAATGAATTAGAATGGATCGTGCGAATGAATTAGAATGGATCGTGCGAATGAATTATAATGGATCGTACGAACGAATTAGAATGGATCGTACGACGAATTAGAATGGATCGTACGAAAGAATTAGAACAGATCGTGTGAACGAATTAGAATGGATCGTACTAATGAATTAGAATGGATACATTCGTACGAATGAATTAGAATGGATTGTACGAATGAATTAGAATGGATACATTCGTGCGAATGAATTAGAATGGATCATACGAATGAATTAGAATGGATCGTGCGAATGAATTAGAATGGATCGTGCGAATGAATTAGAATGGATCGTGCGAATGAATTAGAATGAATCGTACGAATGCATTAGAATGGATACATTCGTGCGAATGAATTAGAATGGATCATACGAATGAATTTGAATGGATCGTGCGAATGAATTAGAATGAATCATACGAATGAATTAGAATAGATCGTACGAATGAATTAGAATGGATACATTTGTACGAATAAATTAGAAATGAATTGGAATGAATCGTACGAATGAATTAGAATACATCATGTGAATGAATTAGAATGGATCGTACGTTTGAATTAGATTGGAATGTGCGAATGAATTAGAATGGATACATTCGTACGAATGAATTAGAATAGATCGTATGAATGAATTAGAATGGATCGTACGAATGAATTAGAATGGATCGTACGAATGAATTAGAATGGATCCACCGAATGAGTTAGAATGGATCATGCGAATGAATTATAATGGATCGTACGAATGAATTAGAATAGATACATTCGAGTGAATGAATTAGAATGGATCGTACAAATGAATTAGAATGGATCGTACGAATGAATTAGAATGGATCGTACGAATGGATTAGAACGCATTGTACGAATGAATTAGAATGGATCGTACGAATGGATTAGAATGGATCGTTTGAATGAATTAGAATGGATCATACGAAGAAATTAGAATGGATATATTCGAGCGAATGAATTAGAATGGATCGTACGAATGAATTAGAATGGATCATGCAAATGAATTAGAATGGATCATGCAAATGAATTAGAATGGATACATTCTTGCGAATTAATTAGAATGGATAGTAGGAATGAATTAGAATGGATCGTACGAATGAATTAGAATGGTTACATTTGTGCAAATGAATTAGAATGGATCGTACGAATGGATTAGAATGGATAGTATGAATGGATTAGAATGGATCGTACAAATGAATTAGAATGGAACATACAAATAAATTAGAAAGGTTATATTTGTGAGAATGAATTAGAATGGATCGTGCGAATGAATTAGAATGGATCGTACGAATAAATTAGAATGGATCGTGCGAATGAATTAGAATGGATCGTACGAATGAATTAGAATGGATCGTACGAATGAATTAGAATGGATCCAGCGAAAGAGTTAGAATGGATCATACGAATGAATTAGAATGGATCGTACGAATGAATTAGAATGGATTGTGCGAATGAATTAGAATGGATTGTATGAATGAATAAGAATGGATTGTACGAATGAATTAGAATGGATCATACGAATGGATTAGAATGGATCGTACGAATGGATTAGAATGGATCGTACGAATGAATTAGAATGGATCGTACAAATGAATTAGAAAGGTTACATTTGTGAGAATGAATTAGAATGGATCGTACGAATGAATTAGAATGGATCGTACGAATGGATTAGAATGAATTGTACGAATAGATTAGAATGGATCGTACGAATGAATTAGAATGGATCATACAAATGAGTTAGAAAGGTTATAATCGTGAGAATGAATTAGAATGGATCGTACGAATGAATTAGAATGGATCGTACGAATGAATTAGAATGGATCGTGCGAATGTATTAGAATGGATCGTACAAATGAATTAGAATGAATCGTACGATCCATTCTAATTCATTCGTACGATCCATTCTAATTCATTCGCACGAATGTATCCATTCTAATTCATTCGTACAATCCATTCTAATTCATTTGTACGATCCATTCTAATTCATTCATACGATCCATTCTACTTCATTCATGCAATCCATTCTAATGGATCGTACGAACGAATTAGAATGGATCGTATGAATGAATTAGAATGGATCGTACGAATGGATTAGAATGGATCGTACGAATGGATCATGCGAATGAATTAGAATGGATCGTACGAATGAATTAGAATGGATCGTACGAATGAATTAGAATGGATACATTTGTACGAATAAATTAGAATGGATTGTACGAATGAATTAGAATGGATACATTCTTGCGAATAAATTAAAATGGATCGCATATTCGTGCAAATAAATTAGAATGGATCATACGAATGAATTAGAATGGATCGTGCGAATGAATTAGAATGAATCGTACGAATGAATTTGAATGGATCGTAGAATGAATTAGAATGGATTGCATGAATGAATTAGAATGGATCATACAAATGAATTGGAATGGATCGTACGAATGAGTTAGAATGGATACATTCATGCAAATGAATTAGAATGGATCATACGAATGAATTAGAATGGATCATATGAATGAATTAGAATGGATCGTACGAATGAATTAGAATGGTTACATTCGTGCGAATGAATTAGAATGGATCGTACGAATGGTTTAGAATGGATCGTACGAATGAATTAGAATGGATTATACGAATGAATTAGAATGGATATATTCGAGCGAATGAATTAGAATGGATCATACGAATGAATTAGAATGGATCATAGGAATGAATTAGAATGGATCGTGCAAATGAATTAGAATGCATACATTCGTGCGAAAGAATTAGAATGGATCGTAGGAATGAATTAGAATGGATCGTACGAATGAATTATAATGGTTACATTTGTGCGAATGAATTAGAATGGATCGTACGAATGGATTAGAATGGATAGTGCGAATGAATTCGAATTGATCGTACGAACGAATTAGAATGGATTGAACGAATGAATTAGAATAGATCGTGCGAATGAATTAGAATGCATCGTACGAATGAATTTGAATGGATCGGACGAATGAATTAGAATGGTTACATTCGTGCGAATGAATTAGAATGGATCGTATGAATGGATTAGAATGGATCGTACGAATGAATTAGAATGGATCATGCGAATGAATTAGAATGGATCGTACGAATGAATTAGAATGGATCGTACGAATGAATTAGAATGGATATATTTGAACGAATAAATTAGAATGGATCATACGAATGAATTAGAATGGATCGTACGAATGAATTAGAATGGATCGTGCGAATGAATTAGAATCGATCGTACGAATGAATTAGAATGGATCGTACGAATGAATTAGATCGTACGAATGAATTAGAATGGATCGTCCGAATGAGTTAAAATGGATACATTCATACGACTGAATTAGAATGGATCGTGCGAATTAATTAGAATGGATCGTACGAATGAATTTGAATGGATACATTTGTGCGAATGAATCTGAATGGATTGTATGAATGAATTACAATCGATCGTACGAATGAATTAGAATGGATACATTCGAGCGAATGAATTAGAATGGATCGTACGAATGAATTAGAATTGATCATAGGAATGAATTAGAATAGATCATGCAAATGAATTAGAATGGATACATTCGTGTGAATGAATTAGAATGGATCGTAGGAATGAATTAGAATGGATCGTACGAATGAATTAGAATGGTTACATTCGTGCGAATGAATTAGAATGGATCGTATGAATGAATTAGAATGGATCGTGCGAATGAATTAGAATTGATCATACGAATAAATTAGAATGGTCCATAGGAATGAATTAGAATGAATCGTATGAATGAATTAGAATGGTTACATTCGTGCGAATGAATTAGAATGGATCATACGAATGGTTTAGAATGGATCGTACGAATAGATTAGAATGGATCGTACGAATGAATTAGAATGGATACATTCGAGCGAATGAATTAGAATGGATCGTATGATGGATTAGAATGGATCGTACGAATGGATTAGAATGGATCGTACGAATGGATTAAATGGATCGTACGAATGGATTAGAATAGATCATACAAATGAATTAGAATGGTTACATTCGTGAGAATGAATTAGAATGGATCGTGCGAATGAATTAGAATTGATCATACGAATGGATTTGAAAGGATCGTACGAATGAATTAGAATAGATCGTGCGAATGAATTAGAATGGATCGTACGAATGAATTAGAATGGATCGTACGAACGAATTAGAATGGATCGTACGAATGAATTAGAATGGATACATTCGAGCGAATGAATTAGAATGGATCGTACGAATGAATTAGAATGGATCATAGGAATGAATTAGAATGAATCGTGCAAATGAATTAGAATGGATACATTCGTGCGAATGAATTAGAATGGATCGTAGGAATGAATTAGAACGATCCATTCTAATTTATTCGTACGATCCATTCTAATTCATTCGTACGATCCATTCTAATTCATTCGCTCGAATGTATCCATTCTAATTCATTCGCACGATCTATTCTAATTCATTCGCACGATCCATTCTAATTCATTTGTACGAATGTATCCATTCTAATTCATTCGCACGATCCATTCTAATTCATTCGCACGATCCATTCTAATTCATTCGCACGATCCATTCTAATTCATTCGTACGATCCATTCTAATTCATTTGCATGAATTTATCCATTCTAATTCATTCGTACGATCTATTCCAATTCATTCGTATGATCCATTCTAATTCATTCATGCAATCCATTCTAATTCATTCCTACGATCCATTCTAACTCATTCATACGATCCATTCTAATTCATTCGCATGAATATACGAATGAATTAGAATGGATACATTTGTGCTAATGAATTAGAATGTATCGTACAAATGAATTAGAATGGATCATACGAATGAATTAGAATGGATCGTGCGAATGAATCAGAATGGATACATTCGTACAAATGAATTAGAATGGATCGTGCGAATGAATTAGAATGGATCGTACGAATGAATTATAATGGATCGTGCAAATGAATTAGAATGGATCGTATGAATGAATAAGAATGGATCGTACGAATGAATTAGAATGGATACATTTGTGCGAATGAATTAGAATGGATCGTGCGAATGAATTAGAATGGATCGTACGAATGAATTAGAATGGATATATTTATGCGAATGAATTAGAATGGATCGTGCGAATGAATTAGAATGAATCGTACGAATGAATTAGAATGGTTACATTCGTGCGAATGAATTAGAATGGATCGTACGAACTGATTAGAATGGATCGTACGAATGGATTAGAATGGATCATACGAATGAATTAGAATGGATCGTACAAATGAATTAGAAAGGTTACATTGGTGAGAATGAATTAGAATGGATCGAACGAATGAATTAGAATGGATCGTACGAATGTATTAGAATGGAACGTACGAATGAATTAGAATGGATCGTAGGAATGAATTAGAATGGATCGTACAAATGAATTAGAAAGGTTACATTTGTGAGAATGAATTAGAATGGATCGTACGAATGGATTAGAATGGATCGTACGAATGAATTAGAATGGATCGTAAAAATGAATTAGAAAGGTTAAATTTGTGAGAATGAATTAGAATGGATCGTACGAATGGATTAGAATGGATCATACAAATGAATTAGAATGGATACATTCGTGCGAATGAATTAGAATAGATCGTATGAATGATTTAGAATGGATCGTACGAATGAATTAGAATGGATCGTGCGAATGAATTTGAATGGATCGTACGAATGGATTAGAATGGATCGTACGAATGAATTAGAGTGGATCATACAAATGAATTTGAAAGGTTACATTCGTGAGAATGAATTAGAATGGATCGTACGAATGAATTAGAATGGATCATGCGAATGAATTTGAATGGATCGTACGAATGAATTAGAATGGATCGAACGAATGAATTAGAATGGATACATTTGAGCGAATGAATTAGAATAGATCGTAGGAATGAATTAGAATGGATCATACGAATGAATTAGAATGGATCGTGCGAATGAATTAGAATGGATTGTAAGAATGAATTAGAATGGATTGTGCGAATGAATTAGAATGGATCGTATGAATGAATAAGAATGGATCGTACGAATGAATTAGAATGGATCGTGCGAATAAATTAGCATGGATCATATGAATGAATTAGAACTAGAATGGATACATTTGTGAGAATGAATTAGAATAGAGCGTACGAATGAACTAGAATGGATACATTTGTGAGAATGAATTAGAATGGA
Source organism: Chamaelirium japonicum (assembly GCA_947650365.1). Taxonomy (NCBI): domain Eukaryota; kingdom Viridiplantae; phylum Streptophyta; class Magnoliopsida; order Liliales; family Melanthiaceae; genus Chamaelirium; species Chamaelirium japonicum. The sequence goes on from CANTAL010000196.1 coordinate 61,527, forward strand.
TCGTACGATCCATTCTAATTCACTCGTACGATCCATTCAAATTCATTCGCATGATCCATTCTAATTCATTCGTACGATCCATTCTAATTCATTCGTACGATTTATTCTAATTCATTCGCACGATCCATTCTAATTCATTCGTACGATCCATTCTAATTCATTCGCACGAATGTATCTATTCTAATTCATTCGTTCGATCCATTCTAATCCATTCGTACGATCCATTCTAATTCATTCACATGATGTATTCTAATTCATTCGTATGATCCATTCCAATTCATTTGTACGATCCATTTTAATTCATTTGTATGATCCATTCTAATGCATCCGTACGATTCATTCTAATTCATTCGCACGATCCATTCTAATTCATTCGTACGATCCATTCTAATTCATTCTTCCGATCCATTCTAATTCATTCGCATGAATGTATCCATTCTAATTCATTCGTACAATCCATTCTAATTCATTCGCACGATCCATTCTAATTCATTCGTATGATCCATTCTAATTCATTCCTACGATCTATTCTAATTCATTCGCTCGAATGTATCCATTCTAATTCATTCGTTCGATCCATTCTAATCCATTCGTACAATCCATTTTAATTCATTCGTACGATCCATTCTAATTCATTCTCACAAATGTAACTTTTCTAATTCATTTGTACGATCCATTCTAATTCATTCCTACGATCCTTTCTAATTCATTTGTACGATCCATTCTAATTCATTCGTACGATCCATTCTAATCCATTCGTACGATCCATTCTAATCTATTCATACGATCCATTCTAATTCATTCGCACGAATGTAACCATTCTAATTCATTCGTATGATCCATTCTAATTCATTCCTACGATCAATTCTAATTAATTCGCACAAATGTATCCATTCTAATTCATTTGAACGATCCATTCTAATTCATTCTCACAAATGTAACCTTTCTAATTCATTTGTACGATCCATTCTAATTCATTCGTATTTTCCATTCTAATCCATTCGTACGTTCCATTCTAATCCATTCGTACGATCCATTCTAATTCATTCGCACAAATGTAACAATTATAATTCATTCGTACGATCCATTCTAATTCATTCCTACGATCCATTCTAATTCATTCGCACGAATGTATCCATTCTAATTCATTTGCACGATCCATTCTAATTCATTCCTCTGATCCATTCTAATTCATTCGTACAATCCATTCTAATTCATTCGCACGAATGTATCCATTCTAATTCATTCGTACGATCCTTTCTAATTTATTCCTACGATCTATTCTAATTCATTCGCTCGAATGTATCCATTCTAATTCATTCGTTCGATCCATTCTAATTCATTCGTACGATCCATTCTAATTCATCGTATGATCCATTCTAACTCATTCGTACGATCCATTCTAATTCATTCTCACGAATGTAACCTTTCTAATGCATTTGTATGATCCATTCTAATTCATTCGTACGATCCATTCTAATCCATTCGTACGATCCATTCTAATTCATTCGTACGATCCATTCTAATCCATTCGTACGATCCATTCTAATTCATTGTCACAAATGTAACCTTTCTAATTCATTCGTACGATACATTCTAATCCATTCGTACGATCCATTCTAGTCCATTCGTACGATCCATTCTAATTCATTCGCACGAATGTAACCATTCTAATTCATTCGTACGATCCATTCTAATTCATTCCTACGATCCATTCTAATTCATTCGCACGAATGTATCCATTCTAATTCATTTGCACGATCCATTCTAATTCATTCCTATGATCCTTTCTAATCCATTCGTACGATCTATTCTAATCCATTCGTACGATTCATTCTAATCCATTCGTACGATCCATTCTAATTTATTCGTACGATCTATTCTAATTCATTCGCACAAATGTAACCATTCTAATTCATTCGCACAAATGTAACCATTCTAATTCATTCCTACGATCCATTCTAATTCATTCGCACGAATGTATCCATTCTAATTCATTTGCACAGTCCATTCTAGTTCATTCCTATGATCCATTCTAATTCATTCGTACGATCCATTCTAATTCATTCGCTCGAATGTGTCCATTCTAATTCATTCGTACGATCCATTCTAATTCGTTCGTATGATCCATTCTAATTCGTTCGTACGATCCATTCTAATTCGTTCGTACGATCCATTCTAATTCATTCGTACGATCCATTCTAATTCATTCGCACGATCCATTCTAATTCATTCGGATCCATTCGTACGATCCTTTCTAATTCGTTCGTACGATCCATTCTAATTCATTCGCACGATCCATTCTAATTCATTTGTGTGATCCATTCTAACTCATTCGGATCCATTCGTACGATCCATTCTAATTCATTTGTATGATCTATTCTAATTCTTTCGCATGATCCATTCTAATTCATTCGTACGATCCATTCTAATTAATTCGCACGATCCATTCAAATTCATTCGCATGATCCATTTTAATTCATGTGAATGGATTAGAATGGATCCTACGATCCATTCTAATTCATTCGTACGATCCATTCTAATTCGTTCGTACGATCCATTCTAATTCGTTCGTACGATCCATTCAAATTCGTTCGTACGATCCATTCTAATTCATTCGCACGATCCATTCTAATTCATTTGTACAATCCATTTTAATTCATTCGTACAAATGAATTAGAATGGATCGTATGAATGAATAAGAATGGATTGTACGAATGAATTAGAATGGATACATTTGTGCGAATTAATTAGAATGGATCGTACGAATGAATTAGAATGGATCGTACGAATGAATTAGAATGGTTACATTTGTGTGAATGAATTAGAATGGATCGTACGAATGGATTAGAATGGATCGTACGAACAGATTAGAATGGATCGTACGAATGAATTAGAATGGATCGTACAAATGAATTAGAAATGTTACATTTGTGAGAATGAATTAGAATGGATCGTACGAATGAATTAGAATGGATCGTACAAATGGATTAGAATGGATCGTACGAATGGATTAGAATAGATCGTACGAATGGATTAGAATGGATCGTACGAATAAAATAGAATGGATCATACAAATGAATTAGAAAGGTTACATTCGTGAGAATGAATTAGAATGGATCGTGCGAATGAATTAGAATGGATCGTACGAACGATCTAGAATGGATCGTACGAACGAATTAGAATGGACCGTATGAACGAATTAGAATGGATCGTAAGAATGAATTAGAATGGATACATTCGAGCGAATGAATTAGAATGGATCGTACGAATGAATTAGAATGGATCGTACGAATGAATTAGAATGGATCGTACGATCCATTCTAATTCATTCGTATGATCAATTCTAATTCATTCGCACGATCCATTTTAATTCATTCGTACGATCCATTCTAATTCATTCGCACGAATGTAAACATTCTAATTCATTCGTACGATCCATTCTAATTCATTCCTACGATCCATTCTAATTCATTCGCATAAATGTATCCATTCTAATTCATTTGCACGATCCATTCTAATTCATTCCTATGATCCATTCTAATTCATTCGTACGATCCATTCTAATTCATTCGCTCGAATGTATCCATTCTAATTCATTCGTACGATCCATTCTAATTCGTTCATACGATCCATTCTAATTCGTTCGTACGATCCATTCTAATTCGTTCGTACGATCCATTCTAATTCATTCGCACGATCCATTCTAATTTATTCGCACGATCCATTCTAAGTCATTCTCACGAATGTAACCTTTCTAATTCATTTGTATGATCCATTCTAATTCATTCATACGATCCATTCTAATCCATTCGTACGATCCATTCTAATCCATTCGTACGATCTTTTCTAATCCATTCGTACGATCCATTCTAATTCATTCTCACAAATGTAACCTTTCTAATTCATTTGTACGATCCATTCTAAGTCATTCGTACGATCCATTCTAATCGATTCGTACGATCCATTCTAATCCATTCGTACGATCCATTCTAATTCATTCGCACGAATGTAACCATTCTAATTCATTCGTACGATCCATTCTAATTCATTCGTACGATCCATTCTAATTAATTCGCACAAATGTATCCATTCTAATTCATTCGTACGATCCATTCTTATTCATTCATACGATCCATTCTAATTCATTTGCACGATCCATTCTAATTTATTAGAATGGATACATTCGAGCGAATGAATTAGAATGGATCGTACGAATGAATTAGAATGGATCATAGGAATGAATTAGAATGGATCGTGCAAATGAATTAGAATGGATACATTCGTGCGAATGAATTAGAATGGATCGTAGGAATGAATTAGAATGGATCGTACGAATGAATTAGAAGGGTTACATTCGTGCGAATGAATTAGAATGGATCGTACGAATGGATTAAAATGGATCATAGGAATGAATTAGAATGGATCGTACGAATGAATTAGAATGGATCATACAAATGAATTAGAAAGGTTACATTTGTGAGAATGAACTAGAATGGATATATTCGAGCGAATGAATTAGAATGGATACATTCGAGCAAATGAATTAGAATAGATCGTAGGAATGAATTAGAATGGATCGTGCGAATGAATTAGAATGAATCGTACGAATGAATTAGAATGGATCGTACGAATGAATTAGAATGGATCGTGCGAAGGAATTAGAATGGATCGTACGATTGAATTATAGTGGATCGTGCGAATGAATTAGAATGGATCATACAAATGAATTAGAAAGGTTACATTCGTGAGAATGAATTAGAATGGATCGTACGAATGAATTAGAATGGATCATGCGAATGAATTTGAATGGATCGTACGAATGAATAAGAATGCATCGTACGAATGATTTAGAATCGATACATTCGAGCGAATGAATTAGAATAGATCGTAGGAATGAATTAGAATGGATCATACGGATGAATTAGAATGGATCATGCGAATGAATTAGAATGGATTGTACGAATGAATTAGAATGGATATATTCGTGCAAATGGATTAGAATGGATCATACGAATGAATTAGAATGGATCGTACGAATGAATTAGAATGGATCGTACGAATGGATTAGAATAGATCGTACGAATGGATTAGAATGGATCGTACGAATGAATTAGAATGAATCGTACGAATGGATTAGAATGGATCGTACGAATGAATTAGAATGGATCATGCGAATGAATTTGAATGGATCATACGAATGAATTAGAATGGATCGAACGAATGAATTAGAATGGATACATTCGAGCGAATGAATTAGAATAGATCGTACGAATGAGTTAGAATGAATTGTACGATCCATTCATATTCATTTGTCCGATCCATTCTAATTCATTCGTACGATCCATTCTAATTCGTACGATCAATTCTAATTCATTTGTATGATCCATTCTAATTCATTCGTCCGATCAAATCTAATTCATTCGCACGAATGTATCCATTCTAATTCATTCGTACGATCTATTCTAATTCATTCGTATGATCTATTCAAATTTATTCGTACGAATGAGTTAGAATGGATCTTACAAATGAATTAGAAAGGTTACATTCGTGAGAATGAATTAGACTGGATCGTACGAATGAATTAGAATGGATCGTACGAATGAATTAGAGTGGATCGTACGAATGAATTAGAATGGATACATTCGAGCGAATGAAATAGAATGGATCGTACGAATGAATTAGAATAGATCATAGGAATGAATTAGAATGGATCGTGCAAATGAATTAGAATGAATTAGAATGGATCGTGCGAATGAATTAGAATGGATCGTGCGAATGAATTAGAATGGATTAGAATGGATCGTGCGAATGAATTAGAATGGATCGTGCGAATGAATTAGAATGGATCGTACGATTGAATTAGAATGGATATATTTATGCGAATGAATTAGAATGAATCGTACTAATTCATTAGAATGGATCGTACGAATGAATTAGAATAGCTCATACGAATGAATTAGAATGAATCGTACGAATGAATTAGAATGGTTACATTCGTGCGAATGAATTAGAATAGATCGTACGAATGAATTAGAATAGATCGTACGAATGAATTAGAATGGATCGTACGAATAAATTAGAATGGTTCGTGCGAATGAATTAGAATGGATCGTACGAATGAATTAGAATGGATCCACCGAATGAATTAGAATGGATCCACCGAATGAGTTAGAATGGATCGTGCGAATGAATTAGATTGCATCGTACGAATGAATTTGAATGGATTGTACGAATGAATTAGAATGGATCGTACGAATGAATTAGAATGGATCGTACGAAAGAATTAGAATGGATCGTATGAATGAATTAGAATGGATCGTACAAATGAATTAGAATGGATCGTATGAATGAATTAGAATGGATCGTATGAATGAATTAGAATGGATCGTACAAATGAATTAGAATGGATTGCACGAATGAATTAGAATGGATCCATTCTAATTCATTCGCACGATCCGTTCTAATTCATTACTATGATCCATTCTAATTCATTCGCACAAATGTAACCATTCTAATTCATTCGTATTATCCATTCTAATTCATTCGCACGAATGTATCCATTCTAATTCATTTGCACGATCCATTCTAATTCATTCCTATGATCCATTCTAATTCATTCGTACGATCCATTCTAATTCATTCGCTTGAATGTATCAATTCTAATTCATTCGTACGATCCATTCTAATTCGTTCATACGATCCATTCTAATTCGTTCGTACGATCCATTCTAATTCATTCGTACGATCCATTCTAATCCAATCGTACGATCCATTCTAATTCATTCGTACAAATGTATCTATTCTAATACATTTGTACGATCCATTCTAATTCATTCGTATGATCCATTCTAATTCATTCGTACGATCCATTCTAATTCATTTGTATGAATGTATCCATTCTAATTTATTCGTACGATCTATTCTAATTCATTTCTACGATCCATTCTAATTCATTCACACGAATGTATCCATTCTAATTCATTTGCATGATCCATTCTAATTCATTCCTATGATCCATTCTAATTCATTCGTACGATCCATTCTAATTCATTCGCTCGAATGTATCCATTCTAATTCATTCGTACGATCTATTCTAATTCATTCGCACGAATGTATCCATTTCAATTCATTCGTACGATCCATTCTTATTCATTCATACGATCCATTCTAATTCATTCCCACAATCGCACGATCCATTCTAATTTATTCGTACGATCCATTCTAATTCATTCGTACGATCTATTCAAATTTATTCGCATGATCCATTCTAATTCATTCGTATGATCCATTCTAACTCATTCGGTGGATCCATTCTAATTCATTCGTACGATCCATTCTAATTCATTCGTACGATCCATTCTAATTCATTCGCACGATCCATTCAAATTCATTCGTACGATCCATTCTAATTCATTCACATGATCCATTCTAATTCATTCGTACAATCCATTCTAATTCATTCGCACGAATGTATCCATTCTAATGTATTCGTACGATCCATTCTAATTCATTCGTACGATCCATTCTAATCCATTCGTACGATCCATTCTAATTCATTCTCACAAATGTAACCTTTCTAATTCATTTGTACGATCCATTCAAATTCATTCGTACGATCCATTTTAATCCTTTTGTACGATCCATTCTAATCCATTTGTACGATCCATTCTAATTCATTCGCACGAATATAACCATTCTAATTCATTTGTACGATCCATTCTAATTCATTCCTACGATCCATTCTAATTCATTCGCACGAATGTATCCATTCTAATTCATTTGCACGATCCATTCTAATTCATTCCTATGATCCATTATAATTCATTCGTACGATCCATTCTTATTCATTCGCTAGAATGTATCCATTCTAATTCATTCATACGATCCATTCTAATTCATTCGTACGATCCATTCTAATCTATTCGTACGATCCATTCTAATTCATTCGTACAATGCGTTCTTATCCATTCGTATGATCCATTCTAATTCATTCATACGATCCATTCTAATTCATTCGAACGATCCATTCTAATTAGAATGGATCGTACGAACGAATTAGAATGGATTGTACGAACGAATTAGAATGGATCGTATGAATGAATTAGAATGGATCGTACGAATGAATTAGAATGGATACATTCGAGCGAATGAATTAGAATGGATCATACGAAAGAATTAGAATGGATCATAGGAATGAATTAGAATGGATCGTGCAAATGAATTATAATGGATACATTCGTACGAATGAATTAGAATGGATCGTGCAAATGAATTAGAATTGATCGTACGAATGAATTAGAATAGATCGTACGAATGAATTAGAATTGATACATTCATACGAATGAATTAGAATGGATCGTGCGAATGAATTAGAATGGATCGTACGAATGAATTAGAATATATCGTGCGAATTAAATAGATTGGATACATTTGTGCGAATGAATTAGAATGGATCATACGAATGAATTAGAATGGATCGTGCGAATGAATTAGAATGGATCGTACGAATGAATTAGAATGGATACATTCGTGAAAATGAATTAGAATGGATCATATGAATGAATTTGTGCGAATGAATTTGATTGCATCGTACGAATGAATTTGAATGGGTTGTACGAATGAATTAGAATGGATCGTACGAATGAATTAGAATGGATCATGCGAATGAATTAGAATAGATCGTACAAATGAATTAGAATGGATCGTACGAATAAATTAGAATGGATCGTGCGAATGAATTAGAATGGTTCGTACGAATGAATTAGAATGGATCCACCGAATGAGTTAGAATGGATCATACGAATCAATTAGAATAGATCATGCGAATGAATTAGAATAGATCGTATGAATGAATTAGAATGGATCGTACGAATAAATTAGAATGTATTGTGCAATTATGCGAATGAATTAGAATGGATCCTATGAAGGAATAAGAACGGATACATTCGTGTGAATGAATTAGAATGGATCGGATGAATGAATTAGAATGGATCGTACAATTCATTCTAATTCATTCGTACGATCCATTCTAATGCATTCGTACGATTCATTCTAATTCATTCGCACGATCCATTCTAATTCATTCGTACGATCCATTCTTATTCATTCATACGATCCATTCTAATTCATTCGCACAATCCATTCTAATTCATTCGCACAAATGTATCCATTCTAATTCATTCGTACAATCCATTCTAATTCATTTGCACGATCCATTCTAATTCATTCCTATGATCCATTCTAATTCATTCGTACGATCCATTCTAATTCATTCGTTCGAATGTATCCATTCTAATTCTTTCATATGATCCATTCTAATTAATTCGCACAAATGTATCCATTCTAATTTATTCGTACGATCCATTCAAATTCAATCGTATGATCCATTATAATTCATTCGCACAAATGTATCCATTTTAATTCATTCGTACGATCCATTCTAATTTATTCATACGATCCATTCTAATTCATTCGCACGATCCATTCAAATTCATTCGTACGATCAATTCTAATTCATTCGCATGAATATATCTATTCTAATTCATTCGTATGATCCATTCTAATTTATTCGCACGATCTATTCTAATTCATTCGTACGATCCATTCTAATTCATTCGTACGATCCATTCTAATTCATTCACACGAATGTATCGTACGAATGGATTAGAATGGATCGTACGTGTGAGAATGAATTAGAATGGATCGTACGAATGAATTAGAATGGATCGTACGAATGGATTAGAATGGATCATACGAATGAATTAGAATGGATCATACAAATGAATTAGACAGGTTACATTCGTGAGAATGAATTAGAATGGATCGTACGAATGAATTAGAATGGATCATGTGAATGAATTTGAATGGATCGTGCGAATGAATTAGAATGGATCGTACGAATGAATTAGGATCGTAGAAACAAATTAGAATGGATCGTATGAACGAATTAGAATGGATCGTACGAATGAATTAGAATGGATACATTCGAGAGAATGAATTAGAATGGATTGTACGAATGAATTAGAATGGATCATAGGAATGAATTAGAATGGATCGTGCAAATGAATTAGAATGGATACATTCGTGCGAATGAATTAGAATGGATCGTGCGAATGAATTAGAATGGATCGTACGAATGAATTAGAATGGATATATTTGAACGAATAAATTGGAATGGATCATACGAATGAATTAGAATGGATCGTACGAATGAATTAGAATGGATCGTGCGAATGAATTAGAATCGATCGTACGAATGAATTAGAATGGATCGTACGAATGAATTAGATCATACGAATAAATTAGAATGGATATTATGAATGAATTAGATCGTACGAATGAATTAGAATGGATCGTACGAATTAATTAAAATGGATACATTCATACAACTGAATTAGAATGGATCGTGCGAATGAATTAGAATGAATACATTCTTGCGAATAAATTAGAATTGATCGTATATTCGGGCAAATAAATTAGAATGGATCATACGAATGAATTAGAATGGATCGTGCGAATGAATTAGAATGAATCGTACGAATGCATTAGAATGGATCGTACGAATGGATTAGAATGGATCGTATGAATGAATTCTAATTCCATTCTAATTCATTCATACGATCCATTCTAATTCATTCGTACAATCCATTCAAATTCATTCGTACGATGCAATCTAATTCATTCGCAGAAATGTATCTATTCTAATTCATTCGTACAATGCGTTCTAATCCATTTATACGATCCATTCTAATACATTCGTACGATCCATTCTAATTCATTCGCACGAATGTAACCATTCTAATTTATTCATATGATCCATTCTAATTCATTCGTATGATCCGTTCTAATCATTCGTACGATCCATTCTAATTCATTCGCACGATCCATTCTAATTCATTCGTATGATCCATTCTAATTTATTTGCACGAATATATATCCATTCTAATTTATTCGCATGAATGTATCCATTCTAATTCATTCGCACGATCCATTCTAATTCAGTCGTATGAATGAATCGTGCGAATGAATTAGAATGGATCGTAGGAATGAATTAGAATTGATCATACGAATGAGTTAGAATGGATCGTACGAATGAATTAGAATGGATTTGTACGAATGAATTAGAATGGATCATACGAATGAATTAGAATGGATCGTGCGTATGAATTAGAATGGATCGTGCGAATGAATTAGAATGGATCGTATGAATGAATAAGAATGGATCGTACGAATGAATTAGAATGGATCGTGCGAATGAATTAGAATGAATCGTACGAATAGATTAGAATGGATACATTCGAGCGAATGAATTAGAATGGTTACATTCGTGCGAATGAATTTGAATGGATCGTACGAATGGACTAGAATGGATCGTACGAATGAATTAGAATGGATCGTACGAATGGATTAGAATGGATCATAGGAATGAATTAGAATGGATCGTACGAATAAATTAGAATGGATCGGACAAATGAATTAGAAAGGTTACATTTGTGAGAATGAATTAGAATGGATCGTACGATTCATTCTAATTCATTCGTACGATCCATTCAAATTTATTCGTACGATCCATTCTAATTCATTCGCACGATCCGTTCTAATTCATTCGTACGAATGTATCCATTCTAATCATACAATCCATTCTAATTCATTCGCACGATCCATTCCAATTCATTCGTATGATCTAATTCTAATTCATTCGTACGATCCATTCTAATTCATTCGTACGATCCATTCTAATCCATTCGTACGATCCATTCTAATTCATTCGTACGATCCATTCTAATCCATTCGTACGTACGATCCATTCTAATTCATGCGTACGATCCATTCTAATCCATTCGTACGATCCATTCTAATTCATTCGTACGATCCATTCTAATCCATTCATACGTACGATCCATTCAAATTCATTCGTACGATCCATTCTAATTCATTCGTATGATCCATTCTAATTTATTCGTTCAAATATATCCATTCTAATTAATTCGTTCGATCCATTCTAATTCATTCGCACGATCCATTCTAATTCATTCGCACGAATGTATCCATTCTAATTCATTTGCACGATCCATTCTAATTCATTCCTATGATCCATTCTTATTCATTCGTACGATCCATTTTAATTCATTCGTACAAATGAATCCATTGTAATTCATTCGTACGATCAATTCTAATTCATTCGCACGATCCATTCTAATTCATTCGTACGATCCATTCTAATTCATTCGTACAATCCATTCAAATTCATTCGTACGATGCAATCTAATTCATTCGCACAAATGTATCTATTCTATTTCATTCGTACAATGCGTTCTAATCCATTCGTGTGATCCATTCTAATCCATTCGTACGATCCATTCTAAATCATTCGCACAAATGTAACAATTCTAATTCATTCATATGATCCATTCAAATTCATTCGTACGATCCATTCTAATTCATTCGTATGATCCATTCTAATTCATTCGTACAATCCATTCTAATTCATTTGCATGAATGAATCCATTCTAATTTATTCGTACGATCCAGTCCAATTCATTCGTACGATCCTTTCTAATTCATTCGCACAAATATATCCATTCTAATTCATTCGTACGATCCTTTCTAATTCATTCGCATGATCCATTCTAATTTTTTCATATGATCCATTCTAATTCATTCGCACGAATGTATCCATTCTAGTTCATTCGTACGCTCCATTCTAATTCATTCGTACACTCCATTCTTATTCTTCGCACAAATGTATCCATTCTAATTCATTTGTACAATCCATTCTAATTCATTCGTATGATCCATTCTAATTCATTCGTACGATCCATTCTAATTCATTCGCTCGAATGTATCCATTCTAATTCATTCATACGATTCATTCTAATTCATTCGTATGAGCTATTCTAATTCATTCGTATGATCCATTCTAATTCATTCGTATGATTCATTCTAATTCATTCGTACGATCCATTCTAATTCATTCGCACAAATGTATCCATTCTAATTCATTCGTACGATCCATTCTAATTCATTCGCACGATCCATTCTAATTCATTTGTACGAATGTATCCATTCTAGTTCATTCGTACGCTCCATTCTAATTCATTCGCACGATCCATTCTAATTCATTCGTATGATCCATTCTAATTCATTCGCACGAATGTATCCATTCTAGTTCATTCGTACGCTCCATTCTAATTCATTCGTATGATCCATTCTAATTCATTCGTATGATCCATTCTAATTCATTCGCACAAATGTATCCATTCTAATTCATTCGTATGATCCATTCTAATTCATTCGCATGATCCTTTCTAATTCATTCGTATGATCCATTCTAATTCATTCCTACGATCTATTCTAATTCATTTGCTCGAATGTATCCATTCTAATTCATTCGTTCGATCCATTCTAATTCATTCGTACGATCCATTCTAATTCATTCGCTCGAATGTATCCTTTCTAATTCATTTGTATGATCCATTCTAATTCATTCGTACGATCTATTCTAATTCATTCGCACGAATGTATCCATTCTAATGCATTCGTACGATCCATTCTAATTCATTCGTACGATCCATTCTAATTCATTCGTACGATCCATTCTAATTCATTCGCACGATCCATTCTAATTCATTCGTACGATCCATTCTAATTCATTCGCACGATCCATTCTAATTCATTCGTACGATCCATTCTAATTCATTCGCACGAATGTATCCATTCTAATGCATTCGTACGATCCATTCTAATTCATTCGTACGATCCATTCTAATCCATTCGTACGATCCATTTTAATTCATTCGTACGATCCATTCTAATTCATTCTCACTAATATAACCTTTCTAATTCATTTGTACGATCCATTGTAATTCATTCGTATAATCCATTCTGATCCATTCGTACGATCCATTCTAATCCATTCGTACGATCCATTCTAATTCATTTGCACGAATGTAACCATTCTAATTCATTCGTACGATCCATTCTAATTCATTCCTACGATCCATTCTAATTCATTCGTACGATCCATTCTAATCCATTCGTATGATCCATTCTAATTCATTCGTACAATGCGTTCTAATCCATTCATACGATCCATTCTAATCCATTCGTACGATCCATTCTAATTCATTCGTACGATCCATTCTAATTCATTCTCACAAATGTAACCTTTCTAATTCATTAGTACGATCCATTCTAATTCATTCGTACGATCCATTCTAATTCATTCGTACGATCCATTCTAATCGATTCATACGATTCATTCTAATTCATTCCTACAATCCATTCTAATTCATTCGCACGAATGTATCCATTCTAATTCATTTGCACGATCCATTCTAATTTATTCCTATGATCCATTCTAATTCATTCGTACGATCCATTTTAATTCATTCGCTCGAATGTATCCATTCTAATTAGTTCATACGATCCATTCTAATTCATTCGTACGATCCATTCTAATGCATTCGTACGATCCATTCTAATGCAATTCATACAATTCATTCTAATTCATTCGTACGATCCATTCTAATGCATTCGTACGATTCATTCTAATTCATTCGCACGATCCATTCTAATTCATTCGTACGATCCATTCTTATTCATTCATACGATCCATTCTAATTCATTCGCACAATCCATTCTAATTCATTCGTACGATCCATTCTAATTCATTCGCACGATCCATTCTAATTTATTCGTACGATCTATTCTAATTCATTTGTACGATCTATTCTAATTCATTCGCATGATCCATTCTAATTCATTCGTACAATCCATTCTAATTCATTCGTACAATCCATTCAAATGCATTCGTACGATGCAATCTAATTCATTCGCACAAATGTATCTATTCTAATTCATTCGTACATTGAGTTCTAATCCATTCGTATGATCCATTCTAATCCATTCGTACGATCCATTCTAATTCATTCGCACGAATGTAACCATTCTAATTCATTCAAATGATCCATTCTAATTCATTCGTACGATCCATTCTAATTCATTCGTATGATCCATTCTAATTCATTCGTACGATCCATTCTAATTCATTTGCATGAATGTATTCATTCTAATTTATTCATACGTCGTACGATCCATTCTAATTCATTCGCTCGAATGTATCCATTCTAATTCATTCGTACGATTCATTCTAATTCATTCGCACGATCCATTCTAATTCATTCGTACAATCCATTCTTATTCATTCGCACGAATGTATCCATTCTAATTCATTTGCACGATCCATTCTAATTCATTCCTATGATCCATTCTAATTCATTCATACGATCCATTCTAATTCATTCGCTCGAATGTATCCATTCTAATTCATTCATACGATTCATTCTAATTCATTCACACGATCCATTCTAATTCATTTGCACGATCCATTCTAATTCATTCCTACGATCCATTCTAATTCATTCGTACGATCCATTCTAATTCATTCGCTCGAATGTATCCATTCTAATTCATTCCTATGATCCATTCTAATTCGTTTGCACGATCCATTCTAATTCATTCGTACGATCCATTCTTATTCATTCGTACGATCCATTCTAATTCATTTGTACGCTCCATTCTTATTCATCGCACAAATATATCCATTCTAATTTATTCGTACGATCCATTCAAATTCAATCGTATGATCCATTCTAATTCATTCGCACGATCAATTCTAATTCATTCGTCCGATCCATTCTAATTCATTCGCACGAATGTATCCATTCTAATTCATTTGTACGATCCATTCTAATCCATTCGTACGATCCATTCTAATTCATTCGTACGATCCATTCTAATTTATTCGTATGAATGTATCGATTCTAATTTATTCGTACGATCCAGTCTAGTTCATTCGTACGATCCATTGTAATTCATTCGCACGAATATATCCATTCTAATTCATTCGTACGATCCATTCTAATTTATTCGTATGATCCATTCTAATTCATTCCACGATCCATTCAAATTCATTCGCACGATCCATTCTAATTCATTCGTACGATCCGTACGATCCATTCTAATTCATTCGCTCGAATGTATCCATTCTAATTCATTCGTACGATCCACTCTAATTCATTTTCACGAATGTAACCTTTCTAATTCATTTGAGCGAATGAATTAGAATAGATCGTAGGAATGAATTAGAATGGATCATACGAATGAATTAGAATGGATCATACGAATGAATTAGAATGGATACATTCGTATGGATCATTCTAATTCATTCGCACAATCCATTCTAATTAATTCTAATTCATTCGCACGATCTATTCTAATTCATTCGTACGATCCATTCTAATTCATTCGTATAATCCATTCTAACTCATTCGGTGGATCCCTTCTAATTCATTCGTACGATCCATTCTAATTCATTCGCACGATCCATTCTAACTCATTCGTACGATCCATTCTAATTCATTCATACGATCCATTCTAATTCATTCGCACGATCTATTCTAATTCATTCGCATGATCCATTCTAATTCATTCGCACGATCCATTCTAATTCATTCATACGATCCATTCTAATTCATTCATACGATCTATTCTAATTCAGTCGTTTGATCCATTCTAATTTATTCGCACGATCCATTCAAATTCATTCGCATGATCTATTTTAATTCGTTCATACGATCCATTCTAATTCGTTCGTACGATCCATTCTAATTCGTTCGTACGATCCATTCTAATTCATTCGTACGATCCATTCTAATTCATTCGCACGATCCATTCTAATTCATTTGTATGATCCAATCTAATTCATTCCTACGATCTATTCTAATTCATTCGTATGATTCATTCTAATTCATTAGTTCGATCCATTCTAATTCATTCGTACAATCCATTCAAATTCATTCGCATGATCCATTCTAATTCATTCATACGATCCATTCTAATTCATTCTCACGAATGTAACCTTTCTAATTCATTTGTAAGATCCATTCTAATTCATTCGTACGATCCATTCAAATTCATTTGTAAGATCCATTCTAATTCATTCGCACGATCCATTCAAATTCATTCGCACGATCCATTCTAATTTATTCGTACAATCCATTCTAATTCATTCATACGAGCTATTCTAATTCATTCGCACGAATGTATCCATTCTAATTTATTCGCACAATCCAATCTAATTCAAACGTACGATCTATTCTAATTCATTCACATGATGTATTCTAATTCATTCGTATGATCCATTCTAATTCATTCGTATGATCCATTCTAATTCATTCGTACGATCCATTCTAATTCATTCGTAAGATCCATTCTAATTCATTCGTACGATCCATTCTAATGCATTCGTAAGATCCATTCTAATTCATTCGTACGATCCATTCTAATTCATTCGCATGAATATATCTATTCTAATTCATTTGTACGATCCATTCTAATTCATTCGTACGATCCATTCTAATCCATTCGTACGATCCATTCTAATTCATTCGCACGAATGTAACCATTTTAATTCATTCGTACGATCCATTCTAATTCATTCGTCCGATCCATTCTAATTCATTCATACGAATATATCCATTCTAATTCATTCGTACGATCCATTCTAATTCATTCGTATGATCCATTCTAATTCATTCGCACGATCCATTCTAATTTATTCATACGATCCATTCTAATTCATTCGCACGATCCATTCTAATTCATTCGTACGATCCATTCTAATTCATTCGCATGAATATATCTCTTCTAATTCATTCGTATGATCCATTCTAATTCATCGCACGATCCATTCTAATTCATTCGTACGATCCAATCTAATTCATTCCTACGATCCATTCTAATTCATTCGCACGAATGTATCCATTCTAATTCATTTGCACGATCCATTCTAATTCATTCCTATGATCCATTCTAATTCATTCGTACAATCTATTCAAATTCATTCGTACGATCCATTCTAATTCATTCGTGCGAATGAATCCATTCTAATTCATTCGTCCGATCCATTCTAATCCATTCGTACGATCCATTCTAATTCATTCGTACAATCCATTCTAATTCATTCGCACGATCCATTCTAATTCATTCGTATGATCCATTCTAATTCATTCCTACAATCTATTCTATTTCATTCGCTCGAATGTATCCATTCTAATGCATTCGTTCGATCCATTCTAATTCATTTGTATGATCCATTCTAATTCATTCGCTCGAATGTATCCATTCTAATTCATTCGTACGATCCATTCTAATTCGTTCATACGATCCATTCTAATTCGTTCATACGATCCATTCTAATCCATTCGTACGATCCATTCTAATTGATTCGTACGATCCACACGATCCATTCTAATTCATTCGCTCGAATGTATCCATTCTAATTCATTCGTACGATCCATTCTAATTCGTTCATACGATCCATTCTACTTCATTCGTACGATCCATTCTAATTCATTCGTATGATCCATTCTAATTCATTTGTACGAATGAATTAGAATGGATCGTACGAATGGATTAGAATGGATCGTACGAATGAATTAGAATGGATCGTACAAATGAATTAGAATGGGTACATTCGTGCGAATGAATTAGAATGGATCATACGAATGGATTAGAATGGATCGTACGAATGGATTAGAATGGATCGTACGAATGGATTAGAATGGATCGTACGAATGTATTAGAATGGATCGTACAAATGAATTAGAAAGGCTACATTCGTGAGAATGAATTAGAATGGATCGTACGATTGAATTAGAACGGATCATGCGAATGAATTTGAATGGATCGTACGAATGAATTAGAATGGATCGAACGAATGAATTAGAATGGATACATTCGTGCGAATGAATTAGAATGGATCGTACGAATGAATTAGAATGGATCGTACAAATGAATTAGAAAGGTCTAATTCATTCGTACGATCCATTCTAATTCATTCGGCTGATCCATTCTAATTCATTCGTATGATTCATTCTAATTCATTCCTACGATCTATTCTAATTCATTCGCTCGAATGTATCCATTCTAATTCATTCGCACGATCTATTCTAATTCATTCGTACGATCCATTCTAATTCATTCATACGATCCATTCAAATTCATTCGCTCGAATGTATCCATTCTAATTCATTCGTACGATCCATTCTAATTCATTCGCACGATCCATTCTAATTCATTCGTACGATCCATTCTAATTCATTCGCACTATCCATTCTAATTCAGTCGTACGATCCATTCTAATTCATTCGTATGATCCATTCTAATTTATTCGTTCAAATATATCCACTCTAATTCATTCGTACGATCCATTCTAATTCATTCGCACTATCCATTCTAATTCGTTCGTACGAACCATTCTAATTCATTCGTATGATCCATTCTAACTCATTTGGTAGATCCATTCTAATTCATTCGTACGATCCATTCTAATTCATTCGCACTATCCATTCTAATTCATTCGCACGATCCATTATATCTATTCTAATTCATTCGTACGATCCATTCTAATTCATTCGCACGAATGTATCCATTCTAATTCATTCGTACGATCCATTCTAATTCATTCGAACTATCTATTCTAATTCATTCGTACGATCCATTCTAATTCATTCGTACAATCCATTCAAATACTTTCGTACGATGCCATCTAATTCATTCGCACGAATATATCCATTCTAATTCATTCACACGATCCATTCTAATTCATTCGCAAATTAGAATGGATCGAGCGAATGAATTAGAATGGATCGTACGAATGAATTAGAATGGATCATAGTAATGAATTAGAATGGATCGTGCAAATGAATTAGAATGGATACATTCATACGAATGAATTAGAATGGATCGTACGAATGAATTAGAATGGATTGTGCGAATGAATTAGAATGGATCGTATGAATGAATAAGAATGGATCGTACGAATGAATTAGAATGGATCGTGCAAATGAATTAGAATGGATACATTCGTGCGAATGAATTAGAATGGATCGTGCGAATGAATTAGAATGGATCGTACGAATGACTTAGAATGGATATATTTGAACGAATAAATTAGAATGGATCATACGAATGAATTAGAATGGATCATACGAATGAATTAGAATGGATCTTCTAATTCATTCGCACGATCCATTCTAATTTATTCGTACGATCCATTCTAATTCATTCCTATGATCCATTATAATTCATTCGCACGAATGTATCCATTCTAATTCATTCGTACGATCCATTCTAATTCATTCGCACGATCCATTTTAATTCATTCGCACAAATGTATCCATTCTAATTCATTTGTACGATCCATTCTAATTCATTCGTACGATCCATTCTAATTCATTCCTACGATCCATTCTAATTCATTCGCTCGAATGTATCCATTCTAATTCATTCGTACGATGCATTCTAATTCATTCGTATGTGCTATTCTAATTCATTCGTACGATCCATTCCAATTCATTCGTATGATCCATTGTAATTCATTCATACAATCCATTCAGATTCATTCGCACAAATGTATCCATTCAAATTCATTCGTACGATCCATTCTAATTAATTCGCACGATCCATTCTAATTCAGTCATATGAATGTATCCATTTTAATTCATTCATACAATCCATTCTGTGGGGGAAAATCTTCGTGCCGACCCGAAGACTTCGCCTCACTAGTCAATTGAAGTTGATGTTGACGTCGAAGATCGCTGGTCGATCTGATGATTGAAGTTGATGCCTTTTGATATGTAAATAGAGAGTTGCAATCAGAGAGTGTGTTTGGCACGAGAAGTGATCTCGGAGTTAAGCCGAAGCCTACGTCTCCGTGCTATAGGGTGCAACCCGAATTCACTAACACTTTTCTCGAAGTAACCTCGACAGGCCGAGTGCTACTGAAGCCTTTTTGATCTCTTCAAAGACAAGAAGATGATCAAGTAGAGGTGAAGGATGAAAAGATAGAAATTCCAGAACTCTGGTTCTGAAAATCAGATCTCAGAGTGGAAAATGGTTTTTGGATCGGGGATCCTTTAACATTCGAAGGCTCTCCTATTTATAGGCTTCTCTGGTGGTAAAATGGCGGTTTCTGCTGCAGCATCTGGGGATCTTCCAGGCAGGGCCGGTGGGTCCCTCGAAAGCCTTCGGGGGCCCACCAGGCAGGGTCGGTGGGTCCCGTGGTAGTCTTCGTGGGCCCACCAGGTAGGGCCGGTGGGTCCCGTGGTAGTCTCCGGGGGCCTACCAGGCAGGGCCGGTGGGTCCCGATGTTGTCTCCGGGGGCCTACCAGGCAGGGCCGGTGGGTCCTGTGGTAGTCTCCGGGGTCCCACCAGGCAGGGCCGGTGGGTCCCGCTGTTGGCAACCTTCTTACCAAAATATTCATTCGTACAATCTAATTCATTCGTACGATCAATTCTAATTCATTCGTACGATCGACTCTAATTCATTCGCACGATCCATTCTAATTCATTCGTACGATCCATTCTAATTCATTCGTATGATCCTTTCTAATTTATTCGTTCAAATGTATCCATTTTAATTCATTCGTGCGATCCATTCTAATTCATTCATACGATCCATTCTAATTCATTCGTTCGATCCATTCTAATTCATTTGTACGATCCATTCTAATTCATTCGCACAAATATATCCATTTTAATTCATTCGTACGATCCATTCTAATTTATTCATACGATCCATTCTAACTAATTCGCACGATCCATTCTAATTCATTCATACGATCCATTCTAATTCATTCGCATGAATATATCTATTCTAATTCATTTGTACGATCCATTCTAATTCATTCGTACGATCCATTCTAATCCATTCGTACGATCCATTCTAATCCATTCGTACGATCCGTACGAATGCATTAGAATGGATCTTACGAATGAATTAGAATGGATCGTGCGAATGAATTAGAATGGATTGTACGAATGAATTAGAATGGATACATTCGAGCAAATGAATTAGAATAGATCGTAGGAATGAATTGGAATGGATCATACGAATGAATTTGAATGGATCGTGAGAATGAATTAGAATGGATTGTACGAATGAATTAGAATGGATACATTCGTGCGAATGGATTAGAATGGATCGGACGAATGAATTAGAATGGATCGTATGATTCATTCTAATTCATTCGTACGATCCATTCTAATGCATTCGTACGATTCATTCTAATTTATTCGCACGATCCATTCTAATTCATTCGTACGATCCATTCTTATTCATTCATATGATCCATTCTAATTCATTCGTACGATCCATTTTAATTCATTCGTACGATCCATTCTAATTCATTCGTACGATCCATTCTAACTCATTCGGTGGATCCATTCTAATTCATTCGTACGATCCATTCTAATTCATTCGGTGGATCCATTCTAATTCATTCGCACGATCCATTCTAATTCATTCGCACGATCCATTCTAATTCATTCGTACGATCCATTCTAATTCATTCGCACGATCCATTCTAATTCATTCGTACGATCCATTCTAAATCATTCGCACGAATGTAACCATTCTAATTCATTCGTACGATCCATTTTAATTCATTCCTACGATCCATTCTAATTCATTCGCACGAATGTATCCATTCTAATTCATTTGCACGATCCATTCTAATTCATTCGCATGAATGTATGTATCCATTCTAATTCATTCGTACGATCCATTCTAATTCATTCGTATGATCAATTCTAATTCATTTGCACGATCTATTCTAATTCATTCCTACGATCCATTCTAATTCATTCGTACGATCTATTCTAATTCATTCCTACGATCCATTCTAATTCATTCGCACGAATGTATCCATTCTAATTCATTTGCACGATCCATTCTAATTCATTCGCATGAATGTATGTATCCATTCTAATTCATTCGTACGATCCATTCTAATTCATTCGTATGATCAATTCTAATTCATTTGCACGATCCAATCTAATTCATTCGCATGAATGTATGTATCCATTCTAATTCATTCGTACGATCCATTCTAATTTATTCGTATGATCAATTCTAATTCATTTGCACGATCCAATCTAATTCATTCGAACGATCCATTCCAATTCATTCGCACGAATGTAACCATTCTAATTCATTCGTACGATCCATTCTAATTAATTCGCACGATCCATTCTAATTCAGTCGTATGAATGTATCCATTTTAATTCATTCATACGATCCATTCTAATTCATTCGTACGATCTAATTCATTCGTACGATCCATTCTAATTCATTCGTACGATCGATTCTAATTTATTCGCATGATCCATTCTAATTCATTCGGACGATCCATTCTAATTCATTCGTATGATCCATTCTAATTTATTCATTCAAATATATCCATTTTAATTCATTCGTACGATCCATTCTAATTCATTCGCACGATCCATTCTAATTCATTCGTACGATCCATTCTAATTCATTCGTACGATCCATTCTAATTCATTCGCACGATCCATTCTAATTCATTCGTACGATCCATTCTAATTCATTCGTATGATCCATTCTTATTCATTCGCACGATCCAGTCTAATTGATTCGCATGATCCATTCTAATTCATTCGCTCGAATGTATCCATTCTATTTCATTCGTACGATCCATTCTAATTCATTAATATGATCCATTCTAATTCATTCGTACGATCCATTCTAATTCATATGCACAAAGGTATCCATTCTAATTCATTCGTACAATCTATTCTAATTCATTCGCTCGAATGTATCCATTCTAATTCATTCATTAGAATGGAAACATTTGTGCGAATGAATTAGAATGGATCGTGCAAATGAATTAGAATTGATCGTGCAAATGAATTAGAATTGATCGTACGAATGAATTAGAATGGATCGCGCGAATGAATTAGAATGGATCGTGCGAATGAATTAGAATGGATCGTACGAATGAATTAGAATGGACATATTTGAACGAATAAATTAGAATGGATCATACAAATGAATTAGAATGGATCGTACAAATTAATTAGATTGGATACATTCGTGCGAATGAATTAGAATGGATTGTATGAATGAATTAGAATGGATCGTACGAATGAATTAGAATGGTTACATTCGTGCGAATGAATTAGAATGGATCATACGAATGGATTAGAATGGATCGTACGAATGGATTAGAATGGATCGTACGAATGAATTAGAATGGATCGTACAAATGAATTAGAAAGGTTACATTTGTGAGAATGAATTAGAATGGATCGTACGAATGAATTAGAATGGATCGTACGAATGGATTAGAATGGATCGTACGAATGGATCCGAATGAGTTAGAATGGATCATACGAATGAATTAGAATGGATCGTACGAATGAATTAGAATGGATTGTGCGAATAAATTAGAATGGATCGTATGAATGAATAAGAATGGATCGTACGACTGAATTAGAATGGATCGTGCAAATGAATTAGAATGGATACATTCGTGCGAATGAATTAGAATGGATCGTGCGAATGAATTAGAAAGGATCGTACGAATGAATTAGAATGGATATATTTGAACGAATAAATTAGAATGGATCATACGAATGAATTAGAATGGATCGTACGAAAGAATTAGAATGAATCGTGCGAATAAATTAGAATCGATCGTACGAATGAATTAGAATGGATCGTACGAATGAATTAGATCGTACGAATGAGTTAGAATGGTTACATTCGTGCGGATGAATTAGAATGGATCCATTCAAATCCATTCGTACGATCCATTCTAATCCATTCGTACAATCCATTCTAATTCATTCGTACGATCGTGCAAATGAACTAGAATGGATTGTGTGAATGAATTAGAATAGATCGTGCAAATGAACTAGAATGGATCGTACGAATGAATTAGAATGGTTACATTCATGCAAATGAATTAGAATAGATCGTACGAATGAATTAGAATGGATCGTATGAATGAATTAGAATGGATCGTACGAATCAATTAGAATGGATCGTGCGAATGAGTTAGAATGGATACATTCGTGCGAATGAATTAGAATGGATTGTACGTAAGAATTAGAATGGATCGTGCGAATGAACTAGAATGGATACATACATTCATGCGAATGAATTAGAATGGATCGTATGAATGAGTTAGAATGGATCGTATGAATGAATTAGAATGGATTGCATGAATGAATTAGAATGGATCATACGAATGAATTGGAATGAATGAATTAGAATGGATCGTGCAAATGAATTAGAATGGATACATTCGTGCGAATGAATTAGAATGGATCGTAGGAATGAATTAGATTGGATCGTACGAATGAATTTGAATGGTTACATTCGAGCGAATGAATTAGAATGGATCGTAGAGATGAATTAGATTGGATCATGCGAATGAATTAGAATGGATCGTACGAATGAATTAGAATGGATACATTCGAGCGAATGAATTAGAATAGATCGTAGGAATGAATTAGAATGGATCATACGAATGAATTAGAATGGATCGTGCGAATGAATTAGAATGGATTGTACGAATGAATTGGAATGGATCGTGCGAATGAATTAGAATGGATCGTACAAATGAATTAGAAAGGTTATATTCGTGAGAATGAATTAGAATGGATACATTTGTGCGAATGAATTAGAATAGATTAGAATGGATCGTACGAATGGATTAGAATCTATTCTAATTCATTTGTATGATCCATTCTAATTCATCGCACGATCCATTCTAATTCATTCGCTCGAATATATCCATTCTAATTCATTCGTACGATCCATTCTAATGCATTCGTACGATCCATTCTAATTCGTTCGTACGATCCATTCTAATTTATTCGTTCAAATATATCCATTCTAATTCATTCGTACGATCCATTCTAATTCATTCGCACGAATGTATCCATTCTAATTCATTCGTACGATCCATTCTAATTCATTCGTATGATCAATTCTAATTCATTCGTATAATCCATTCTAATTCAGTCGTATGAATGTATGATATGAATGAATTAGAATGGATCATAGCAATGAATTAGAATGGATCGTGCAAATAAATTAGAATGGTTACATTCGTGCGAATGAATTAGAATGGATCGTACGAATGAATTAGAATGGATACATTCGTGCGAATGAATTAGAATAGATCGTACGAATGGATTAGAATGGATCGTACGAATGGATTAGAATGGATCGTACGAATAAATTAGAATGGATCGTACAAATGAATTAGAAAGGTTACATTTGTGAGAATGAATTAGAATGGATCGTAGGAATGAATTAGAATGGATCGTACGAATGGATTAGAATGGATCGTACAAATGGATTAGAATGGATCATACGAATGGATTAGAATGGATCGTACGAATGAATTAGAATTGATACATTCGAGCGAATGAACTAGAATAGATCGTAGGAATGAATTAGAATGGATCATACGAATGAATTAGAATGGATACATTCGTGCGAATGAATTAGAATGGATCGTAGGAATGAATTAGAATGGATCGACCGATCCATTCTAATCCATTCGTACGATCCATTCTAATTCATTCGTACGATCCATTCTAATTCATTCTCACAAATGTAACATTTCTAATTCATTTGTACGATCCATTCTAATTCATTCGTACGATTCATTCTAATTCATTCGCACGATCCATTCTAATTCATTCCTACGATCTATTCTAATTCATTCGTACGATCCATTCTAATTCATTCGCATGATCCATTCTAATTCATTCGCTCGAATGTACCATTCTAATTCATTTGTACGATCCATTCTAATCCATTCGTACGATCCATTCTAATTCATTCACACGAATATAACCATTCTAATTCATTCGTACGATCCATTTTAATTCATTCCTACGATCCATTTTAATTCATTCGCACGAATGTATCAATTCTAATTTATTCGTACGATCCATTCTAATTCATTCCAATGATCCATTCTAATTCATTCGCACAAATGTATCCATTCTAATTCATTTGCACGATCTATTCTAATTCATTCCTATGATCCATTCTAATTCATTTGTACGATCCATTCTAATTCATTCGCTCGAATGTATCTATTCTAATTCATTCGTACGATCCAATCTAATTAATTCGTACGATCCATTCTAATTCATTCGTATGATCCATTCTAATTTATTCGTTCATATATATCCATTCTAATTCATTCGTACGATCCATTATAATTCATTCGCAAGATCCATTCTAATTCATTCGTACGATCCATTCTAATTCATTCGTATGATCAATTCTAATTCATTCGTACAATCCATTCTAATTCAGTCGTATGAATGTATCATACGAATGAATTAGAATGGATCATAGGAATGAATTAGAATGGATCGTGCAAATGAATTAGAATGGATACATCCGTGCGAATGAATTAGAATGGATTGTAGGAATGAATTAGAATGGATCGTACGAATGAATTAGAATGGTTACATTCGTGCGAATGAATTAGAATGGATCGTACGAATGGATTAGAATGGATCGTACGAATAAATTAGAATGGATACATTTGAGCGAATGAATTAGAATGGATCGTGCGAATGAATTAGAATGGATCGTGCGAATGAATTAGAATGGATCGTACGAATGAATTAGAATAGATCGTAGGAATGAGTAAGAATGAATCGTGCGAATGAATTAGAATGAATCATACGAATGAATTAGAATGGATAGTACGAATGAATAAGAATGGATCGTGCGAATGAATTAGAATGGATCGTGCGAATGAATTAGAATGGATAATACAAATGAATTAGAAAGGTTACATTCGTGAGAATGAATTAGAATGGATCGTACGAATGAATTAGAATGGATCATGCGAATGAATTTGAATGGATCGTACGAATGAATAAGAATGGATCGTACGAATGAATTAGAATGGATACATTCGAGCGAATGAATTAGAATAGATCATAGGAATGAATTAGAATGGATCATACGAATGAATTAGAAAGGATCGTGCGAATGAATTAGAATGGATTGTACGAATGAATTAGAATGGATACATTCGTGCGAATGAATTAGAATGGATCATACGAATCAATTAGAATGGATCGTACGAATAGATTAGAATGGATCGTACGAATGGATTAGAATAGATCGTACGAATGAATTAGAATGGATCATGCGAATGAATATGAATGGATCGTACGAATGAATTAGAATGGATCGAACGAATGAATTAGAATGGATACATTCGAGCGAATGAATTAAAATTGATCGTAGAAATGAATTAGAATGGATCATACGAATGAATTAGAATGGATCGTGCGAATGAATTAGAATGGATACATTCGTGCGAATGAATGAATTACAATGGATACATTCGTGCGAATGAATGGATACATTCGTGCGAATGAATTACAATGGATACATTCGTGCGAATGAATTAGAATGGATCGGACGAATGAATTAGAATGGATCGTACGAATGAATTAGAATGGATCGTGCGAATGAATTAGAATGAATCGTACGAATGCATTAGAATGGATCGTACGAATGCATTAGAATGGATCATACGAATGAATTTGAATGGATTGTACGAATGAATTAGAATGGATCGTATGAATGAATTAGAATTGATCATACAAAAGAATTAGAAAGGTTACATTCGTGAGAATGAATTAGAATGGATCGTACGAATGAATAAGAATGGATCGTACGAATGAATTAGAATGGATCGTTCGAATTTATCCATTCTAATTCATTCATACGATCCATTCTAATTCGTTCATATGATCCATTCTAATTCATTCGAACGATCCATTCTAATTCGTTCGTACGATCCATTCTAATTCATTCGCACGATCCATTCTAATTCATTCGCATGATCCATTCTAATTCTTTCATATGATCCATTCTAATTCATTCGCATGAATGTATCCATTCAAGTTCATTCGTACGCTCAATTCTAATTCATTCGTACGCTCCATTCTTATTCCTCGCACAAATGTATCCATTCTAATTCATTCGTACAATACATTCTAATTCATTCGCATGATCGATTCTAATTCATTCGTACGATCCATTCTAATTCATTCGTACAATCCATTCTAATTCTTTCGTACGATCCATTCTAATTCATTCGCACGATCTATTCTAATTCATTTGTATAATCCATTCTAATTCATTCGTACGATCCATTCTAATTCATTCGCACTATCCATTCTAATTCATTCGTACGATCCATTCTAATTCATTCGTACGATCCATTCTAATTCATTCGCTCGAATGTATCCTTTCTAATTCATTCGTACGATCCATTCTAATTCGTTCATACGATCCATTCTAATTCGTTCGTACGATCCATTCTAATTCATTCGTACGATCCATTCCAATCCATTCGTACGATCCATTCCAATTCATTCGTACAAATGAATTAGAATGGATCGTACGAATGAATTAGAATGGATTGTGCGAATGAATTAGAATGGATCGTATAAATGAATAAGAATGGATCGTACGAATGAATTAGAATGGATCGTGCAAATGAATTAGAATGGATACATTCGTACGAATGAATTAGAATGGATCGTGCGAATGAATTAGAATGGATCGTACGAATGAATTAGAATGGATATATTTGAATGAATAAATTAGAATGGATCATACGAATGAATTAGAATGGATCGTACGAATGAATTAGAAAGAATCGTTCAAATGAATTAGAATCGATCGTACGAATGAATTAGAATGGATCGTACAAATGAATTAGATCGTACAAATGAATTAGAATGGATCGTACGAATGAATTAAAATTGATACATTCATACGACTGAATTAGAATGGATCGTGCGAATTAATTACAATGGATCATACGAATGAATTTGAATGGATACATTTGTGCGAATGAATCTGAATGGATTGTATGAATAAATTACAATGGATCGTACGAATGAATTAGAATGGATCGTACGAATGAATTAGAATAGCTCATACGAATGAATTAGAATGAATCGTACGAATGAATTAGAATGGTTACATTCGTGCGAATGAATTAGAATAGATCGTACAAATGAATTAGAATGGATTGTACGAATAAATTAGAATGGATCGTGCGAATGAATTAGAATATATCGTATGAATGAATTCGAATGGATCCACCGAATGAGTTAGAATGGATCATACGAATGAATTAGAATGGATCGTACGAATAAATTAGAATGGATTGTGCGAATGAATTAGAATGGATCGTATGAATGAATAAGAATGGATCGTACGAATGAATTAGAATGGATCGTGCGAATAAATTAGAATGAATCATACGAATGCATTAGAATGGATGGTACGAATGAATTAGAATGAATCATACGACTCATTCTAATTCATTCGTCCGATCCATTCTAATTCATTCGCACGAATGTATCCATTCTAATTCATTCGTACATCCATTCTAATTCATTCGCACGATCCATTCTAATTCATTCGTATGATACATTCTAATTCTTTCCTACGATCTATTCTAATTCATTCGCTCGAATGTATCCATTCTAATTCATTCGCACGATCCATTCTAATTCATTCGCACGAATGTATCCATTCTAATTCATTTGCACGATCCATTCTAATTCATTCCTACGATCCATTCTAATTCATTCGTACGATCCATTCTAATTCATTCGCTCGAATGTATCCATTTTAATTCATTCGTACGATCTATTCTAATTCGTTCATACGATCCATTCTAATTCATTCGCACGATCCATTCTAATTCATTTGTAGGAATGTATCCTTTCTAATTCAATCGCATGATCCATTCTAATTCATTCGCACGATCTATTCTAATTCATTCGTACGATTCATTCTAATTCATTCGCACGATCCATTCTAATTCATTCGTACGATCCATTCTTATTCATTCATACGATCCATTCTAATTCATTCGCACAATCCATTCTAATTCATTCGTACAATCCATTCTAATTCATTCGTATGATCCATTCTAACTCATTCGGTGGATCCATTCTAATTCATTCGTACGATCCATTCTAATTCATTCGCACGATCAATTCTAATTTATTCATACGATCCATTCTAATTCATTCGTACGATCTATTCTAATTCATTCGCACGAATGTAACCATTCTAATTCATTCGTACGATTCATTCTAATTCATTCGTATGAGCTATTCTAATTCATTCGTACGATCCATTCTAATTCATTCGTACGATCCATTGTAATTCATTCATACAATCCATTCAGATTCATTCGCATGAATGTATCCATTCTAATTCATTTGCACGATCTATTCTAATTCATTCGTTCGATCCATTCTAATTCATTCGTACGATCCATTCTAATTCATTCGCACGAACGTATCCATTCTAATTTATTCGTACGATCCAGTCTAATTCATTCGTACGATCCATTCTAATTCATTCGCACGAATATATCCATTCTAGTTCATTCGTACGATCCTTTCTAATTCATTCGCACGATCCATTCTAATTCTTTCATATGATCCATTCTAATTCATTCGCACGAATGTATCCATTCTAATTCATTCGTACAATCCATTCTAATTCATTTGCACGATCCATTCTAATTCATTCGTATGATACATTCTAATTCATTTCTACGATCCATTCTAATTCATTCGCACGAATGTATCCATTCTAATTTATTCGTACGATCCAGTCTAATTCATTCGTACGATCCATTCTAATTCATTCGCACGAATATATCCATTCTAATTCATTCATACAATCCATTTTAATTCATTCATACGATCTATTCTAATTCATTCGCACGAATGTATCCATTCTAATTCATTCGTTCGATCCATTCTAATTAATTCGAACGATCCATTCAAATTCATTCGCATGATCCATTCTAATTCATTCGTACGATCCATTCTAATTCATGCGTATGATCAAATCTAATGCATTCGTACGATCCATTCTAATCCATTCGCACGAATGTAACCATTCTAATTCATTCGTACGATCCATTCTAATTCATTCCTACGATCCATTCTAATTCATTTGCACGAATGTATCCATTCTAATTCATTTGCACGATCCATTCTAATTCATTCGCACGATCCATTCTAATTCATTCGTACGATCCATTCTAATTCATTCACACAAATGTATCCATTCTAATTCATTCATTCGATCCATTCTAATTCATTCGCATAAATATATCCATTCTAATTCATTCGTACGATCCATTCTAATTCATTCGCACGATCCATTCTAATTCATTCGCACAAATGTATCCATTCTAATTCATTCATATGATCCATTCTAATTCATTCGTACGAATAAATTAGAATGGATCGTACAAACGAATTAGAATTAGAATGGTTACATTCGTGCGAATGAATTAGAATGGATCGTACAAATGGATTAGAATGGATCGTACGAATGGATTAGAACGCATTGTACGAATGAATTAGAATAGATACATTTGTGTGAATGAATTATATTGCATCGTACGAATGAATTTGAATGGATTGTACGAATGAATTAGAATGGATCGTACGAATGAATTAGAATGGATCATGCGAATGAATTAGAATAGATCGTACGAATGAATTAGAATGGATCGTACGAATAAATTAGAATGAATCGTGCGAATGATTTAGAATGGATCGTACGAATGAATTAGAATGGATCCACCGAATGAGTTAGAATGGATCATACGAATGAATTAGAATGGATCGTACGAATGAATTAGAATGGATTGTGCAAATGAATTAGAATGGATCGTACGAATGAATTAGAATGGATAGTGCGAATGAATTAGAATGGATCATAGTAATGAATTAGAATAGATATATTCATGCGAATAAATTAGAATGGATCATACGAATGAATTAGAATGGATCGAGCGAATGAATTAGAATGGATCGTATGAATAAATTAGAATGGATCGTACGAATGAATTAAAATTGATACATTTGTGCGAATGAATTAGAATGGATCATACGATTGAATTTGAATGGATCGTACGAATAAATTAGAATGGATACATTTGTGCGATGAATAAGAATAGAGCGTACGAATGAATTAGAATGGAGCGTACGAATGAACTAGAATGGATACATTCGTGCGAATGAATTAGAATGGATCATATAAAAGAATTAGAATGGATCATCCGAATGAATTAGAATGGATACATTCGAGCGAATGAATGGATTAGAATGGATACATTCGAGCGAATGAATTAGAATAGATCGTAGGAATGAATTAGAATGGATACATTCGTGCGAATGAATTAGAATGGATCGTAGGAATGAATTAGAATGGATCGGCCGATCCATTCTAATCCATTCGTACGATCCATTCTAATTCATTCGTACGATCCACTCTAATTAATTCTCACAAATGTAACATTTCTAATTCATTTGTACGATCCATTCTAATTTATTCGTACGATTCATTCTAATTCATTCGCACGATCCATTCTAATTCATTCCTACGATCTATTCTAATTCATTCGTACGATCCATTCTAATTCATTCGCACGATCCATTCTAATTCATTCGCACGATCCATTCTAATTCATTCGCTCGAATGTACCATTCTAATTCATTTGTACGATCCATTCTAATCCATTCGTACGATCCATTCTAATTCATTCCTACGATCCATTTTAATTCATTCGCACGAATGTATCAATTCTAATTTATTCGTACGATCCATTCTAATTCATTCCAATGATCCATTCTAATTCATTCGCACGAATGTATCCATTCTAATTCATTTGCACGATCTATTCTAATTCATTCCTATGATCCATTCTAATTCATTTGTACGATCCATTCTAATTCATTCGCTCGAATGTATCCATTCTAATTCATTCGTACGATCCAATCTAATTCATTCGTACGATCCATTCTAATTCATTCGTATGATCCATTCTAATTTATTCGTTCATATATATCCATTCTAATTCATTCGTACGATCCATTATAATTCATTCGCACGATCCATTCTAATTCATTCGTACGATCCATTCTAATTCATTCTTATGATCAATTCTAATTCATTCGTACAATACATTCTAATTCAGTCGTATGAATGTATCATACGAATGAATTAGAATGGATCATAGGAATGAATTAGAATGGATCGTACAAATGAATTAGAATGGATACATCTGTGCGAATGAATTAGAATGGATCGTAGGAATGAATTAGAATGGATCGTACGAATGAATTAAAATGGTTACATTCGTGCGAATGAATTAGAATGGATCGTACGAATGGATTATAATGGATCGTACGAATGAATTAGAATGGATACATTCGAGCGAATGAATTAGAATGGATCGTGCGAATGAATTAGAATGGATCGTGCGAATGAATTAGAATGGATCGTACGAATGAATTGGAATAGATCGTAGGAATGAATTAGAATGGATCGTGCGAATGAATTAGAATGAATCGTACGAATGAATTAGAATGGATAGTACGAATGAATAAGAATGGATCATGCGAATGAATTAGAATGGATCGTACGAATGAATTAGAATGGATCGTGCGAATGAATTAGAATGGATAATACAAATGAATTAGAAAGGTTACATTCGTGAGAATGAATTAGAATGGATCGTACGAATGAATTAGAATGGATCATGCGAATGAATTTGAATGGATCGTACGAATGAATAAGAATGGATCGTACGAATGAATTAGAATGGATACATTCGAGCGAATGAATTAGAATAGATCGTAGGAATGAATTAGAATGGATCATACGAATGAATTAGAATGGATCGTGCGAATGAATTAGAATGGATTGTACGAATGAATTAGAATGGATACATTCGTGCGAATGAATTAGAATGGATCATACGAATTAATTAGAATGGATAGTACGAATGGATTAGAATGGATCGTACGAATGGATTAGAATGGATCGTACGAATGAATTAGAATGGATCATGCGAAGGAATTTGAATGGATCGTAGGAATGAATTAGAATGGATCGAACGAATGAATTAGAATGGATACATTCGAGCGAATGAATTAGAATAGATCGTAGGAATGAATTAGAATAGATCATACGAATGAATTAGAATGGACCGTGCGAATGAATTAGAATGGATTGTACGAATGAATTATAATGGATACATTCGTACGAATGAATTAGAATAGATCTGACGAATGAATTAGAATGGATCGTACGAATGAATTAGAATGGATCGTGCGAATGAATTAGAGTGAATCGTACGAATGCATTAGAATGGATCGTACGAATGCATTAGAATGGATCATACGAATGAATTTGAATGGATTGTACGAATGAATTAGAATGGATCGTATGAATGAATTAGAATTGATCATACAAATGAATTAGAAAGGTTACATTCGTGAGAATGAATTAGAATGGATCGTACGAATGAATAAGAATGGATCGTACGAATGAATTAGAATGGATCGTACGAATTTATCCATTCTAATTCATTCATACGATCCATTCTAATTCGTTCATATGATCCATTCTAATTCATTCGTACGATCCATTCTAATTCGTTCGTACGATCCATTCTAATTCATTCGCACGATCCATTCTAATTCATTCGCATGATCCATTCTAATTCTTTCATATGATCCATTCTAATTCATTCGCATGAATGTATCCATTCAAGTTCATTCGTACGCTCAATTCTAATTCATTCGTACGCTCCATTCTTATTCATCGCACAAATGTATCCATTCTAATTTATTCGTACGATACATTCTAATTCATTCGCACGATCGATTCTAATTCATTCGTACGATCCATTCTAATTCATTCGTACAATCCATTCTAATTCTTTCGTACGATCCATTCTAATTCATTCGCACGATCTATTCTAATTCATTTGTACAATCTATTCTAATTCATTCGTACGATCAATTCTAATTCATTCGCAGTATCCATTCTAATTCATTCGTACGATCCATTCTAATTCATTCGTACGATCCATTCTAATTCATTCGCTCGAATGTATCCATTCTAATTCATTCGTACGATCCATTCTAATTCGTTCATACGATCCATTCTAATTCGTTCGTATGATCCATTCTAATTCATTCGTACGATCCATTCTAATCCATTCGTACGATCCATTTCAATTCATTCATACAAATGAATTAGAATGGATCGTACTAATGAATTAGAATGGATTGTGCGAATGAATTAGTATGGATCGTATAAATGAATAAGAATGGATCGTACGAATGAATTAGAATGGATCGTGCAAATGAATTAGAATGGATACATTCGAACGAAAGAATTAGAATGGATCATGCGAATGAATTAGAATGGATCGTACGAATGAATTAGAATGGATATATTTGAACGAATAAATTAGAATGGATCATACGAATGAATTAGAATGGATCGTACGAATGAATTAGAATGGATCGTGCAAATGAATTAGAATCGATCGTACGAATGAATTAGAATGGATCGTACAAATGAATTAGATAGTACGAATGAATTAGAATGGATCGTACGAATGAATTAAAATGGATACATTCATACGACTGAATTAGAATGGATCGTGCGAATTAATTAGAATGGATCGTACGAATGAATTTCAATGGATACATTTGTGCGAATGAATCTGAATGGATTATATGAATAAATTACAATGGATCGTACGAATGAATTAGAATGGATCGTACGAATGAATTAGAAAAGCTCATACGAATGAATTAGAATGAATCGTACGAATGAATTAGAATGGTTGCGTTCGTGCGAATGAATTAGAATAGATCGTACAAATGAATTAGAATGGATTGTACGAATAAATTAGAATGGATCGTGCGAATGAATTAGAATGGATCGTACGAATGAATTAGAATGGATCCACCGAATGAGTTAGAATGGATCATAAGAATGAATTAGAATGGATCATACGAATGAATTAGAATGGATTGTGCGAATGAATTAGAATGGATCGTATGAATGAATAAGAATGGATCGTACGAATGAATAAGAATGGATCGTTCGAATGAATTAGAATGAATCATACGAATGCATTAGAATGGATGGTATGAATGAATTAGAATGAATCATATGATTCATTCTAATTCATTCGTCTGATCCATTCTAATTCATTCGCACGAATGTATCCATTCTAATTCATTCGTACAATCCATTCTAATTCATTCGCACGATCCATTCTAATTCATTCGTATGATACATTCTAATTCATTCCTACGATCTATTCTAATTCATTCGCTTGAATGTATCCATTCTAATTCATTCGTACGATCCATTCTAATTCATTCGCACGATCCATTTAATTCATTTGCAGGAATGTATCCATTCTAATTCATTTGCACGATCCATTCTAATTCATTCCGACGATCCATTCTAATTCATTCGTACGATCCATTCTAATTCATTCGCTCGAATGTATCCATTTTAATTCATTCGTACGATCCATTCTAATTCGTTCATACGATCCATTCTAATTCATTCGCAAGATCCATTCTAATTATTTGTACGAATGTATCCATTCTAATTCATTCGCATGATCCATTCTAATTCATTCGCACGATCCATTCTAATTCATTCGTACGATTCATTCTAATTCATTCACACGATCCATTCTAATTCATTCGTACGATCCATTCTTATTCATTCATACGATCCATTCTAATTCATTCGCACAATCCATTCTAATTCATTCGTATGATCCATTCTAACTCATTCGGTGGATCCATTCTAATTCATTCGTACGATCCATTCTAATTCATTCGCACGATCAATTCTAATTTATTCGTACGATCCATTCTAATTCATTCGTACGATCTATTCTAATTCATTCGCACGAATGTACCCATTCTAATTCATTCGTACGCTTCATTCTAATTCATTCGTATGAGCTATTCTAATTCATTCGTACGATCCATTCTAATTCATTCGTACGATCCATTGTAATTCATTCATACAATCCATTCAGATTCATTCGCACGAATGTATCCATTCTAATTCATTTGCACGATCCATTCTAATTCATTCGTTTGATCCATTCTAATTCATTCGTACGATCCATTCTAATTCATTCGCACGAACGTATCCATTCTAATTTATTCGTACGATCCAGTCTAATTTATTTGTACGATCCATTCTAATTCATTCGCACGAATCTATCTATTCTAATTCATTCGTACGATCCTTTCTAATTCATTCGCACGATCCATTCTAATTCTTTCATATGATCTATTCTAATTCATTCGCACGAATGCATCCATTCTAATTCATTCGTACAATCCATTCTAATTCATTCGCACGATCCATTCTAATTCATTCGTATGATACATTCTAATTCATTTCTACGATCCATTCTAATTCATTTGCATGAATGTATCCATTCTAATTTATTCGTACGATCCAGTCTAATTCATTCGTACGATCCAGTCTAATTCATTCGCACGAATATATCCATTCTAATTCATTCGTACGATCCATTTTAATTCATTCATACGATCTATTCTAATTCATTCGCACGAATGTATCCATTCTAACTCATTCGTTCGATCCATTCTAATTCATTCAAACGATCCATTCAAATTCATTCGCATGATCCATTCTAATTCATTCGTACGATCCATTCTAATTCATGTGTATGATCCAATCTAATGCATTCGTACAATCCATTCTAATCCATTCGCACGAATGTAACCATTCTAATTCATTCGTACGATCCATTCTAATTCATTCCTACGATCCATTCTAATTCATTTGCACGAATGTATCCATTCTAATTCATTTGCACGATCCATTCTAATTCATTCGCACGATCCATTCTAATTCATTCGTACGATCCATTCTAATTCATTCGCACAAATGTATCCATTCTAATTCATTCATTCGATCCATTCTAATTCATTCGCATAATTATATCCATTCTAATTCATTCGCACGAACCATTCTAATTCATTCGCACAAATGTATCCATTCTAATTCATTCATATGATCCATTCTAATTCATTCGTACGATCCATTCTAATTCATTCGTATGATCCATTCTAATTCATTCGTACGATCCATTCTAATTCATTTGTATGAATGTATCCATTCTAATTTATTCGTACGAATGAATTAGAATGGATCGTACGAACGAATTAGAATTAGAATGGTTACATTCGTGCGAATGAATTAGAATGGATCGTACAAATGAATTAGAATGGATCGTACGAATGGATTAGAACGCATTGTACGAATGAATTAGAATAGATACATTTGTGCGAATGAATTAGATTGCATCATACGAATGAATTTGAATGGATTGTACGAATGAATTAGAATGGATCGTACGAATGAATTAGAATGGATCACGCGAATGAATTAGAATAGATCGTTCAAATGAATTAGAATGGATCGTACGAATAAATTAGAATGGATCGTGCGAATGATTTAGAATGGATCGTACGAATGAATTAGAATGGATCCACCGAATGAGTTAGAATGGATCATACGAAAGAATTAGAATGGATCGTACGAATGAATTAGAATGGATTGTGCAAATGAATTAGAATGGATCGTACGAATGAATTAGAATGGATAGTGCGAATGAATTAGAATGGATCATATGAATGAATTAGAATAGATATATTCATGCGAATAAATTAGAATGGATCGTACGAATGAATTAGAATGGATCGTGAGAATGAATTAGAATGGATCGTATGAATAAATTAGAATGGATCGT
This sequence comes from Chamaelirium japonicum, assembly GCA_947650365.1. Lineage (NCBI taxonomy): Eukaryota > Viridiplantae > Streptophyta > Magnoliopsida > Liliales > Melanthiaceae > Chamaelirium > Chamaelirium japonicum. The sequence continues at coordinate 101,132 of CANTAL010000196.1, forward strand.
ATGAATGAATTAAAATGGATACATTTGTGCGAATGAATTAGAATGGATCATACGAATAAATTTAAATGGATCGTACGAATAAATTAGAATGGATACATTTGTGCGATGAATAAGAATAGAGCGTACGAATGAATTAGAATGAAGCGTACGAATGAACTAGAATGGATACATTCGTGCGAATGAATTAGAATGGATCATATGAAAGAATTAGAATGGATCATACGAATGAATTAGGATGGATACATTCGAGCGAATGAATGGATTAGAATAGATACATTCGAGCGAATGAATTAGAATAGATCGTAGGAATGAATTAGAATGGATCATACGAATGAATTAGAATGTATCGACCGATCCATTCTAATCCATTCGTACGATCCATTCTAATTCATTCGTACGATCCATTCTAATTCATTCTCACAAATGTAACATTTCTAATCCATTTGTACGATCCATTCTAATTCATTCGTACGATTCATTCTAATTCATTCGCACGATTTATTCTAATTCATTCGCTCGAATGTACCATTCTAATTCATTTGTACGATCCATTCTAATCCATTTGTACGATCCATTCTAATTCATTCGCACGAATGTAACCATTCTAATTCATTCGTACGATCCATTCTAATTCATTCCTACAATCCATTTTAATTCATTCGTACGAATGTATCAATTCTAATTTATTCGTACGATCCATTCTAATTCATTCCAATGATCCATTCTAATTCATTCGCACGAATCTATCCATTCTAATTCATTTGCACGATCTATTCTAATTCATTCCTATGATCCATTCTAATTCATTTGTACGATCCATTCTAATTCATTCGCTCGAATGTATCCACTCTAATTTATTCGTACGATCCAATCTAATTCATTCATACGATCCATTCTAATTCATTCGTATGATCCATTCTAATTTATTCGTTCATATATATCCATTCTAATTCATTCGTACGATCCATTATAATTCATTAGCACGATCCATTCTAATTCATTCGTACAATCCATTCTAATTCATTCGTATGATCAATTCTAATTCATTCGTACAATCCATTCTAATTCAGTCGTATGAATGTATCATACGAATGAATTAGAATGGATCATAGGAATGAATTAGAATGGATCGTGCAAATGAATTAGAATGGATACATCCATGCGAATGAATTAGAATAGATCATAGGAATGAATTAGAATGGATCGTACGAATGAATTAGAATGGTTACATTCGTACGAATGAATTAGAATGGATCGTACGAATGGATTAGAATGGATCGTACGAATGAATTAGAATGGATACATTCGAGAGAATGAATTAGAATGGATCGTGCGAATGAATTAGAATGGATCGTGCGAATGAATTAGAATGGATCGTACGAATGAATTAGAATAGATCGTAGGAATGAATTAGAATGGATCGTGCGAATGAATTAGAATGAATCGTACGAATGAATTAGAATGGATAGTACGAATGAATAAGAATGGATCGTGTGAATGAATTAGAATGGATCGTACGAATGAATTAGAATGGATCGTGCGAATGAATTAGAATGGATAATACAAATGAATTAGAAAGGTTACATTCGTGAGAATGAATTAGAATGGATCGTACGAATGAATTAGAATGGATCATGCGAATGAATTTGAATGGATCGCACGAATGAATAAGAATGGATCGTACGAATGAATTAGAATGGATACATTCGAGCGAATGAATTAGAATAGATCGTAGGAATTAATAAGAATGGATCATACGAATGAATTAGAATGGATCGTGCGAATGAATTAGAATGGATTGTACGAATGAATTAGAATGGATACATTCGTGCGAATGAATTAGAATGGATCATACAAATGGATTAGAATGGATCGTACGAATGGATTAGAATGGATCGTACGAATGGATTAGAATGGATCGTACGAATGGATTAGAATGGATCGTACGAATGAATTAGAATGGATCATGCGAATGAATTTGAATGGATCGTACGAATGAATTAGAATGGATCGAACGAATGAATTAGAATGGATACATCCGAGCGAATGAATTAGAATAGATCGTAGGAATGAATTAGAATGGATCATACGAATGAATTAGAATGGATCGTGCGAATGAATTAGAATGGATTGTACGAATGAATTAGAATGGATACATTCGTGTGAATGAATTAGAATGGATCGGACGAATGAATTAGAATGGATCGTACGAATGAATTAGAATGGATCGTACGAATGCATTAGAATGGATCATACGAATGAATTTGAATGGATTGTACGAATGAATTAGAATGGATCGTATGAATGAATTAGAATTGATCATACAAATGAATTAGAAAGGTTACATTCGTGAGAATGAATTAGAATGGATCGTACGAATGAATAAGAATGGATCGTACGAATGAATTAGAATGGATCATACGAATTTATCCATTCTAATTCATTCATACGATCCATTCTAATTCGTTCATATGATCCATTCTAATTCATTCGTACGATCCATTCTAATTCGTTCGTACAATCCATTCTAATTCATTCGCACGATCCATTCTAATTCATTCGTACGATCCATTCTAATTCTTTCATAAGATCCATTCTAATTCATTCGCACGAATGTATCCATTCAAGTTCATTCGTACACTCAATTCTAATTCATTCGTACGCTCCATTCTTATTCATCGCACAAATGTATCCATTATAATTCATTCGTACGATACATTCTAATTCATTCGCACGATCGATTCTAATTCATTCGTACGATCCATTTTAATTCATTCGTACAATCCATTCTAATTCTTTCGTACGATCCATTCTAATTCATTCGCACGATCTATTCTAATTCATTTGTACAATCCATTCTAATTCATTCGTACGATCCATTCTAATTCATTCGCACTATCCATTCTAATTCATTCGTACGATCCATTCTAATTCATTCGTACGATCCATTCTAATTCATTCGCTCGAATGTATCCATTCTAATTCATTCGTACGATCCATTCTAATTCGTTCATACGATCCATTCTAATTCGTTCGTACGATCCATTCTAATTCATTCGTACGATCCATTCAAATCCATTCGTACGATCCATTCCAATTCATTCGTACAAATGAATTAGAATGGATCGTACGAATGAATTAGAATGGATTGTGCGAATGAATTAGTATGGATCGTATAAATGAATAAGAATGGATCGTACGAATGAATTAGAATGGATCGTGCAAATGAATTAAAATGGATACATTCGTACGAATGAATTAGAATGGATCGTGCGAATGAATTAGAATGGATCGTACGAATGAATTAGAATGGATATATTTGAACGAATAAATTAGAATGGATCATACAAATGAATTAGAATGGATCGTGCAAATGAATTAGAATCGATCGTACGAATGAATTAGAATGGATCGTACAAATGAATTAGATCGTACGAATGAATTAGAATGGATCGTACGAATGAATTAAAATGGATACATTCATACGACTGAATTAGAATGGATCGTGCGAATTAATTAGAATGGATCGTACGAATGAATTTGAATGGATACATTTGTGCGAATGAGTCTGAATGGATTGTATGAATAAATTACAATGGATCGTACGAATGAATTAGAATGGATCGTACGAATGAATTAGAATAGCTCATACGAATAAATTAGAATGAATCGTACGAATGAATTAGAATGGTTACATTCGTGCGAATGAATTAGAATAGATCGTACAAATGAATTAGAATGGATTGTACGAATAAATTAGAATGGATCGTGCGAATGAATTAGAATGGATCGTACGAATGAATTAGAATGGATCCACCGAATGAGTTAGAATGGATCATACGAATGAATTAGAATGGATCGTAGGAATGAATTAGAATGGATTGTGCGAATGAATTAGAATGGATCGTATGAATGAATAAGAATGGATCGTACGAATGAATTAGAATGGATCGTACGAATGAATTAGAATGAATCATACGAATGCATTAGAATGGATGGTACGAATGAATTAGAATGAATCATACGATTCATTCTAATTCATTCGTCCGATCCATTCTAATTCATTCGCACGAATGTATCGATTCTAATTCCTTCGTACAATCCATTCTAATTCATTCACACGATCCATTCTAATTCATTCGTATGATACATTCTAATTCATTCCTACGATCTATTCTAATTCATTCGCTCGAATGTATCCATTCTAATTCATTCGTACGATCCATTCTAATTCATTCGCACGATCCATTTTAATTCATTCGCACGAATGTATCCATTCTAATTCATTTGCACGATCCATTCTAATTCATTCCTAGATCCATTCTAATTCATTCGTACGATCCATTCTAATTCATTCGCTCGAATGTATCCATTTTAATTCATTCGTACGATCCATTCTAATTCGTTCATACGATCCATTCTAATTCATTCGCACGATCCATTCTAATTCATTTGTATGAATGTATCCATTCTAATTCATTCGCATGATCCATTCTAATTCATTCGCACGATCCATTCTAATTCATTCGTACGATTCATTCTAATTCATTCGCACGATCCATTCTAATTCATTTGAATGATCCATTCTTATTCATTCATACGGTCCATTCTAATTCATTCGCACAATCCATTCAAATTCATTCGTACAATCCATTCTAATTCATTCGTATGATCCATTCTAACTCATTCGGTGGATCCATTCTAATTCATTCGTACAATCCATTCTAATTCATTCGCACGATCAATTCTAATTTATTCGTACGATCCATTCTAATTCATTCGTACGATCTATTCTAATTCATTCGCACGAATGTAACCATTCTAATTCATTCGTACGATTCATTCTAATTCATTCATATGAGCTATTCTAATTCATTCGTACGATCCATTCTAATTCATTCGTACGATCCATTGTAATTCATTCATACAATCCATTCAGATTCATTCGCACGAATGTATCCATTCTAATTCATTTGCACGATCCATTCTAATTCATTCGTTCGATCCATTTTAATTCATTCGTACGATCCATTCTAATTCATTCGCACGAACGTATCCATTCTAATTTATTCGTACGATCCAGTCTAATTCATTCGTACAATCCATTCTAATTCATTCGCACGAATATATCCATTCTAATTTATTCGTACGATCCTTTCTAATTCATTCGCACGATCCATTCTAATTCTTTCATATGATCCATTCTAATTCATTCGCACGAATGTATTCATTCTAATTTATTCGTACAATCCATTCTAATTCATTCGCACGATCTATTCTAATTCATTCATATGATACATTCTAATTCATTTCTACGATCCATTCTAATTCATTCGCACGAATGTATCCATTCTAATTTATTCGTACGATCCAGTCTAATTCATTCGTACGATCCATTCTAATTCATTCGCACGAATATATCCATTCTAATTCATTCGTACGATCCATTCTAATTCATTCATACGATCTATTCTAATTCATTCGCACGAATGTAACCATTCTAATTCATTCGTTCGATCCATTCTAATTCATTCGAACGATCCATTCAAATTTATTCGCATGTTCCATTCTAATTCATTCGTACGATCCATTCTAATTCATGCGTATGATCCAATCTAATGCATTCATACGATCCATTCTAATCCATTCGCACGAATGTAACCATTCTAATTCATTCGTACGATCCATTCTAATTCATTCCTACGATCCATTCTAATACATTTGCATGAATATATCCATTCTAATTCATTTGCACGATCCATTCTAATTCATTCGCACGATCCATTCTAATTCATTCGTACGATCCATTCTAATTCATTCGCACAAATGTATCCATTCTAATTCATTCATTCGATCCATTCTAATTCATTCGCATAAATATATCCATTCTAATTCATTCGTTCGATCCATTCTAATTCATTCGCACGATCCATTCTAATTCATTCACACAAATGTATCCATTCTAATTCATTCATATGATCCATTCTAATTCATTCGTACGATCCATTCTAATTCATTCGTATGATCCATTCTAATTCATTCGTACGATCCATTCTAATTCATTTGCATGAATGTATCCATTCTAAATTATTCGTACGAATGAATTAGAATGGATCGTACGAACGAATTAGAATTAGAATGGTTACATTCGTGCGAATGAATTAGAATGGATCGTACAAATGGATTAGAATGGATCGTACGAATGGATTAGAACGCATTGTACGAATGAATTAGAATAGATACATTTGTGCGAATGAATTAGATTGCATCGTACGAATGAATTTGAATGGATTGTACGAATGAATTAGAATGGATCGTACGAATGAATTAGAATGGATCATGCGAATGAATTAGAATAGATCGTACGAATGAATTAGAATGGATCGTACGAATAAATTAGAATGGATCGTGCGAATGATTTAGAATGGATCGTACGAATGAGTTAGAATGGATCCACCGAATGAGTTAGAATGGATCATACGAATGAATTAGAATGGATCGTACGAATGAATTAGAATGGATTGTGCAAATGAATTAGAATGGATCGTACGAATGAATTAGAATGGATAGTGCGAATGAATTAGAATGGATCATACGAATGAATTAGAATAGATATATTCATGCGAATAAATTAGAATGGATCGTACGAATGAATTAGAATGGATCGTGCGAATGAATTAGAATGGATCGTATGAATAAATTAGAATGGATCGTACGAATGAATTAAAATGGATACATTTGTGCGAATGAATTAGAATGGATCATACGATTGAATTTGAATGGATCGTACGAATAAATTAGAATGGATACATTTGTGCGATGAATAAGAATAGAGCGTACGAATGAATTAGAATGGAGCGTACGAATGAACTAGAATGGATACATTCGTGCGAATGAATTAGAATGGATCATATGAAAGAATTAGAATGGATCATACGAATGAATTAGAATGGATACATTCGAGCGAATGAATGGATTAGAATGGATCGATCGAATGAATTAGAATGGATCGTACGAATGAATTAGAATGGATACATTCAAGCGAATTAATTAGAATGGATTGTACGAATGAATTAGAATGGATCATAGGAATGAATTAGAATGGATCGTATGAATGAATAAGAATGGATCGTACGAATGAATTAGAATGGATCGTGTAAATGAATTAGAATGGATACATTCGTGCGAATGAATTAGAATGGATCGTGCGAATGAATTAGAATGGATCGTTTGAATGAATTAGAATGGATATATTTGAACGAATAAATTAGAATGGATCATACGAATGAATTAGAATGGATCGTACGAATGAATTAGAATAGATCGTGCGAATGAATTAGAATCGATCGTACTAATGAATTAGAATAGATTGTACGAATGAATTAATATGGATACATTCATACGTCTGAATTAGAAAGGATCGTGCGAATTAATTAGAATGGATCGTACGAATGAATTTGAATGGATACATTTGTGCGGATGAATCTGAATGGATTGTACGAATGAATTAGAATGGATCGTACGAATGATTTAGAATAGCTCATACGAATGAATTAGAATGAATCGTACGAATGAATTAGAATGGTTACATTCGTGCGAATGAATTAGAATAGATCGTACGAATGAATTAGAATGGATCGTATGAATAAATTAGAATGGATCGTGCGAATGAATTAGAATGGATCGTACGAATGAATTAGAATGGATCCACCGAGTGAGTTAGAATGGATCATACGAACGAATATTAGAATGGATCGTACGAATGAATTAGAATGGATTGTGCGAATGAATTAGAATGGATCGTATGAATGAATAAGAATGGATCGTACGAATGAATTAGAATGGATCGTGCAAATGAATTAGAATGAATCATACGAATGCATTAGAATGGATCGTACGAATGAATTAGAATGAATCGTATGATCCATTCTAATTCATTCGTCCGATCCATTCTAATTCATTCGCACGAATGTATTCATTCTAATTCATTCGTACAATCCATTCTAATTCATTCGCACGATCCATTCTAATTCATTCGTATGATCTATTCTAATTCATTCCTACGATCTATTCTAATTCATTCGCTCGAAGTATCCATTCTAATTCATTCGTACGATCCATTCTAATTCATTCGCATGATCCATTCTAATTCATTCGCACGAATGTATCCATTCTAATTCATTTGCATGATCCATTCTAATTCATTCCTATTATCCATTCTAATTCATTCGTACGATCCATTCTAATTTATTCGCACGAATATATCCATTCTAATTCATTCGTACGATCCATTCTAATTCGTTCATACGATCCATTCTAATTCATTCGCATGATCCATTCTAATTCATTTGTACGAATGTATCCATTTTAATTCATTCGCACGATCCATTCTAATTCATTCGCACGATCCATTCTAATTCATTCGTACGATTCATTCTAATTCATTTGCACGATCCATTCTAATTCATTCGTACGATTCATTCTTATTCATGCATACGAGCCATTCTAATTCATTCGCACAATCCATTCTAATTCATTCGTACAATCCATTCTAATTCATTCGTGTGATCCATTCTAACTCATTCGGTGGATCCATTCTAATTCATTCGTACGATCCATTCTAATTCATTCGCACGATCCATTCTAATTTATTAGTACGATCCATTCTAATTCATTCGTACGATCTATTCTAATTCATTCGCACGAATGTAACCATTCTAATTCATTCGTACGATTCATTCTAATTCATTCGTATGAGCTATTCTAATTCATTCGTACGATCCATTCTAATTCATTTGCACGATCCTTTCTAATTCATTCGTTCGATCCATTCTAATTCATTCGTACGATCCATTCTAATTCATTCGCACGAATGTATCCATTCTAATTTATTCGTACGATCCAGTCTAACTCATTCGTATAATCCATTCTAATTCATTCGCACGAATATATCCAATCTAATTCATTCGTACGATCCTTTCTAATTCATTCGCACGATCCATTCTAATTCTTTCATATGATCCATTCTAATTCTTTCGCACGAATGTATCCATTCTAATTCATTCGTACAATCCATTCTAATTCATTCGCACGATACATTCTAATTCATTCGTATGATCCATTCTAATTCATTCCTATGATCCATTCTAATTCATTCGCACGAATGTATCCATTCTAATTTATTCATATGATCCATTCTAATTCATTCGCACGAATATATCCATTCTAATTCATTCATACGATCCATTCTAATTCATTCATACGATCTATTCTAATTCATTCGCAGGAATGTATCCATTCTAATTCATTCGTTCGATCCAATCTAATTCATTCGTACGATCCATTCAAATTCATTCGCATGATCCATTCTAATTCATTCGTACGATCCATTCTAATTCATTCCTATGATCCAATCTAATGCATTCGTACGATCCATTCTAATCTATTCGCACGAATGTAACCATTCTAATTCATTCCTACGATCCATTCTAATTCATTCCTACGATCCATTCTAATTCAATCGCACGAATTTATCCAATCTAATTCATTTGCACGATCCATTCTAATTCATTCGCACGATCCATTCTAATTCATTCGTACGATCCATTCTAATTCATTCGCACAAATGTATCCATTCTAATTCATTCGTTCGATCCATTCTAATTCATTCGCATAAATATATCCATTCTAATTTATTCGTACGATCCATTCTAATTCATTCGCACGATCCATTCTAATTCATTCGCACAAATGTATCCATTCTAATTAATTCATATTATCCATTCAAATTCATTCGTACGATCCATTCTAATTCATTCTTATGATCCATTATTATTCATTCGTACGATCCATTCTAATTCATTTGCATGAATGTATCCATTCTAATTTATTCGTACGAATGAATTAGAATGGATTGTACGAACGAATTAGAATTAGAATGGTTACATTCGTGCGAATGAATTAGAATGGATCGTACAAATGGATTAGAATGGATCGTACGAATGGATTAAAACGCATTGTACGAATGAATTAGAATAGATACATTTGTGCGAATGAATTAGATTGAATCGTACGAATGAATTTGAATGGATTGTACGAATGAATTAGAATGGATCGTACGAATGAATTAGAATGGATCATGCGAATGAATTAGAATAGAACGTACGAATGAATTAGAATGGATCGAACGAATGAATTAGAATGGATCGTACGAATGAATTAGAATGGATACATTCGAGCGAATGAATTAGAATGGATCGTACAAATGAATTAGAATGGATCATAGGAATGAATTAGAATGGATCGTATGAATGAATAAGAATGGATCGTATGAATGAATTAGAATGGATCGTGCAAATGAATTATAATAGATACATTCGTGCGAATGAATAAGAATGGATCGTGCGAATGAATTAGAATGGATCGTATGAATGAATTAGAATGGATATATTTGAACGAATAAATTACAATAGATCATACGAATGAATTAGAATGGATCGTACGAATGAATTAGAATGGATCGTGCGAATGAATTAGAATCGATCGTACAAATGAATTAGAATGGATCGTACGAATGAATTAAAATGGATACATTCATATGACTGAATTAGAATGGTTCGTGCGAATTAATTAGAATGGATCGTACGAATGAATTTGAATGGATACATTTGTGCGAATGAATCTGAATGGATTGTATGAATGAATTACAATGGATCGTACGAATGAATTAGAATGGATCGTACGAATGAATTAGAATAGCTCATACAAATGAATTAGAATGAATCGTACAAATGAATTTGAATGGTTAAATTTGTGCGAATGAATTAGAATAGATCGTACGAATGAATTAGAATAGATCGTACGAATAAATTAGAATGGATCGTGCGAATGAATTAGAATGGATCGTACGAATGAATTAGAATGGATCCACCGAATGAGTTAGAATAGATCATACGAATGAATTAGAATGGATCGTACGAATGAATTAGAATGGATTGTGCGAATGAATTAGAATGGATCGTATGAATGAATAAGAATGGATCGTACGAATGAATTACAATGGATCGTTCGAATGAATTAGAATGAATCATACGAATGCATTAGAATGGATCGTACGAATGAATTAGAATGAATCGTACGATCCATTCTAATTCATTCGTCCGATCCATTCTAATTAATTCGCACGAATGTATCCATTCTAATTCATTCATACAATCCATTCTAACATTCGCACGATCCATTCTAATTCATTCGTATGATCTATTCTAATTCAATCCTACGATCTATTCTAATTCATTCGCTCGAATGTATCCACTCTAATTCATTCGTACGATCCATTCTAATTCATTCACACGATCCATTCTAATTCATTCGCACGAATGTATCCATTCTACTTCATTTGCACGATCCATTCTAATTCATTCCTATGATCCATTCTAATTCATTCGTACGATCCATTCTAATTCATTCGCTCGAATGTATCCATTCTAATTCATTCGCACGATCCATTCTAATTCATTCGTACGATTCATTCTAATTCATTTGCACGATTCATTCTAATTCATTCGTACGATCCATTCTTATTCATTCATACGAGCCATTCTAATTCATTCGTACAATCCATTCTAATTCATTCGTACAATCCATTCTAATTCATTCGTATGATCCATTCTAACTCATTCGGTGGATCCATTCTTATTCATTCGTACGATCCATTCTAATTCATTCGCACGATCCATTCTAATTTATTCGTATGATCCATTCTAATTCATTCGTACGATCTATTCTAATTCATTCGCACGAATGTAACTATTCTAATTCATTCGTACGATTCATTCTAATTCATTCGTATGAGCTATACTAATTCATTCGTACGATCCATTCTAATTCATTCATACGATCCATTGTAATTCATTCATACAATCCATTCAGATTCATTCGCACGAATGTATCCATTCTAATTCATTTCCACGATCCATTCTAATTCATTCGTTCGATCCATTCTAATTCATTTGTACGATCCATTCTAATTCATTCGCACGAATGTATCCATTCTAATTTATTCGTACGATCCAGTCTAACTCATTCGTACGATCCATTCTAATTCATTCGCACGAATATATCCATTCTAATTCATTCGTACAATCCTTTCTAATTCATTCGCACGATCCATTCTAATTCTTTCATATGATCCATTCTAATTCATTCGCACGAATGTATCCATTCTAATTCATTCGTACAATCCATTCTAATTCATTCGCACGATACATTCTAATTCATTCGTATGATCTATTCTAATTCATTCCTACGATCCATTCTAATTCATTCGCACGAATGTATCCATTCTAATTTATTCGTACGATCCAGTCTAATTCATTCGTACGATCCGTTCTAATTCATTCGCACGAATATATCCATTCTAATTCATTCGTACGATCCATTGTAATTCATTCATACGATCTATTCTAATTCATTCGCACGAATGTATCTATTCTAATTCATTCGTTCGATCCAGTCTAATTCATTCGTACGATCCGTTCAAATTCATTCGCATGATCCATTCTAATTCATTCGTACGATCCATTCTAATTTATTCGTATGATCCAATCTAATGCATTCGTACGATCCATTCTAATCCATTCGCACGAATGTAACCATTCTAATTCATTCGTACGATCCATTCTAATTCATTCCTACGATCCATTCTAATTCATTCGCACGAATGTATCCAGTCTAATTCATTTGCACGATCCATTCTAATTCATTCGCACGATCCATTCTAATTCATTCGTACGATCCATTCTAATTCATTCGCACAAATGTATCCATTCTAATCCATTCGTACGATCCATTCTAACTCATACGAATAAATTAGAATGAATCGTACGAATGAATTAGAATGGTTACATTCGTGCGAATGAATTAGAATAGATCGTACGAACGAATTAGAATGGATCGTACGAATAAATTAGAATGGATCGTGCGAATGATTTAGAATGGATCGTCCGAATGAATTAGAATGGATCCACCGAATGAGTTACAATGGATCATACGAATGAATTAGAATGGATCGTACGAATGAATTAGAATGGATTGTGCAAATGAATTAGAATGGATCGTACGAATAAATTAGAATGGATAGTGCGAATGAATTAGAATGGATCATACGAATGAATTAGAATATATATATTCATGCGAATGAATTAGAATGGATCATACGAATGAATTAGAATGGATCGTGCGAATGAATTAGAATGGATCATATGAATAAATTAGAATGGATCGTACGAATGAATTAAAATGGATACATTTGTGCGAATGAATTAGAATGGATCATACGATTGAATTTGAATGGATCATACGAATGAATTAGAATGGATACATTAGAGCGAATGAATGGATTAGAATGGATCGAACGAATGAATTAGAATGGATCGTACGAATGAATTAGAATGCATACATTCGAGCGACTGAATTAGAATGGATCATACGAATGAATTAGAATGGATCATAGGAATGAATTAGAATGGATCGTACAAATGAATTAGAATGGATACATTCGTGCGAATGAATTAGAATGGATCATAGGAATAAATTAGAATGGATCGTACGAATGAATTAGAATGGTTACATTCGTGCGAATGAATTAGAATGGATCGTACGAATGGATTAGAATGGATCGTACGAATGGATTAGAATGGATCGTACGAATGAATTAGAATGGATTGTACGAATGCATTAGAATAGATACATTCGTGCGAATGAATTAGAATGGATCGTACGAATGAATTAGAATGTATCGTGCGAATGAATTAGAATGGATCGTACGAATTAATTAGAAAGGATCGTGCGAATGAATTAGAATGGATCGTGCGAATGAATTAGAATGGATCGTCCGAATGAATTAGAATGAATCGTACGAATGCATTAGAATGGATACATTCGTGCGAATGAATTAGAATGGATCGTACGAATGAATTAGAATGGATCATACAAATCAATTAGAAAGGTTACATTCATGAGAATGAATTAGAATGGATCGTACGAATGAATTAGAATGGATCATGCGAATGAATTTGAATGGATCGTACGAATGAATTAGAATGGATCGAACGTATGAATTAGAATGGATACATTCGAGCGAATGAATTAGAATAGATCGTAGGAATGAATTAGAATGGATCGTGCGAATAAATTAGAATGAATCGTACGAATGAATTAGAATGGATTGTACGAATGAATTAGAATGGATACATTCGTGCGAATGAATTAGAATGGATCGTACGAATGAATTAGAATGGATCGTACGAATGAATTATAATGGATCGTACGAATGAATTAGAATGGATCGTACAAATGAATTAGAAAGGTTACATTTGTTAGGATTGATGTGTTCTAAGCTTGTAAAACTTTATGTTTTGGTCTAATAAAGATTGATAGTTATTAATATATGAGATGCATATAGGTGCGTAACATAGTTACGTGTTCTTTTGAGAACAGAGAGCCATGGTTATGTGGTAGTCCACTGAGTTGAAGACTGAGTGGATTGGTCCCGTATAACCTAAATAAGTTCGCAGCTATGATCAGGTTGGTCGCCTCATCATGTTAAACTGTTGGCGATGACAGTTCATGGGATGTCTTCACCATGGTCATCACCAGGCACAGTGTCTGTGGCTGAACGGAACTAACACGGTGTACAGATCAGTGAGCAGACACTGGTACACTAAGCCGTGTTTCTGCTTAGGGTAAAACGGTCCTAAACCCTGAGGAACCACGACTGATGGACTAACCAGTTGCGTGGTGCTTTGGCGCACCAATGTGTGAGGGTCCATATGCAGTGATCCAAAACCACGGTGTACTGGGTTACCCGGCTGGCGTTGCATTAGCGTGTCACTCCTGCAGGCCATCCACACCCCTGATGGGAGGTGCGTTCCTTGGTGTGACTTACACTGTACCAAACCCAGGCCTGGTGGTCATCAGTTTGACTGTTGACCGGGTTCGATTACTCGACGGGGTAATCAGAGGTACGATGTATAGGTCAACCTGGAAGGAACCAAGTCATATGATCATTCGAGTCTGACGGTAGTCTTCACCGCTCGAAGTGAATCATGGCATCAAGTGGAGGGACAGCGGGTTTACCACTACTAAGCGGAGAGCAGGGGTATGATGGAGAACATAGTAAGTCTGGGTGAATTGGAGTGCAGCCTGCGTCGCACTCTGGGTGGCTACGCAGGTTAACTCGAGCTCAGAGGATCGATGGTACACTCGGGTAGTGTGTCGATCGAGCTTGAGTTGGAAGCCATGAACCCCGGTCCCTGATGGTTCCACCTTATCAACATTATGTATGGTTCTTGAACCGTCTCCTCGGAACACCATAAGCAGGAGGAAGATAGAAGTATACGCTCCGTGTGTGCTTGGCACTAGAGCACGGTAGATGCGTAACTACATACGAGTACTAAGGGTTGAGCCCGGGATTAGTACAGAGTCGTATGTAGTAATCCCTAGCCATAAGTGAACTTCGCTGCATAGGTGCGATGCACCGGGGTATGTTGCGAGTTGATTAGTTGACTATGCTAGAGGCACCCTCCGGTGGCCTCAGTTAATAGTAAGTAACTAGTAGATATCACTTAAGTAATGGCCGTTAGGTATCGCACGCTAGAAATGGTCAAAATAAGGCGTCGGGGCGTTTTGGTAAAAACCTCACTCTGCCGGACCTCACTGTTGGCCGAACCTAGTGGTGGGACACCTCACTATGGCCGGCCCTATGATGTAGGGATAAGAATCCCTCATCTATAGGGCCGGCCATATGGATAGGGATGGGGCGATAAATCGGTTAATATCGAGCCCTAAAAAGTGGGAAAACGGATAAATACGCGGAGAGATAAAAGGGAGATAATGGAGAGATAATGAGAGGGGGTTAATATCCCCTTGGATCCTTATCCAAGGGGTGTTGGCCGGCCCTATAAAGCCCTATGGGGCGCCGGCCCCATGTACAAGAAAAACCGAACCCCCCTCTCTCTCATCTCTCGAGTTCTCTCCCGTTTCATCTCCCGTTTCCCGCTTGCTACTTCGTCTTCCTCGCGTGGAGTTCTGAAGAAGGAGAAGGGTCGTTCTTCGGAGGCACTCAGAGATCCGAGAGCGACGTTCCGTGCATCGTGTGAGATCGGGTGAACAAGAAGGCAACATCTCCATTCGTACCGTCGGCATCTTCGCGAACGATCTTCCGTCTCCATCGACAAAGAAGACAATCCTCCGCGGTTAAAAGATCCATACGAAAGGTATGTGTAATCTAACATGTAGATCTAGCGAGCATTATGATTTGCATCCATGCTAGTTAATCATTACGCTAGATTGCCGTTAGGGGTTTTCGATTCTCGTGCATACACATGCACACATATGTAGATTAGTTTCTGTGAAAAATTAAATCGTGTAACGTGCACCATGAACGGTCTTTCGACCGCCAAATCGTTTCCGCTGCGAGCCTCTGACCCGGATTAACTTCCAACAATTGGTATCAGAGCCGCATTAGTGGTGTGCGTTTCACGTTTTTTCATGAAACTAACATGTGTGCGCATGATGAATGCGTGAGATCATCGGGGTTCTTACGCTTAGATCATGCATATATATAGATTGTGTGACGACCAAGATCCAATAGGCCAATAGCCAAGAGCCAAGACTCCTGAGGCGGGAATGCCAAGATGGATGAGGTGAGGTGAGGTGAGGTGAGGTGTACAAGGCCATGAGTTAGCCCCACATCGCCTGGAGAGAAGGAGATCCTGAGCTACTTATATAATTTCCCCTCCCAAACATAGAAGACGCGTTTTAAAACCGTGCGCCGCTACGGAATTCGTAAGAACTCCGTAGTTAAGCGTGCTCGGGCGAGAGCAGTACCAGGATGGGTGACCTCCCTGGGAAGTTCTCGTGCGAGCACGGGCAAAGCGGACAATATCTTGTGTGTTTGGGGCGGATGTTACAAAATGGTATCAGAGCCGGTTCTCCTCGCTATGGGGGGGTCTAACCCTACACGAGGACGTGTAGCCCTAAGGGGGGTGGATTGTGACGACCAAGATCCAATAGGCCAATAGCCAAGAGCCAAGACTCCTGAGGCGGGAATGCCAAGATGGATGAGGTGAGGTGAGGTGAGGTGAGGTGTACAAGGCCATGAGTTAGCCCCACATCGCCTGGAGAGAAGGAGATCCTGAGCTACTTATATAATTTCCCCTCCCAAACATAGAAGACGCGTTTTAAAACCGTGCGCCGCTACGGAATTCGTAAGAACTCCGTAGTTAAGCGTGCTCGGGCGAGAGCAGTACCAGGATGGGTGACCTCCCTGGGAAGTTCTCGTGCGAGCACGGGCAAAGCGGACAATATCTTGTGTGTTTGGGGCGGATGTTACAGATTGTGCTTGTTCTATTAATCATTCTTGCAGGGCGCCGCTATAAAAAATCTAGATCTATGCTTTGTGCTTGCTACCGGGGGTCGGACCCCGAGTTAGCAATTGTCTGGATTTGCTTTCTGTGTGTGGATATGTAATTGTGCCATAGATTGGGCGAGCGATGGGGTTTGTCCATCCTCGGTTTTCCATGGCCTTTTTTTCAAGGTGTGTTTTCTTTTCTTTCTAGGAAATTGTGTACGACCGAGCACTTGCTCGTAGCGTACTAGACTTTTTCAGTTACAGATCGAGAAGAAAGACGTGCCAAAGAAATCCACCATCGGAAGCGGAAGCTGAACCCTGGAGGATGAAGACGATCCGGCAAAGTGTTCGCAAGCGCGACGGAGGAGCCGGACCGAGGAACCTTGCGAAGAAAGCTAGAGGCCTGCGCTGTGCTAATTAGGTTCAGGGGTCGGACCCTGAACTTAATTCAGTTTTTATGGTTGCTTTCTTTAATTAGTTCTTTATGCTTCATATCGAACCCCGATGAGATAATATGATTATCAGTTTTCAGAGGGATGCCTTTCCCCTCCGGTCCAAGCGACTGTTTGAGGTTAGGATCCCGCTAGATGACGCCTATTATTTAGTTGACTTTTGATGTTAGTGGGATCCCATCACATATTGTTATGCCACCATTAGGAGAGCACCCGACTAGTCGGGTGTGCCTATTTGGCCAGCATCGAAATCAAAGATGAGATGGAGATCCATTGAACATCAATTGTCAAATCTATAAGCGAGGCGCCATGACTAGTGGGAGTCCTTTCCAGTGAGTCTGACTCTAGGATTAGCTCCAGAGCATTAGCGTGATAACCAATTTTGCAAAGCATCGATACTCTTGGAATATGTAATGTGACCCTTGAATGGAGAAATCCACTTGAGGCAGGGACTATGATATTCCGAGAGTGATTAATGCTAGGCGAAAGGTTTGAACGCTAGTGGGAGCATGGTGTGACCAGGGTCTAGTATTTAGGAGGTCGCTACCTTTGCATTTGCATAAATTCATACTCGCAAAATAACCCTCAGAATTATAAGGGATGCAAGAGAGGACTTTTAAAAGATCCTCTGGCCTCCACGGCCAGTCATTTTGTGTTTGGGTGGGGATGCATACCTTCACACCCCCTAGGATGGGAGCTGTGTGTTTCCATGCCAAATTACTTAATGACCTCCCTGTGGATATGGCGATTACGGGGCCAGAAGAGAAGGGCTTTTCATCCCACCCTAGTGGGGGCCGCATGAACTCCCGTGTCGTAATTGCTTAGGCTCGTGGGTAAGCATCCTAAGTACACGTGAGGTATTCGTTGCGAAGACAACGGTGATCACGTGGTACTGGCCGAAAGATAACCATGGTCCATCACAGCCCTTAGTTGGCAGATTTGGATAGGGTCAAGGAAAAGGCCCATGTGAGCGGATTGACGCTGTATGATGCCCCCTAGGGCAGGTACAGTCGATTCCGAGATCTTACATACATGGTTAATTGATCCATGGTAATGACTTCGCTTGAGGGTAGCGTCGACATATGGATATAATTAGCTTGTTTTAAAAATCCATAAAATAAGTTTTTAATGCATACTCATTATTCAATCTTTATTTTCAGATGACTAAGTTAGACCCCCTGTCCGCTATCCTAAATGACCACAAACTTACCGGTCCCAACTATGAGGACTGGAAGCGCAACCTGTACCTGGTCCTAAGGATTGGTAAACATATGACAGCCCTTAATGACCCTGAGCCAGATTTGCCAGGACCCAATGCCACAGAGGCACAGTTAAAGGCATTCACTGACTGGAAGGAATCCAATGAGATATGTAAATGCTATATTATAGCATCCTTGCAAACAACTCTGCAGAAGCAAGTCGAGGAGATGCCCGACGCTTCTGACATGATGTTGTATTTGAAGGAGATGTTTGAAGGTCACAATCGCGTTACGCGATACCTTACCATCAAGAAACTCGTCGGTACTAAGATGTCCAATGGGACGCTGGTTCGGGAACACATGATGAAAATGTTTGGGTTCCAGAACGAACTAGCTACCATGGACATTGTGCTAGAAGGCGAGGTGATGACAGACATCTTCCTCTCGTCACTGTCTGGAGCCTTTGAAGGCTTTGTCACCAACTTTAATTTGAACAAGTTGGCTATGACAAATGCAGAGCTTCTGGGAGCTCTCCAGGCAGCTGAGGATGGCTTCAAGCAGAAGGGCGAAGCACTTCACGTGCAACGCAGATCCTTCAAGAAGCCTGGTAAACCTCAGGGCAAGAAACATAAAAGGAAACCTAAGTCATTGCCTGTGCAGGACTCTGCTGGAGCCTCTGGGTCTGGAGAATCAAAGAAACCGGGCACGAAGTGCTTCCGGTGTGGCCAGAAGGGTCATTGGAAGAAGGACTGCAAGAAGCCTCAGAATGCTGGTGAAGGTAATCTACAACTCTTAGTTGTTGAATCATTTCTTTCAAGTAATAGTACTTTTGCTAGTTGGATTGTGGATTCTGGATCCACTAACCATGCCTGTAACTCTCTTCAGGGGTTTCGGGAAAGCAGAAGATTGCTTGATGGAGAAGTGACCCTGAGCATGGGAACTGAGGCCGTGGCTGCTGCTGAAGCTATTGGAGATGTTAATCTTAGTTTTTCGAATAATAAGACTTTGACACTTAGAGATGTCTTTTATGTACCGTCCTTGCGACGTAACTTAATTTCTGTTTCTTCTTTAGTTAATGAAGGTTATTCAGTTTATTTTGATGCTTCTGGTGTGTCGTTTAAACTGAATGGAACTTTTATAATAAGAGGAATGGTTCAGAATCATCTCTATGTTGTGAGTCCTAAATTTGAAAAGGATAACATAATAACTTCAGCATTTAATGTTAATTCATCTAAGCGTAAGAATCCATCGGAAAATTTAACCCACCTGTGGCACTTACGACTTGGGCATATTGCCTTAGATAGGATCCATAGAATGGTGAAGGCCGGGCTTCTGGAAACAGATCCTACGGAGATCCTTCCCACCTGTGAATCCTGCCTGGAAGGCAAGATGACCAAGAGGTCCTTTAAAGGCAAAGGAGTAAGAGCCACTGAGGTATTAGAGTTAATCCATTCGGATGTATGTGGACCCATGAACGTCAAGGCGATAGGAGGCCATGAGTATTTCATCACATTCATTGATGATTACTCAAGATATGGTTACATTTACCTGATGCATCGGAAGTCGGAATCCTTTGACATGTTCAAAGAGTTCAGGGCTGAAGTAGAAAAGCAGACAGGTAAATATATAAAAACCCTTCGATCTGATCGAGGAGGTGAATACCTATCTGACGAGTTCCTAGGGTATATGGTGGAGCATGGGATAAAAACCCAGTTAACTGCTCCAGGTACCCCACAACAGAATGGAGTTTCCGAGAGAAGGAATCGAACCTTGTTGGACATGGTTCGTAGCATGATGAGTTACGCCAGTTTACCAATGACCTTTTGGGGATATGCCCTACAAACAGCAGTTTATATTCTGAATCACGTTCCGTCTAAGTCAGTGCCTCTGACCCCTAGAGAACTGTGGTCAAAGCGAAAGCCATTGATACAGCATTTCAGAATATGGGGATGCCCTGCACATGTGCGAAGGGATAAGAGGGAAAAGATGGAAACTAAAACCAGAGTATGCTTATTTGTAGGGTATTCCAAGGAGACCAAAGGTGGTCTATTTTATGATCCTGAGGAAAAGAAAGTGATCGTTTCTACGAACGCCTATTTCCTAGAACAGGATTATATTGTGGACCACAAACCTACTAGTAAGGTAGTTCTGGATGAACTGCTGGGTACTGTAGAACCTGTTAATCCTGTAACACCACCACCACCTCGTCGCAGTGGGAGAAACATCAGAGCTCCTGACAGATACTATGGAGAAACCTTATTGGTTGATCCAGAGTGTCAGGAGAATGACCCACTGAGCTACGATGAGGCAGTGGGAGCTTCTGACAGCTCTGACTGGCAAAAGGCTATGGAGGTAGAAATTGAATCAATGTCCCATAACGCAGTCTGGACTCTTGTTACACCATCATCCAATATTAAACCTATTGGGTGTAAGTGGGTGTATAAGAAGAAGAGAGGATCCGATGGTACAATAGAGACTTATAAAGCTAGATTAGTTGCCAAGGGTTACACCCAGAGAGAAGGGATCGACTTTGACGAAACCTTCTCGCCGGTAGCTATGATAAAGTCTATTCGGATCCTCCTATCCATTGCAGCCCATTATGACTGGGAGATCTGGCAAATGGATGTCAAGACAGCATTCCTTAATGGAAATTTGGAAGAAGACATTTATATGATTCAGCCACCAGGCTTTGAGTCAGAGGGTCAGGAACATCTAGTTTGCAAGTTGCAGAAGTCCATTTATGGACTAAAGCAAGCATCTAGAAGTTGGAACATCCGTTTTGATCAGACAATCCAGTCATATGGATTTACTCAAAACGAGGATGAACCATGTGTATACAAGAGAACTGATAAGACCACAGTAGTATATTTGATACTTTACGTAGACGATATTCTGCTCATTGGAAATGATGTAGGAACATTGTCAACGGTAAAGGTCTGGTTGTCAACACAGTTCGATATGAAAGACCTAGGTGAAGCGAGTTATGTTTTGGGGATCAAGGTAACACGTGATCGCCAGAACAGGATTCTCTCGCTGTCACAGGCTGCGTATATAGATAAGGTTATGGCTAGATTTGACATGCAAAACTCCAAGAAGGGTTTTGTGCCATTTAGACATGGCATAAAACTGTCTAAGGATCAATGTCCTAAGACACCTGAGGAGAGAGCAGAAATGCAGAAGATACCTTATGCCTCGGCATTGGGTAGTCTAATGTATGCTATGCATTGTACAAGGCCAGATATCTGTTTCGCAGTAGGCATGATGGGTCGGTTTCAGTCGAATCCGGGTCCAGATCACTGGACAGCTGTGAAGTGTATACTCAAGTACCTTCGTAGAACAAGGGACTATGAGTTGGTTTACACTGGACAAGAACTGACGCCGATTGGATATACAGATTCTGACTTTATGTCAGATTTGGAATCCAGGAAGTCGACATCAGGTTTTGTGTTTATGCTAGGAGGAGGAGCGGTTAGTTGGCAGAGTGTGAAGCAGAAATGCATCGCAGACTCTACCACAGAGGCTGAGTACGTTGCAGCGTGCGAGGCAGCCAAAGAGGCGGTATGGCTCAAGAAATTCCTTACGGATTTGGGGTGCGTACCAGAGGCCCAGTTACCTATTGTGCTTTACTGCGACAATAGTGGGGCGGTAGCACAAGCAAAGGAGCCAAGACATCACCAAAAGGGGAAGCACATCGAGCGCAAGTTCCACTTGATTCGGCAGTTTCAAAAGCAAGGGCGAGTAGCGGTGACACAGATTGCATCTACAGATAATGTTGCTGATCCTTTCACAAAGGCAATACCTACCAAGGCATTCGAGCGACATGTGGACGCGATGGGAGTCAAAACCGTTTTGCTTCGCTAGACCAAGTGGGAGATTGTTAGGATTGATGTGTTCTAAGCTTGTAAAACTTTATGTTTTGGTCTAATAAAGATTGATAGTTATTAATATATGAGATGCATATAGGTGCGTAACATAGTTACGTGTTCTTTTGAGAACAGAGAGCCATGGTTATGTGGTAGTCCACTGAGTTGAAGACTGAGTGGATTGGTCCCGTATAACCTAAATAAGTTCGCAGCTATGATCAGGTTGGTCGCCTCATCATGTTAAGCTGTTGGCGATGACAGTTCATGGGATGTCTTCACCATGGTCATCACCAGGCACAGTGTCTGTGGCTGAACGGAACTAACACGGTGTACAGATCAGTGAGCAGACACTGGTACACTAAGCCGTGTTTCTGCTTAGGGTAAAACGGTCCTAAACCCTGAGGAACCACGACTGATGGACTAACCAGTTGCGTGGTGCTTTGGCGCACCAATGTGTGAGGGTCCATATGCAGTGATCCAAAACCACGGTGTACTGGGTTACCCGGCTGGCGTTGCATTAGCGTGTCACTCCTGCAGGCCATCCACACCCCTGATGGGAGGTGCGTTCCTTGGTGTGACTTACACTGTACCAAACCCAGGCCTGGTGGTCATCAGTTTGACTGTTGACCGGGTTCGATTACTCGACGGGGTAATCAGAGGTAAGATGTATAGGTCAACCTGGAAGGAACCAAGTCATATGATCATTCGAGTCTGACGGTAGTCTTCACCGCTCGAAGTGAATCATGGCATCAAGTGGAGGGACAGCGGGTTTACCACTACTAAGCGGAGAGCAGGGGTATGATGGAGAACATAGTAAGTCTGGGTGAATTGGAGTGCAGCCTGCGTCGCACTCTGGGTGGCTACGCAGGTTAACTCGAGCTCAGAGGATCGATGGTACACTCGGGTAGTGTGTCGATCGAGCTTGAGTTGGAAGCCATGAACCCCGGTCCCTGATGGTTCCACCTTATCAACATTATGTATGGTTCTTGAACCGTCTCCTCGGAACACCATAAGCAGGAGGAAGATAGAAGTATACGCTCCGTGTGTGCTTGGCACTAGAGCACGGTAGATGCGTAACTACATACGAGTACTAAGGGTTGAGCCCGGGATTAGTACAGAGTCGTATGTAGTAATCCCTTGCCATAAGTGAACTTCGCTGCATAGGTGCGATGCACCGGGGTATGTTGCGAGTTGACTAGTTGACTATGCTAGAGGCACCCTCCGGTGGCCTCAGTTAATAGTAAGTAACTAGTAGATATCACTTAAGTAATGGCCGTTAGGTATCGCACGCTAGAAATGGTCAAAATGAGGCGTCGGGGCGTTTTGGTAAAAACCTCACTCTGCCGGACCTCACTGTTGGCCGAACCTAGTGGTGGGACACCTCACTAGGGCCGGCCCTATGATGTAGGGATAAGAATCCCTCATCTATAGGGCCGGCCATATGGATAGGGATGGGGCGATAAATCGGTTAATATCGAGCCCTAAAAAGTGGGAAAACGGATAAATACGCGGAGAGATAAAAGGGAGATAATGGAGAGATAATGAGAGGGGGTTAATATCCCCTTGGATCCTTATCCAAGGGGTGTTGGCCGGCCCTATAAAGCCCTATGGGGCGCCGGCCCCATGTACAAGAAAAACCGAACCCCCCTCTCTCTCATCTCTCGAGTTCTCTCCCGTTTCATCTCCCGTTTCCCGCTTGCTACTTCGTCTTCCTCGCGTGGAGTTCTGAAGAAGGAGAAGGGTCGTTCTTCGGAGGCACTCAGAGATCCGAGAGCGACGTTCCGTGCATCGTGTGAGATCGGGTGAACAAGAAGGCAACATCTCCATTCGTACCGTCGGCATCTTCGCGAACGATCTTCCGTCTCCATCGACAAAGAAGACAATCCTCCGCGGTTAAAAGATCCGTACGAAAGGTATGTGTAATCTAACATGTAGATCTAGCGAGCATTATGATTTGCATCCATGCTAGTTAATCATTACGCTAGATTGCCGTTAGGGGTTTTCGATTCTCGTGCATACACATGCACACATATGTAGATTAGTTTCTGTAAAAAATTAAATCGTGTAACGTGCACCATGAACGGTCTTTCGACCGCCAAATCGTTTCCGCTGCGAGCCTCTGACCCGGATTAACTTCCAACAACATTTGTGAGAATGAATTAGAACGGATCGTACGAATGAATTAGAATGGATCGTACGAATGGATTAGAATGGATCGTACGAATGGATTAGAATGGATCGTACGAATGAATTAGAATGGATCATACAAATGAATTAGAAAGGTTACATTCATGAGAATGAATTAGAATGGATCGTACGAATGAATTAGAATGGATCATAGGAATGAATTAGAATGGATCGTGCAAATGAATTAGAATGGATACATTCGTGCGAATGAATTAGAATGGATCGTAGGAATGAATTAGAATGGATCGTACTAATGAATTAGAATGGTTACATTCGTGTGAATGAATTAGAATGGATCGTACGAATGGATTAGAATGGATCGTACGAATGGATTAGAATGGATCGTACGAATGAATTAGAATGGATCGTACAAATGAATTAGAAAGGTTACATTTGTGAGAATGAAATAGAATGGATCATACGAATGAATTAGAATGGATCGTACGAATGGATTAGAATGGATCGTACGAATGGATTAGAATGGAACATACGAATTAATTAGAATGGATCATACAAATGAATTAGAAAGGTTACATTCGAGAGAATGAATTAGAATGGATCGTACGAATGAATTAGAATGGATCATGCGAATGAATTTGAATGGATCGTACGAATGAATTAGAATGGATCGAACGAATGAATTAGAATGGATACATTCGAGCGAATGAATTAGAATAGATCGTAGGAATGAATTAGAATGGATCATACGAATGAATTAGAATGGATCGTACGAACGAATTAGAATGGATCGTACAAACGAATTAGAATGGATCGTATGAACGAATTAGAATGGATCGTACGAATGAATTAGAATGGATCGTACGAATGAATTAGAATGGATACATTCGTGCGAATGAATTAGAATGGATCGTACGAATGAATTAGAATGGATCGTGCGAATGAATTAGAATAAATTGTACGAATGAATTAGAATGGATCGTACGAATGAATTAGAATGGATACATTTGTACGAATAAATTAGAATGGATTGTACGAATGAATTAGAATGGATACATTCTTGCGAATAAATTAGAATGGATCGTATATTCGTGCAAATAAATTAGAATGGATCATTCGAATGAATTAGAATGGATCGTGCGAATGAATTAGAATGAATCGTACGAAAGCATTAGAATGGATCATACGAATGAATTAGAATGAATCGTACGATCCATTCTAATTCATTTGTACGATCCATTCTAATTCATTCGCACGATCCATTCTTATTCATTCGTATGATCAATTCTAATTCATTCGTACAATCCATTCTAATTCAGTCGTATGAATGTATCATACGAATGAATTAGAATAGATATATTCATGCGAATGAATTAGAATGGATCGTACGAATGGATTAGAATGGATCGTACGAATGGATTAGAATGGATCGTACGAATGGATTAGAATGGATTGTACGAATGGATTAGAATGGATCGTACGAACGAATTAGAATGGATCGTATGAACGAATTAGAATGGATCGTACGAATGAATTAGAATGGATACATTCGAGCGAATAAATTAGAATGGTTCGTACGAATGAATTAGAATGGATCATAGGAATGAATTAGAATGGATCATGCAAATGAATTAGAATGGATACATTCGTGCGAATGAATTAGAATGGATCGTAGGAATGAATTAGAATGGATCTTACGAATGAATTAGAATGGTTACATTCATGCGAATGAATTAGAATGGATCGTACGAATGGATTAGAATGGATCGTACGAATGGATTAGAATGGATCGTACGAATGAATTTGAATGGATCGTACAAATGAATTAGAAAGGTTACATTTGTAAGAATGAATTAGAATGGATCGTACGAATGGATTAGAATGGATCGTACGAATGGATTAGAATGGATCGTACGAATGGATTAGAATGGATCGTACGAATGAATTAGAATGGATCGTACAAATGTATTAGAAAGGTTACATTCATGAGAATGAATTAGAATGGATCGTACGAATGAATTAGAATGGATTATGCGAATGAATTTGAATGTATCGTACGAATGAATTAGAATGGATCAAACGAATGAATTAGAATGGATACATTCGAGCAAATGAATTAGAATAGATCGTAGGAATGAATAAGAATGGATCATACGAATGAATTAGAATGGATCGTGCGAATGAATTAGAATGGATCATACGAATGAATTAGAATGGATATATTCGTGCGAATGAATTAGAATGGATCGTACGAATAAATTAGAATGGATCGTACGAATGAATTAGAATGAATCATAGGAATGAATTAGAATGGATCGTGCAAATGAAATAGAATGGATCGTATGAATGAATATGAATGGATCGTACGAATGAATTAGAATGGATACATTTGTGCGAATGAATTAGAATGGATCGTACTAATGAATTAGAAAGGTTACATTTGTGAAAATGAACTAGAATGGATCGTACGAATGGATTAGAATGGATCGTACGAATGGATTAGAACGTATTGTACAAATGAATTAGAATAGATACATTTGTGCGAATGGATTAGAATAGATCGTACGAATGAATTAGAATGGATCGTGCGAATGAATGAATTAGTATGGATCGTACGAATGGATTAGAATGGATCGTGCGAATGAATTAGAATGGATCGTACGAATGAATTAGAATGGATACATTCATGCGAATGAATTAGAATGGATCGTACGAATGAATTAGAATAGATCATACAAATGAATTAGAATGGATCGTGCGAATGAATTAGAATGGATCATAGAATGGATCATGTGAATGAATTATAATGGATACATTTGTACGAATAAATTAGAATGGATTGTATGAATGAATTAGAATGGATCGTGCGAATGAATTAGAATGGATCGTGCGAATGAATTAGAATGGATCGTACAAATGAATTAGAAGGGATCGTACGATTCATTCGTACGATCCATTCTAATTCGCTCGAATGTATCCATTCTAACTCATTCGCTCGAATGTATCCATTCTAATTCATTCATACAAATGTTACATACTTGAGAATGAATTAGAATGGATCGTACGATCCATTCTAATTCATTCTCACGAATGTAACCTTTTTAATTCATTTGTATGATCCATTCGTACGATCCATTATAATTCATTCATACGGTCTATTCTAATTCATTCGCACGAATGTATCCATTCTAATTCATTCGCACAATCCAATCTAATTCAAATGTACGATCGATTCTAATTCATTCACATGATGTATTCTAATTCATTCGTATGATCCATTCTAATTCATTCGTACGATCCATTCTAATTCATTCCTACGATTTATTCTAATTCATTCGCACGAATGTATCCATTCTAATTTATTTGCACGATCCATTCTAATTCATTCCTATGATCCATTCTAATTCATTCGTACGATCCATTCTAATTCATTCGTACGATCCATTCTAATTCATTCTCACAAATGTAACCTTTCTAATTCATTTGTACGATCAATTCTAATTCATTCGCACGATCCATTCTAATTCATTCGTACGATTCATTCTAATTCATTCGTATGAGCTATTCAAATTCATTCGCACGAATGTATCAATTCTAATTCATTTGCACGATCCATTCTAATTCATTCCTATAATCCATTCTAATTCATTCGTACGATCCATTCTAATTCATTCGCTCGAATGTATCCATTCTAATTCATTCGTACGATCCATTCTAATACGTTCATACGATCCATTCTAATTCGTTCGTACGATCCATTCTAATTCGTTCGTACGATCCTAATTCATTCATACGAACCATTCTAATTCATTCGCACGATCCATTCTAATTCATTCGCACGATCCATTCTAATTCATTCGCACAATCCATTCTAATTCATTCGCACGAATGTATCCATTTTAATTCATTCGCACGATCCCTTCTAATTCATTAGCACTATCCATTCTAATTTATTCGTACAATCTATTCTAATTCATTCGCTCGGATGTATCCATTCTAATTCATTCGTACGATCCATTCTAATTCATTCGTATGATCCATTCTAACTCATTCGGTGGATCCATTCTAATTCATTCCTACGATCCATTCTAATTCATTCCTACGATCTATTCTAATTCATTCGCTCGAATGTATCCATTCTAATACATTCGTACGATCCATTCTAATTCATTCGTATGATCCATTCTAACTCATTCGGTGGATCCATTCTAATTTATTCGTACGATCCATTCTAATTCATTCATACGATCCATTCTAATTCATTCGCACGAATGTATCCATTCTAATTCATTCGCACGATCCATTCTAATTCATTCGCACTATCCATTCTAATTCATTCCTATGATCTATTCTAATTCATTCGCTCGAATGTATCCATTCTAATTCATTCGTACGATCCATTCTAATTCATTCGTACGATCCATTCTAATTCGTTCGTACGATCCATTCTAATTCATTCGTACGATCCATTCTAATTCATTCGCATGATCCATTCTAATTCATTCGTATGATCCATTCTAATTCATTCATATGATACATTCATACGACTGAATTAGAATGGATTGTACGAATGAATTAGAATTGATCATACGAATGAATAAGAATGGATCGTACGAATGAATTAGAATGGATCGTGCGAATGAATTAGAATGGATCGTACGAACGAATTAGAATGGATATATTTGAACGAATAAATTAGAATGAATCATACGAATCAATTAGAATGGATCGTACGAATGAATTAGAATGGATCGTGCGAATGAATTAGAATCGATCGTACGAATGAATTAGAATGGATCGTACGAATGAATTAGATCGTACGAATGAATTAGAATGGATCGTACGAATGAATTAAAATGGATATATTCATATGACTGAATTAGAATGGATCGTATGAATTAATTATAATGGATCATACGAATGAATTTGAATGGATCGTGCGAATGAATTAGAATGGATCGTACGAACGAATTAGAATGGATCGTAAGAACGAATTAGAATGGATCGTACGAACGAATTAGAATGGATCATACGAATGGATTAGAATGGATCGTACGAATGGATCATGCGAATGAATTAGAATGGATCGTACGAATGAATTAGAATGGATACATTCGAGCGAATGAATTAGAACGCATTCTACAAATGAATTAGAATGGATCATACGAATGCATTAGAAAGGATACACTCGAGCGAATGAATTATAACGCATTGTACGAATGAATTAGAATGGATCATGCGAATGAATTAAAAAGGATCGTACAAATGAATTAGAATGGATCGTGCGGATGAATTAGAATGGATTGTACGAACGAATTAGAATGGATCGTACGAACGAATTAGAATGGATCATACGAATGAATTAGAATGGACCGTACGAATGAATTAGAATGGATCATATGAATGAATTAGAATGGATACATTTGTGCGATGAATAAGAATGGAGCGTACGAATGAATTAGAATGGAGCGTGCGAATGAATTAGAATGGATCGTATGAATGAATTAGAATAGATATATTTGAACGAATAAATTAGAATGGATCATACGAATGAATTAGAATGGATCATATGAATGAATTAGAATGGATCATGAGAATGAATTAGAATGGATCGTGCGAATGAATTAGAATGGATATATTCGTGCGAATGAATTAGAATGGATCGTGCGAATGAATTAGAATGGATCGTGCGAATGAATTAGAATAGATCATACGAATGAATTAGAATGGATTGTACGAATGAATTAGAATGGATACATTCGTGCGAACGAATTAGAATGGATCATACGATTGAATTAGAATGGATCGTACGAATGAATTAGAATGGATCATGCGAATGAATTTGAATGGATCGTACGAATGAATTAGAATGGATCGAACGAATGAATTAGAATGGATACATTCGAGCGAATGAATTAGAATAGATCGTAGGAATGAATTAGAATAGATCATACGAATGAATTAGAATGGATCGTACGAATGAATTGGAATGGATCGTACGAATGAATTAGAATGGATACATTCATGCAAATGAATTAGAATGGATCGTAGGAATGAATTAGAATGGATCATACGAATGAATTAGAATGGATCGTGTGAATGAAATAGAATGGATCGTACGAATGAATTAGAATGGATCGTACGAACGAATTAGAATGGATCGTACGAACGAATTAGAATGGATCGTACGAACGAATTAGAATGGATCGTACGAATGAATTAGAATGGATATATTCGAGCGAATGAATTAGAATGGATCGTACAAATGAATTAGAAAGGTTACATTCGTGAGAATGAATTAGAATGGATCCTACGAATGAAATAGAATGGATCGTATGAATGAATTAGAATGGATACATTGGAGCAAATGAATTAGAATGGATCGTACGAATGAATTAGAATGGATCGTGCGAATGAATTAGAATGGATCGCACGATCCATTCAAATTCATTCGTACGATCCATTCTAATTCATTCGTACGATCCATTCTAATTCATTCTCACAAATGTAACCTTTCTAATTCATTTGTATCATCCATTCTAATTCATTCGTACGATCCATTCTAATTCATTCGTACGATCCATTCTAATTCATTTGCTCAAATGTATCCATTCTAATTCATTCATACGATCCATTCTATTTCATTCGTAGGATCCATTCTAATTCATTCTCACGAATGTAACCTTTCTAATTCATTTGTACGATCCATTCTAATTCATTCGCTCGAATGTATCCATTCTAATTCATTCGTACGATCCATTCTAATTCGTTCGTACGATCCATTCTAATTCGTTCGTACGATCCATTCTAATTCGTTCGTACGATCCTTTCTAATTCATTCGTACGATCCATTCTATTTCATTCGTACGATCCATTCTAATTCATTAGAAAGGTTACATTCGTGAGAATGAATTAGAATGGATACATTTGTGAGAATGAATTAGAATAGATTAGAATGGATCATACGAATGGAATAGAATCCATTCTAATTCATTTGTATGATCCATTCTAATTCATCGCACGATCTATTCTAATTCATTCGCTCGAATGTATCCATTCTAATTCATTCGTACGAATGAATTACAATGGATTGTATGAATGAATAAGAATGGATCGTACGAATGAATTAGAATGGATACATTCGTATGAATAAATTGGAATGAATCGTACGAATGAATTAAAATGGATATATTTGTGCGAATGAATTAGAATGGATCATACGATTGAATTTGAATGGATCGTACGAATAAATTAGAATGGATACATTTGTGCGATGAATAAGAATGGAGCGTACGAATGAATTTGAATGGAGCGTACGAATGAACTAGAATGGATACCTTCGTAGGAATGAATAAGAATGGATCGTACGAATGGATTAGAATGGATCGTACGAATGGATTAGAATGGATCGTATGAATGAATTAGAATGGATCATACAAATGAATTAGAAAGGTTACATTTGTGAGAATGAATTAGAATGGATCGTACGAATGAATTAGAATGGATCGTACGAATGAATTTGAATGGATCGTGCGATGAATTAGGATGGATCATACAAATGAATTAGAAAGGATTCTAATCCATTCGTACGATCCATTCTAATCTATTCTAATTTATTCGCACAAATGAATCCATTCTAATTCATTCGCACGAATGTATCCATTCTAATTAATTCGTACGATCCATTATAATTCATTCGTATTATCCATTCTTATTTATTCGCACGATCCATTCTAATTGATTCGCACGATCCATTCTAATTCATTCGCACGAATGTATCCATTCTAATTCATTTGTACGATCCATTCTAATTCATTCACATGATCCATTCTAATTCATTCGTGCGATCCATTCTAATTCATTTGTATGATCCATTCTAATTCATTCGTACGAATAAATTAGAATGGATCATAGGAATGAATTAGAATGGATCGTGCAAATGAATTAGAATGGATACATTCGTGCGAATGAATTAGAATGGATCGTAGGAATGAATTAGAATGGATCGTACGAATGAATTATAATGGTTACATTCGTGCGAATGAATTAGAATGGATCGTACGAATGGATTAGAATGGATCGTACGAATGGATTAGAATGGATCGTACGAATGAATTAGAATGGATCGTACAAATGAATTAGAAAGGTTATATTTGTGAGAATGAATTAGAATGGATCGTACGAATGAATTAGAATGGATCGTACGAATTGATTAGAATGGATCGTACGAATGAATTAGAATGGATCGTACGAATGCATTAGACTGGATACATTCGTGCGAATGAATTAGAATGGATCGTACGAATGAATTAGAACGGATCGTACGAATGAATTAGAATGGATCGTGCGAATGAATTAGAATGGATCGTACGAATGAATAAGAATGGATACATTTGTGCGAATGAATTAGAATGGATCGTACGAATGAATTAGAATGGATCATACGAATGAATTAGAATGGATCGTACGAATGAATTAGAATGGATCGTGCGAATGAATTAGAATAGATCATACAAATGAATTAGAATCTATACATTTGTGCGAATGAGTTTGAATGGATCATACGAATGAATTAGAATGGATCGTACGAATGAATTAGAATGGATCATACGAATGAATTAGAATGGATCGTGCGAATGAATTAGAATGGATTGTACGAATGAATTAGAATGGATACATTCGAGCGAATGAATTAGAATAGATCGTAGGAATGAATTAGAATGGATCATACAAATGAATTAGAATGGATCGTATGAATGGATTTGAATGGATCGTACGAATGAATTAGAATGGATCGTACGAATGAATTAGAATAGCTCATACGAATAAATTAGAATGAATCGTACGAATGAATTAGAATGGATCGCACGAATGAATTAGAATGGATCATGCGAATGAATTAGAATGGATCGTACAAATGAATTAGAATGGATACATTCGTGCGAATGAATTAGAATGGATCGTGCGAATCAATTAGAATGGATCGTGCGAATAAATAAGAATGGATAATACGAATGAATTAGAATGGATCGTACGAATTAATTAGAATGGATACATTCGTGCGAATGAATTAGAATGGATTCATTTGTGCGAATAAATTAGAATAGATTAGAATGGATCGAACGAATGGATTAGAATCCATTCTAATTCATTTGTATGATCCATCCTAATTCATCGCACGATCCATTCAAGTTCATTCGTACGATCCATTCTAATTCATTCGTACGATCCATTCTAATTCATTCTCACAAATGTAACCTTTCTAATTCATTTGTATGATCCATTCTAATTCATTCATACGATCCATTCTAATCCATTCGTACGATCCATTCTAATCCATTTGTACGATCCATTCTTATTCATTCCTACGAAGGTATCCATTCTAGTTCATTCGTACGCTCCATTCTAATTCATTCATACGCTCCATTTTATTCATCGCACAAATGTATCCATTCTAATTTATTCGTACGATCCATTCAAATGGATCGTACAAATGAATTAGAATGGATCGTACAAATGAATTAGAATGGATCGTACGAATGAGTTAGAATGGATCGTGCGAATGAATTAGAATGGATCGTACGAATGAATTAGAATGGATCCACCGAATGAGTTAGAATGGATTATACGAATGAATTAGAATGGATCGTACGAATAAATTAGAATGGATTGTGCGAATGAATTAGAATGGATCGTATGAATGAATAAGAATGGATCGTACGAATGAATTAGAATGGATCGTGCGAATGAATTAGAATGAATCGTACGAATGCATTAGAATGGATACATTTATGCGAATGAATTAGAATAGATCGTACGAATGAATTAGAATGGATCATACGAATAAATTAGAATGGATCGTGCGAATGAATTAGAATGGATCGTACGAATGAATTAGAATGGATCCACCGAATAAGTTAGAATGGATCATACGAATGAATTAGAATGGATCGTACGAATGAATTAGAATCGATCGTGCGAATGAATTAGAATGGATCGTATGAATGAATAAGAATGGATCGTACGAATGAATTAGAATGGATCGTGCAAATGAATTAGAATGAATCGTACGAATGCATTAGAATGGATCGTACAAATGAATTAGAATGAATCGTACGAACGAATTAGAATGGATCGTACGAACGAATTATAATGGATCGTATGAACGAATTAGAATGAATCGTACGAATGAATTAGAATGGATACATTCGAGCGAATGAATTAGAATGGATCGTACGAATGAATTAGAATGGATCATAGGAATGAATCAGAATGGATCGTGCAAATGAATTAGAATGGATACATTCCTGCGAATGAATTAGAATGGATCATAGGAATGGATTAGAATGGATCGTACGAATAAATTAGAATGGATCGTGTGAATGAATTAGAATGGATCGTATGAATGAATTAGAATGGATCCACCGAATGAGTTAGAATGGATCATACGAATGAATTAGAATGGATCGTATGAATGAATTAGAATGGATCATGCGAATGAGTTAGAATGAATTGTACGAATGCATTAGAATGGATCGTACAAATGAATTAGAATGAATCGTACGATCCATTCTAATTCATTCGTCCGATCCATTCTAATTCATTCGTATGAATGTATCCATTCTAATTCATTCGTACAATCCATTCTAATTCATTCGCAAGATCCATTCTAATCCATTCATATGATCCATTCTAATTCATTCCTACGATCTATTCTAATTCATTCGCTCGAATGTATCCATTCTAATTCATTCGTACAATCCATTCTAATTCATTCGCATGAACCATTCTAATTCATTCGTATGATCCATTCTAATTCATTCGTACGATCCATTCTAATTCATTCATATGATCCATTCTAACTCATTCGCACAAATGTATCCATTCTAATTCATTCGTACGATCCATTCTAATTCATTCGCACGATCCATTCTAATTCATTCGTACGATCTATTCTAATTCATTCGTACGATCCATTCTAATTCATTAGCACAAATGTATCCATTTAATTCATTCGTACGATCCATTCTAATTCATTCGCACGATCCATTCTAATTCATTCGTACGATCCATTCTAGTTCATTCGTACGATCCATTCTAATTCATTCGCACGATCCATTCTAATTCATTCGTATGATCCATTCTAATTCATTCGCACGAATGTATCCATTCTAATGCATTCGTATGATCCATTCTAATTCATTCGTACGATCCATTCTAATCCATTCGTACGATCCATTCTAATTCATTCGTACGATCCATTCTAATTCATTCTCACAAATATAACCTTTCTAATTCATTTGTACGATTCATTCTAATTATTCGAATGATCCATTCTAATCCATTCGTACGATCCATTCTAATCCATTCGTACGATCCATTCTAATTCATTCGCACGAATATAACCGTTCTAATTCATTCGTACGATCTATTCTAATTCATTCCTGCGATCCATTCTAATTCATTCGCACGAATGTATCCATTCTAATTCATTTGCACGATCCATTCTAATTCATTCCTATGATCCATCCTAATTCATTCGTATAATCCATTCTAATTCATTCGCTCGAATGTATCCATTCTAATTCATTCGTACGATCCATTCTAATTCATTCGTACGATCCATTCTAATCCATTCGTACGATCCATTCTAATTCATTCGTACAATGCGTTCTAATCCATTCGTACGATCCATTCTAATTCATTCGTACGATCCATTCTAATTCATTTGTACGAATGAATTAGAATGGATCATACGAATGGATTAGAATGGATCGTACGAATGAATTAGAATGGATCATACGATTGCATTAGAATGGATCGTACGAATGAATTAGAATGGATCGTACGAATGAATTAGAATGGTTACATTCATGCGAATGAATTAGAATGGATCATAGGAATGAATTAGAACGGATCATGCGAATGAATTAGAATGGATCGTATGAATGAATTAGAATAGATCATACGAATGAATTAGAATGGATCGTACGAATGAATTAGAATGGATACATTCAAGCGAATGAATTAGAATGGATCGTACGAATGAATTAGAATGGATCGAACGAATGAATTAGAATGGATACATTCGAGCGAATCAATTAGAATAGATCGTACGAATGAATTAGAATGGATCATACGAATGAATTAGAATGGATCGTACGAACGAATTAGAATGGATCGTACGAATAATTTAGAATGGATACATTCGAGCGAATGTATTAGAATGGATCGTACGAATGAATTAGAATGGATCATAGGAATGAATTAGAATGGATCGTGCAAATGAATTAGAATGGATACATTCGTACGAATGAATTAGAATGGATCGTGCGAATGAATTAGAATGGATCGTACGAATGAATTAGAATGGATCGTGCGAATGAATTAGAATGGATACATTCATGCGATTGAATTAGAATGGATCGTACAAATGAATTAGAATTGATCGTACGAATGAATTAGAATAGATTCGTACGAATGAATTAGAATTGATACATTCGTTTGAATGAATTAGAATGGATCGTGCGAATGAATGAGAATGGATCGTACGAATGAATTAGAATGGATACATTCGTGCAAATGAATTAGAATGGATTGTATGAATGAATTAGAATGGATCGTACGAATGAATTAGAATGAATCGTAAGAATGAATTAGAATGCATCGTACGAATGAATTAGAATGAATCGTACGAATGAATTAGAATGGATCGTGCGAATAAATTAGAATGGATACATTCTTGCGAATAAAATAGAATGGACCGTATGAATGAATTAGAATGGATCGTGCGAATGAATTAGAATGGATACATTCGTGCGAATGAATTAGAATGGATTGTGCGAATAAATTAGAATGGATCGTACGAATGAATTTGAATGGATCGTGCGAATGAATTAGAATGGATCATACGAATGAATTAGAATGGATCGTACGAATGAATTAGAATGGATACATTCGTGTGAATGAATTAGAATGGATCGTACGAATGAATTAGACTAGATCGTACGGATAAATTAGAATGGATACATTCATGCAAATGAATCAGAATGGATCGTACGAATGAATTAGAATGGATCGTACGAATGAATTAGAATGAATCGTACGAACGAATTAGAATGGATCGTACGAACGAATTAGAATGGATAGTACGAACGAATTAGAATGGATCGTACGAATGAATTAGAATGGATACATTTGAGCGAATGAATTAGAATGGATCGTACGAATGAATTAGAATGGATCATAGGAATGAATTAGAATGGATCATGCAAATGAATTTGAATGGATACATTCGTGCGAATGAATTTGAATGGATAGTAGGAATGAATTAGAATGGATCATACGAATGAATTAGAATGGATCGTACAAGTGAATTAGAATGGATCGTGCCAATGAATTAGAATAGATCGTACGAACAAATTAGAATGGATCGTACGAATT
The DNA here is from genome assembly GCA_947650365.1 of Chamaelirium japonicum. Lineage (NCBI taxonomy): Eukaryota > Viridiplantae > Streptophyta > Magnoliopsida > Liliales > Melanthiaceae > Chamaelirium > Chamaelirium japonicum. The sequence goes on from CANTAL010000196.1 coordinate 139,647, forward strand.
AATTAGAATGGATACATTCGTGCGAATGAATTAGAATGGATTGTATGAATGAATTAGAATGGATCGTACGAATGAAATAGAATGGTTACATTCGTGTGAATGAATTAGAATGGATCGTACGAATGGATTACAATGGATCGTACGAATGGATTAGATTGGATCGTACGAATGAATTAGAATGGATCGTACAAATGAATTAGAAAGGTTACATTTTTGAGAATGAATTAGAATGGATCGTACGAATGAATTAGAATGGATCGTACGAATGGATTAGAATGGATCGTACGAATGGATTAGAATGGATCGTACGAATGGATTAGAATGGATCGTACGAATGATTAGAATGGATCATAGGAATGAATTAGAATGGATCGTGCAAATGAATTAGAATGGATACATTCGTGCGAATGAATTAGAATGGATCGTACGAATGAATTAGAATGGTTACATTCGTGCGAATGAATTAGAATGGATCGTACGAATGGATTAGAATGGATCGTACGAATGAATTAGAATGGATCGTACAAATGAATTAGAAAGGTTACATTTGTGAGAATGAATTAGAATGGATCGTACGAATGGATTAGAATGGATCGTACGAATGGATTAGAATGGATCGTACGAATGGATTAGAATGGATCGTACGAATGAATTAGAATGGATCATACAAATGAATTAGAAAGGTTACATTCGTGAGAGTGAATTAGAATGGATCGTGCGAATTAATTAGAATGGATCGTACGAATGAATTTGAATGGATAAATTTGTGCGAATGAATCTGAATGGATTGTATGAATGAATTACAATGGATTGTACGACTGAATTACAATGGATCGTACGAATGAATTAGAATAGCTCATACGAATAAATTAGAATGGATCGTACGAATGAATTAGAATGGATTGTGCGAATGAATTAGAATGGATCGTATGAATGAATAAGAATGGATCGTACGAATGAATTAGAATGGATCGTGCGAATGAATTAGAATGAATCGTACGAATGCATTAGAATGGATCGTACGAATGAGTTAGAATGGATACATTTGTGCGAATGAATTAGAATGGATCGTGCGAATGAATTAGAATGGATCATACGAATGAATTAGAATGGATATATTTATGCGAATGAATTAGAATGAATCGTACGAATGCATTAGAATGGATCGTACGAATGAATTAGAATGGATACATTCGTGCGAATGAATTAGAATGGATCATACAAATGAATTAAAATAGATCATAGGAATGAATTAGAATGGATCGTGCAAATGAATTAGAATGGATATATTCGTGCGAATGAATTAGAATGGATCGTAGGAATGAATTAGAATGGATCGTACGAATGAATTAGAATGGTTACATTCATACGAATGAATTAGAATGGATCGTGCGAATGAATTAGAATGGATCGTGCGAATGAATTAGAATTGATCATATGAATGAATTATAATGGATCGTGCAAATGAATTAGAATGGATCATACGATGCAATCTAATTTATTCGTACGATCTATTCTATTTCATTCGTATGATCAATTCTAATTCATTCGCACGATCCATTCTAATTCATTCTCACGAATGTAACCTTTCTAATTCATTTGTATGATCCATTCTAATTTATTCGTACGATACATTCGAATTCATTCGTAGGATCCATTCTAATCCATTCGTACGATCCATTCTAATCCATTCATATGATCCATTCTAATTCATTCTCACAAATGTAACCTTTCTAATTTATTTATACGATCCATTCTAATTCATTCGTACGATCCATTCTAATCCATTCGTACGATCCATTCTAATCCATTCGTACGATCCATTCTAATTCATTCGCACAAATGTAACCATTCTAATTCATTCGTACGATCCATTCTAATTCATTCCTACGATCCATTCTAATTCATTCGGACGAGTGTATCCATTCTAATTCATTTGCACGATCCATTCTAATTCATTCCTATGATCCATTCTAATTCATTCGTACGATCCATTTTAATTCATTCGCTCAAATGTATCCATTCTAATTCATTCGTACGATCCATTCTAATTCGTTCATACGATCCAATCTAATTCGTTCGTACGATCCATTCTAATTCATTCATACGATCCATTCTAATCCATTCGTACGATCCAATCTAATTCATTCGTACAAATGTATCTATTCTAATTCTGTCGTACAATGCGTTCTAATCCATTCGTACGATCCATTCTAATCCATTCGTACGATCCATTCTAATTCATTCATATGATCCATTCTAATTCATTCGTACGATCCATTCTAATTCATTTGCTTGAATCTATCCATTCTAATTTATTCGTACGATCAAGTCTAATTCATTCGTACGATCCATTCTAATTCATTCGCACGAATATATCCATTCTAATTTATTCGTACGATCCTTTCTAATTCATTCGCACGATCTAATCTAATTCTTTCATATGATCCATTCTAATTCATTCGCATAAATGTATCCATTCTAGTTCATTTGTACGCACCATTCTAATTCATTCGTACGCTCCATTCTTATTCATCGCACAAATGTATCCATTCTAATTTATTCGTACGATCCATTCAAATTCAATCGTATGATCCATTCTAATTCATTCGCACAAATGTATCCATTTTAATTCATTCGTATGATCCATTCTAATTTATTCATACGATCCATTATAATTCATTCGCACGATCCATTCTAATTCATTCGTACGATCCATTCTAATTCATTCGCATGAATATATCTATCCTAATTCATTCGTATGATCCATTCTAATTTATTCGCATGTTCTATTCTAATTCATTCGTACGATCCATTCTAATTCATTCGTACGATCCATTCTAATTCATTCACACGAATGTATCATACGAATGAATTAGAATGGATCATGCGAATGAATTAAAATGGATCGTACAAATGAAATAGAATGGATCGTGCGAATGAATTAGAATGGATCGTACGAATGAATTAGAATGGATCATTCGAACGAATTAGAATGGATCGTATGAACGAATTAGAATGGATCGTACGAATGAATTAGAATGGATAAATTCGAGCGAATGAATTAGAATGGATCATACGAATGAATTAGAATGGATCATTGGAATGAATTAGAATGGATCGTGCAAATTAATTAGAATGGATATATTCATGCAAATGAATTAGAATGGATCGTGCAAATGAATTAGAATGGATATATTCGTGCAAATGAATTAGAATGGATCGTACGAATGAATTAGAATGGATACATTTGTGCGAATGAATTAGAATGGATTGTGCGAATGAATTAGAACGGATTGTGCGAATGAATTAGAATGGATCGTATGAATGAATAAGAATGGATCGTACGAATGAACTAGAATGGATCGTGCGAATGAATTAGAATGAATCGTACGAATGCATTAGAATGGATACATTCGTGCGAATGAATTAGAATGGATCGTACAAATGAATTAGAATGGATCGTACGAACGAATTAGAATGGATCATATGAACGAATTAGAATCGATCGTATGAATGAATTAGAATAGATACATTCGAGCGAATGAATTAGAATGGATCGTACGAATGAATTAGAATGGATCATAGGAATGAATTGGAATGAATCGTGCAAATGAATTAGAATGAATACATTCGTGCGAATGAACTAGAATGGATCGTAGGAATGAATTAGAATGGATCGTACGAATGAATTAGAATGGTTACATTCGTGCGAATGAATTAGAATATGATCCATTCTAATTCATTCGCTTGAATGCATCCATTCTAATTCATTCGTACGATTTATTCTAATTTATTCGAGCGAATGGATCGTACGAATGGATTAGAATGGATCATACAAATGAATTAGAAAGGTTACATTCGTGCGAATGAATTAGAATGGATCATACGAATGAATTAGAATGGATCATATGAATGAATTAGAATGGTTACATTCGTGCGAATGAATTAGAATGGATCGTACGAATGGATTAGAATGGATCGTACGAATGGATTAGAACGCATTGTACGAATGAATTAGAATAGATACATTTGTGCGAATGAATTACATTGCATCGTACGAATGAATTTGAATGCATCGTATGAATGAATTAGAATGGATCGTACGAATGAATTAGAATGGATCGAACGAATGAATTAGAATGGATACATTTATGCGAATGAATTAGAATGGATCGCAGGAATGAATTAGAATGAATCGTACGAATTAATTAGAATGGTTACATTCGTGCGAATGAATTAGAATAGATCGTACGAATGAATTAGAATGGAACGTACGAATAAATTAGAATGGATCGTGCGAATGAATTAGAATGGATCGTACGAATGAATTAGAATGGATCCACCGAATGAGTTAGAATGGATCATATGAATGAATTAGAATGGATCGTACGAATGCATTAGAATGGATCGTATGAATGAATTAGAATGAATCGTATGATCCATTCTAATTCATTCGTACAATCCATTCTAATTCATTCACATGATCCATTCTAATTCATTCGTACGATCCATTCTAATTCATTTGTACGATCCATTCTAATTCATTCGCACGAATATATCCATTCTAATTTATTCGTACGATCCATTCTAATTCATTCTCACGAATGTATCATACGAATGAATTAGAATGGATTGTGCGAATGAATTTGAATGGATCGTACAAATGAATTAGAATAGATTGTAGGAATGAAATAGAATGAATCGTATGAATGAATTAGAATGGATACATTCGAGCGAATGAATTAGAATGGATCGTACGAATGAATTAGAATGGATCATAGGAATGAATTAGAATGGATCGTGCAAATGAATTAGAATGGATACATTCGTGCGAATGAATTATAATGGATCGTAGGAATGAATTAGAATGGATCGTACGAATGAATTAGAAAGGTTACATTCGTGAGACTGAATTAGAATGGATCATACGAATGAATTAGAATGGATCATACAAATGAATAAGAATGGATACATTCGAGCGAATGAATTAGAATGGATCGTACGAATGAATTAGAATGGATCATAGGAATGAATTAGAATGGATCATGCAAATGAATTAGAATGGATACATTCGTGTGAATAAATTAGAATGGATCGTAGGAATGAATTAGAATGGATCGTACGAATGAATTAGAATGGATCGTACGAATAAATTAGAATGGATCGTGCGAATGAATTAGAATAGATCATACGAACGAATGTATCCATTCTAGTTCATTCGTACGCTCAATTCTAATTCATTCGTACGCTCCATTCTTATTCATCGCACAAATGTATCCATTCTAATTCATTCGTACGATCCATTCTAATGCATTCGCACGATCCATTCAAATTCATTCGCACGATCCATTCTAATTCATTCGTACGATCCATTCAAATTCATTCCTATGATCCATTCTAATTCATTCGCACGAATGTATCCATTCTAATTCATTTGCACGATCCATTCTAATTCATTCCTATGATCCATTCTAATTCATTCGTACGATCCATTCTAATTCATTCGCTCGAATGTATCCATTCTAATTCATTCGTACGATCCATTCTAATTCATTCGTACAATCCATTCTAATTCATTCTCACGAATGTAACCTTTCTAATTCATTTGTATGATCCATTCTAATCCATTCGTACGATCCATTCGCTCGAATGAATTAGAATGAATCTTACGAATGAATTAGAATGGATACATTCGAGCGAATGAATTAGAAAATGGATACATTTGTGAGAATGAATTAGAATGGATCGTACGATCCATTCTAATTCATTCGTACGATCCATTCTAATTCATTCGCATGATCCATTCTAATTCATTCATACGATCCATTCTAATTCATTCTCACGAATGTAACCTTTCTAATTCATTTGTATGATCCATTCTAATTCATTCGTATGATCCATTCTAATCGATTCGTACAATCCATTCTAATTCATTCGAATAATCCATTCAAATTCTTTCGTACGATCCATTCTAATTCATTCGTATGATCCATTCAAACTCATTCGGTGGATCCATTCTAATTCATTCGTACGATCCATTCTAATTCATTCGCACGATCCATTCTAATTCATTCGCACGATCCATTCTAATTCATTCACACAAATGTATCCATTCTAATTCATTCGTAGAATCCATTCTAATTCATTCGCATGATCCATTCTAATTCATTCGTACGATCCATTCTAATTCATTTGTACGATCCATTCTAATTCATTTGCACGAATGTATCCATTCTAATTTATTCGTACGACCCATTCTAATTCATTTGTACGAATGTAACCATTCTAATTCATTCGTACGATCCATTCGTACGATCCATTCAAATTCATTCGCAAGAATGTATCCATTCTAATTCATTCTCACTATAGATTCTAATTCATTCGTACGATCCGTTCTAATTTATTCATACAGTCCATTCTAATTCATTCGTACAATCCATTCTAATTTATTCGTACAAATGTATCCATTCTAATTCATTCGTATGATCCATTCTAATTCATTCGTACGATTCATTCTAATTCATTCGCACGATCTATTCTAATTCATTCGTACGATCCATTCTAATTCATTCGCACGAATGTATCCATTCTAATGAATTTGTACGATTCATTCTAATTCATTCGCACGATCCATTCTAATTCATTCGTACGTCGTACGATCCATTCGAATTCATTCTCGCGAATGTAACGTTTCTAATTCATTTGTATGATCCATTCTAATTCATTAGTACGATCCATTCTAATTCATTCGTACGATCCATTCTAATCCATTCATACGATCCATTCTAATCCATTCGTACGATCCATTCTAATTCATTCTCACAAATGTAACCTTTCTAATTCATTTGTACGATCCATTCTAATTCATTCGTACGATCCATTCTAATCCATTCGTACGATCCATTCTAATTCATTCGCATGAATGTAACCATTCTAATCCATTCGTACGATCCACTCTAATTCATTCCTACGATCCATTCTAATTCATTCGCACGAATGTATCCATTCTAATTCATTTGCACGATCCATTCTAATTCATTCCTATGATCCATTCTAATTCATTCGTATGATACATTCGTACGACTGAATTAGAATGGATTGTACGAATGAATTAGAATTGATCATACGAATGAATTAGAATGGATCGTACGAATGAATTAGAATGGATCGTGCGAATGAATTAGAATCGATCGTACGAATGAATTACAATGGATCGTACGAATGAATTAGATCGTACGAATGAATTAGAATGGATCGCACGAATGAATTAAAATGGATACATTCATACGACTGAATTAGAATGGATCGTGCGAATTAATTAGAATGGATCGTACGAATGAATTTGAATGGATACATTTGTGCGAATGAATCTGAATGGATTGTATGAATGAATTACAATGGATCGTACGAATGAATTAGAATAGCTCATACGAATGAATTAGATTGAATCGTACGAATGAATTAGAATGGTTACATTCGTGCGAATGAATTAGAATAGATCGTAAGAATGAATTAGAATGGATCGTACGAATAAATTAGAATGGATCGTGCGAATGAATTAGAATAGATCATAGGAATGAATTAGAATGGATCGTACGAATGAATTAGAGTGGTTACATTCGTACGAATGAATTAGAATGGATACATTCGTGCGAATGAATTAGAATGGATCGTACGAATGAATTAGACTGGATCGTACGAATAAATTAGAATGGATACATTCATACGAATGAATTAGAATGGATCGTACGAATGAATTAGAATGGATTGTACGAATGGATTAGAATGGATCGTACAAATGAATTAGAAAGGTTACATTCGTGAGAATGAATTAGAATGGATCGTACGAATGAATTAGAATGGATCATGCGAATGAATTTGAATGGATTGTACGAATGATTTAGAATGGATCGAATGAATGAATTAGAATGGATCGTACGAATGAATTAGAATAGATCGTAGGAATGAATTAGAATGGATCATACGAATGAATTAGAATGGATCGTGCGAATGAATTAGAATGGATCGTATGAACAAATTAGAATGGATCGTACGAACGAATTAGAATGGATCGTACGAACGAATTAGAATGGATCGTATGAATGAATTAGAATGGATACATTCGTACGAATGAATTAGAATGGATTGTACGAATGAATTAGAATGGATACATTCGTGCGAATGAATTAGAATGGATCATACGAATGAATTAGAATGGATCGTACGAATGAATTAGAATGGATCGTGTGAATGAATTAGAATCGATCGTCCGAATGAATTAGAATGGATACATTCGTGCGAATGAATTAGAGTAGATCATACGAATGAATTAGAATGGATCATACGAATGAATTAGAATGGATCGTGCGAATGAATTAGAATGAATCATATGAATGAATTAGAATGGATCGTACGAATGAATTAGAATGGATACATTTGTATGAATGAATTAGAATGGATCGTACGAATGGATTAGAATAGATACATTTGTGCAAATGAATTAGATTGCATCGTACGAATGAATTTGAATGGATTGTACGAATGAATTAGAATGGATCGTATGAATGAATTAGAAAGGATACATTCGAGCGAATGAATTAGAATTGATCATACGAATGAATTAGAATGGATACATTTGTGCAAATGAATTTGAATGGATTGCACGAATTGAATTAGAATGGATCATACGAATGAATTAGAATGGATCATGCGAACGAATTAGAATTGATCATACGAATGAATTAAAATGGATCGTTCGAATGAATTAGAATGGATCGTACGAATTGATTAGAATGGATCGTACGAATGAATTAGAATGGATCGTACAAATGAATTAGAATAAATACATTCGAGCGAATGAATTAGAATAGATCGTAGGAATGAATTAGAATGGATCATACGAATGAATTTGAATGGATCGTGAGAATGAATTAGAATGGATACATTCGTGCGAATGAATTAGAATGGATCGGACGAATGAATTAGAATGGATCGTACGAATGAATTCGAATGGGTCGTGCGAATGAATTAGAATGAATCGTACGAATGTATTAGAATGGATACATTCGTGCGAATGAATTAGAATGGATCGTACGAATGAATTAGAATGGATCGTGCGAATGAATTAGAATAGATCGTACGAATGAATTAGAATGGATCGTGCGAATGAATTAGAATGGATCGTACGAATGAATTAAAATGGATACATTTGTGCGAATTAATTAGAATGGATCATACGATTGAATTAGAATGGATCGTGTGAATGAATTAGATTGGATTGTACGAATGAATTAGAATGGATCGTACGAATGAATTAGAATGGATCATGCGAATGAATTAGAATAGATCGTACGAATGAATTAGAATGGATCGTATGAATAAATTAGAATGGATCGTGCGAATGAATTAGAACGGATTGTACGAATGAATTAGAATGGATCGTACGAATAAATTAAATTAGAATGGATCGTATGAATGAATTAGAATAGATATATTTGAACAAATAAATTAGAATGGATCATACGAATGAATTAGAATGGATCGTACGAATGAATTAGAATGGATCGTGCGAATGAATTAGAATCGATCGTACGAATGAATTAGAATGGATCGTACGGATCGTACGAATGAATTAGAATGGATCATGCGAATGAATTTGAATGGATCACACGAATGAATAAGAATGGATAATACGAATGAATTAGAATGGATCGTACGAATGTATCCATTCTAATTCATTCGTACGATCCATTCTAATTCGTTCATATGATCCATTCTAATTCGTTCGTACGATCCATTCTAATTCATTCGTATTATCCATTCTAATTCATTCGTTCGATCCATTCTAATTCATTCTCATGAATGTAACCTTTCTAATTCATTTGTATGATCCATTCTAATTTATTCATACGATCCATTCTAATTTATTCGTACGATCCATTCTAATCCATTTGTACGATCCATTCTAATCCATTCGTACGATCCATTCTAATTCATTCTCACAAATGTAACCTTTCTAATTCATTTGTACGATCCATTCTAATTCATTCGTACGATCCATTCTAATCCATTCGTACGATCCATTCTAAACCATTCGTACGATCCATTCTTATTCATTCGCACGAATGTAACCATTCTAATTCATTCGTACGATCAATTCTAATTCATTCCTACGATCCATTCTAATTCATTCGCACGAATGTATCCATTCTAATTCATTTGCATGATCTATTCTAATTCATTCCTATGATCCATTCTAATTCATTCGTACGATCCATTCAAATTCATTCGCTCAAATGTATCCATTCTAATTCATTCGTACGATCCATTCTAATTCGTTCGTACGATCTAATTCTTTCGTACGATCCATTCTAATTCATTCATAAGATCCATTCTAATTCATTCGTGCAAATGTTCCATTCTAGTTCATTCGTACGATCCATTCTAATTCATTCGTACGATACATTCTAATTCATTCGCACAAATGTATCCATTCTAATTCATTCGTTCGATCCATTCTAAATCATTCGCATAAATATATCCATTCTAATTCATTCATACGATCCATTCTAATTCATTCGCATGATCCATTCTAATTCATTCGCACAAATGTATCCATTCTAATTCATTCGTACAATCCATTCTAATTCATTCACACGATCCATTCTAATTCATTCGTACGATCCATTCTAATCCATTCGTACGATCCATTCTAATCCATTCGTACGATCCATTCTAATCCATTCGTACGATCCATTCTAATTCATTCTCACAAATGTAACCTTTCTAATTCATTTGTACGATCCATTCTAATTCATTCGTACGATCCATTCTAATCCATTCGTACGATCCATACTAATCCATTCGTACGATCCATTCTAATTCATTCGCACGAATATAACCATTCTAATTCATTCATACGATCAATTCTAATTCATTCCTACGATCCATTCTAATTCATTCGCACGAATGTATCCATTCTAATTCATTTGCACGATCCATTCTAATTCATTCCTATAATCCATTCTAATTCGTTCAATCCATTCTAATTCATTCGCACGAATGTAACCATTCTAATTCATTCATACGATCCATTCTAATTCATTCGTACGATCCATTCTAATCCATTCGTACGATCCATTCTAATCCATTCGTACGATCCATTCTAATCCATTCGTACGATCTATTCTAATTCATTCTCACAAATGTAAACTTTCTAATTCATTTGTACGATCCATTTTAATTCATTCGTACGATCCATTCTAATCCATTTGTACGATCCATTCTAATCCATTCGTACGATCCATTCTAATTCATTTGCACGAATGTAACCATTCTAATTCATTCGTACGATCCATTCTAATTCATTCATACAATCCATTCTAATTCATTTGCATGTATGTATCCATTCTAATTAATTCGTACGATCCAATCTAATTCAAACGTACGATCCATTCTTATTCATCGCACAAATGTATCTATTCTAATTCATTCCTACAATGCATTCTAATCCATTCGTACGAATGAATTAGAATGGATCGTGCGAATGAATTAGAATCAATCGTATGAATGAATTAGAATGGATCGTACGAATGAATTAGAATGGATCGTACGAATGGATTAGAATGGATCGTACGAATGGGTTAGAATGGATCGTACGAATGAATTAGAATGGATCATACAAATGAAGTAGAAAGGTTACATTCGTGAGAATGAATTAGAATGGATCGTACGAATGAATTAGAATGGATCAGGCGAATGAATTTGAATGGATTGTACGAATGAATTAGAATGGATCGAACGAATGAATTAGAATGGATCATACGAATGAATTAGAATAGATCATAGGAATGAATTAGAATGGATCATACGAATGAATTAGAATGGATCGTGCGAATGAATTAGAATGGATCGTACGAATGAATTAGAATGGATCGTACGAACGAATTAGAATGGATCATACGAACGAATTAGAATGGATCGTACGAACGAATTAGAATCGATCGTACGAATGAATTAGAATGGATACATTCGTGCGAATGAATTAGAATAGATCGTACAAATGAATTATAATGGATCGTACGAATGGATTAGAACGTATTGTACGAATCAATTAGATTGCATCATACGATCCATTCTAATTCATTCGTACGATCCATTCTATTTCATTCGCACAAATGTACCCATTCTAATTCATTCGCTCGAATGTATCCATTTTAATTAATTCATACGATCCATTCTAATTCATTCGTACGATCTAATTCATTCGTACGATCCATTCTAATTCATTCGTATGATCCATTCTAATTCATTCGTATGATCCATTCTAATTTATTCGTTCAAATATATCCATTCTAATTCATTCGTATGATCCATTCTAATTCATTCGTACAAATGTATCTATTCTAATTCATTCGTACAATGCGTTCTAATCCATTCGTACGATCCATTTTAACCCATTCGTACGATCCATTTTAATTCATTCGTATGATCCATTCTAATTCATTCGTACGATCCATTCTAATTCATTTGCATGAATGTATCCATTCTAATTCATTCGCACGATCCATTCTAATTTATTCATACGATCCATTCTAATTCATTCGTACGATCCATTCTAATTCTTTGTCACAAATGTAACCTTTCTAATTCATTCGCACAATCCATTCTAATTCATTCCTATGATCTATTCTAATTCATTCGCACGAATGTATCCATTCTAATTCATTCATACGATCCATTCTAATTCATTCACACAAATGTATCCATTCTAATTCATTCGTACGATCCATTCTAATTCATTCGCATGATCCATTCTAATTCATTTGTACGAATGTATCCATTCTAGTTCATTCGTACGCTCCATTCTAATTCATTCGCACGATCCATTCTAATTCATTCGTATGATCCATTCTAATTCATTCGCACGAATGTATCCATTCTAGTTCATTCGTACGCTCCATTCTAATTCATTCGTATGATCCATTCTAATTCATTCGTACGATCCATTCTAATTCATTCGTACGATCCATTCTAATTCATTCGCACAAATGTATCCATTCTAATTCATTCGTATGATCCATTCAAATTCATTCGCACGATCCATTCTAATTCATTCGTATGATCCATTCTAATTCATTCCTATGATCTATTCTAATTCATTCATTCGATCCATTCTAATTCATTCGTACGATCCATTCTAATTCATTCGCTCGAATGTATCCTTTCTAATTCATTTGTAAGATCCATTCTAATTCATTCGTACGATCCTTTCTAATTCATTCGCACGAATGTATCCATTCTAATGCATTCGTACAATCTATTCTAATTCATTTGTACGATCTATTCTAATTCATTCGTACGATCCATTCTAATTCATTCGCACGATCCATTCTAATTCATTCGTACGATCCATTCTAATTCATTCGCACGATCCATTCTAATTCATTCATACGATTCATTCTAATTCATTAGCACGAATGTATCCATTCTAATGCATTCGTACGATCCATTCTAATTCATTAGTACGATCCATTCTAATCCATTTGTACGATCCATTCTAATTCATTCGTACGATCCATAATAATTCATTCTCACAAATGTAACCTTTCTAATTCATTCGTACGATCCATTCTAATCCATTCGTACGATCCATTCTAATCCATTCGTACGATCCATTCTAATCCATTCGTACGATCCATTCTAATTCATTCGCACGAATGTAACCATTCTAATTCATTCGTACGATCCATTCTAATTCATTCCTACGATTCATTCTAATTCATTCGTACGATCCATTCTAATCCATTCGTACGATCCATTCTAATTCATTCGTACAATGCGTTCTAATCCATTCGTACGATCCATTCTAATCCATTCGTACGATCCATTCTAATTCATTCGTACGATCCATTCTTATTCATTCTCACAAATGTAACCTTTCTAATTCATTTGTACGATCCGTTCTAATTCATTCGTATGATCCATTCTAATTCATTCATACGATCTATTCTAATCCATTCGTACGATCCATTCTAAATCATTCCTACGATCCATTCTAATTCATTCGCATGAATGTATCCTTTCTAATTCATTTGCACGATCCATTCTAATTCATTCCTATGATCCATTCTAATTCATTCGTATGATCCATTCTAATTCATTTGCTCGAATGTATCCATTCTAATTCGTTCATACGATCCATTCTAATTCGTTCGTACGATTCATTCTAATTCATTCGTACGATCCATTCTAATGCATTCGTACGATCCATTCTAATTCATTCGCACGATCCATTCTAATTCATTCATACGATCCATTCTTATTCATTCATACGATCCATTCTAATTCATTCGCACAATCCATTCTAATTCATTCGTACGATCCATTCTAATTCATTCGTACGATCCATTCTAATTCATTTGTATGATCCATTCTAACTCATTCGGTGGATCCATTCTAATTTATTCGTACGATCCATTCTAATTCATTTGCACGATCCATTCTAATTTATTCGTACGATCCATTCTAATTCATTCGTACGATCTATTCTAATTCATTCGCATGATCCACTCTAATTCATTCGTATGATCCATTTTAATTCATTCGTACAATCCATTCAAATTCATTCGTACGATGCAATCTAATTCATTCGCACAAATGTATCTATTCTAATTCATTCGTACAATGCGTTCTAATCCATTCGTACGATCCATTCTAATCCATTCGTACGATCCATTCTAATTCATTCGCATGAATGTAACCAATCTAATTCATTCATATGATCCATTCTAATTCATTCGTACGATCCATTCTAATTCATTCGAATGATCCATTCTAATTCATTCGTACGATCCATTCTAATTCGTTTGCATGAATGTATCAATTCTAATTTATTCGTATGTCGTACGATCCATTCTAATTCATTCGCTTGAATGTATCCATTCTAATTCATTCGTACGATTCATTCTAATTCATTCGCACGATCCATTCTAATTCATTCGTACGATCCATTCTTATTAATTCGCACGAATGTATCCATTCTAATTCATTTGCACGATCCATTCTAATTCATTCCTATGATCCATTCTAATTCATTCGTACGATCCATTCTAATTCATTCGCTCGAATGTATCCATTCTAATTCATTCGTACGATTCATTCTAATTCATTCGCACGATCCATTCTAATTCATTTGCCCGATCCATTCTAATTCATTCCTATGATCCATTCTAATTCATTCACTTGAATGTATCCATTCTAATTCATTCGTACGATACATTCTAATTCGTTTGCACGATCCATTCAAATTCATTCGTACGATCCATTCTTATTCATTCGTACGATCCATTCTAATTCATTCGTACGCTCCATTCTTATTCATCGCACAAATGTATCCATTCTAATTTATTCTTACGATCCATTCAAATTCAATCGTATGATCCATTCTAATTCATTCGCACGATCAATTCTAATTCATTCGTCCGATCCATTCTAATTCATTCGCACGAATGTATCCATTCTATTTCATTCGTACGATCCATTCTAATCCATTCGTACGATCCATTCTAATTCATTCGTATGATCCATTCTAATTCATTCGTATGAATGTATACATTCTAATTTATTCACACAATCCAGTCTAATTCATTCGTACGATCCATTCTAATTCATTCGTACGATCCATTCTAATTCATTCGTATGATCCATTCTAATTCATTCGCACGATCCATTAAAATTCATTCGCACGATCCATTCTAATTCATTCGTACGATCCGTACGATCCATTCTAATTCATTCGCTCGAATGTATCCATTCTAATTCATTCATACGATCCATTCTAATTCATTCGTACGATCCATTCTAATTCGTTCTCACGAATGTAACCTTTCTAATTCATTTGTATGATCCATTCTAATTCATTCGTACGAATGAATTTGAATGGATCGTACGAATGAATTTGAATAGATCGTACGAATGAATTAGAATGGATCATACGAATAAATTAGAATGGATCGTGCGAATGAATTAGAATGGATCATGCGAATAAATTAGAATGGACACATTCGAGAGAATGAATTAGAATGGATCGTACGGATCGTACGAATGAATTAGAATGGATCGTGCGAATGAATTTGAATGGATCGTGCGAATGAATTAGAATGGATCGTACGAATGAATTAGAATTGATCGTGCGAACGAATTAGAATGGATCGTACGAATGAATTAGAATGGATACATTCGAGCGAATGAATTAGAATGGATCGTACGAATGAATTAGAATGGATCATAGGAATGAATTAGATGGATCGTGCAAATGAATTAGAATGGATACATTCGTGTGAATGAATTAGAATGGATCGTGCGAATGAATTAGAATGGATCGTACGAATGAATTAGAATAGATATATTTGAACGAATAAATTAGAATGGATCATACGAATGAATTAGAATGGATCGTACGAATGAATTAGAATGGATCGTGCGAATGAATTAGAATCGATCGTACGAATGAATTAGAATGGATCGTACGAATGAATTAGATCGTACGAATGAATTAGAATGAATCGTACGAATGAATTAAAATGGATACATTCATACGACTGAATTAGAATGGATCGTGCGAATGAATTAGAATGGATACATTCTTGCGAATAAATGAGAATGGATCGTACGAATGAATTAGAATGGATCGTGCGAATGAATTTGAATGGATCGTATGAATGAATTAGAATGGATCGTGCGAATGAATTAGAATGAATCTTACGAATGCATTAGAATGGATCGTACGAATGGATTAGAATGGATCGTATGAATGAATTCTAATTCCATTCTAATTCATTCGTATGATCCATTCTAATTCATTCATACAATCCATTCAAATTCATTCGTACGATGCAATCTAATTCATTCACACAAATGTATCTATTCTAATTCATTCGTACAATGCGTTCTAATCCATTCGTACGATCCATTCTAATCCATTCGTACGATCCATTCTAATTCATTTGCACGAATATAACCATTCTAATTCATTCGCTCGAATGTATCCTTTCTAATTCATTTGTAAGATCCATTCTAATTCATTCGTACGATCCATTCTAATTCATTTGCACGAATGTATCCATTCTAATGCATTCGTACGATCCATTCTAATTCATTCGTACGATCCATTCTAATTCATTCGTACGATCCATTCTTATTCATTCGCACGATCCATTCTAATTCATTCGTACGATCCATTCTAATTCATTCGCACGATCCATTCTAATTCATTCATATGATTCATTCTAATTCATTAGCACGAATGTATGCATTCTAATGCATTCGTACGATCCATTCTAATCCATTTGTACGATCCATTCTAATTCATTCGTACGATCCATTCTAATTCATTCTCACAAATGTAACCTTTCTAATTCATTCGTACGATCCATTCTAATCCATTCGTACGATCCATTCTAATTCATTCGCACGAATGTAACCATTCTAATTGATTCGTATGATCCATTCTAATTCATTTCTACGATTCATTCTAATTCATTCGTACGATCCATTCTAATCCATTCGTACGATCCATTCTAATTCATTCGTACAATGTGTTCTAATCCATTCGTACGATCCATTCTAATCCATTCGTACGATCAATTCTAATTCATTCGTACGATCCATTCTTATTCATTCTCACAAATGTAACCTTTCTAATTCATTTGTACGATCCATTCTAATTCATTCGTATGATCCATTCTAATTCATTCGTACGATCCATTCTAATCCATTCGTACGATCCATTCTAAATCATTCCTACGATCCATTCTAATTCATTCGCACGAATGTATCCATTCTAATTCATTTGCACGATCCATTCTAATTCATTCCTATGATCCATTCTAATTCGTTCGTACGATCCATTCTAATTCGTTCGTACGATTCATTCTAATTCATTCGTACGATCCATTCTAATGCATTTGTTCGATTCATTCTAATTCATTCGCACGATCCATTCTAATTCATTCATACGATCCATTCTTATTTATTAATACGATCCATTCTAATTCATTCGCACAATCCATTCTAATTCATTCGTACGATCCATCCTAATTTATTCGTATGATCCATTCTAACTCATTCGGTGGATCCATTCTAATTCATTTGTACGATCCATTCTAATTCATTCGCACGATCCATTCTAAATTATTCGTACGATCCATTCTAATTCATTCGTACGATCTATTCTAATTCATTCGCATGATCCACTCTAATTCATTCGTACGATCCATTTTAATTCATTCGTACAATCCATTCAAATTCATTCGTACGATGCAATCTAATTCATTCGCACAAATGTATCTATTCTAATTCATTCGTACAATGCGTTCTAATCCATTCGTACGATCCATTCTAATTCATTCGCTTGAATGTATCCATTCTAATTCATTCGTACGATTCATTCTAATTCATTCGCACGATCCATTCTAATTCATTCGTACGATCCATTCTTATTAATTCGCACGAATGTATCCATTCTAATTCATTTGCATGATCCATTATAATTCATTCCTATGATCCATTCTAATTCATTCGTACGATCCATTCTAATTCATTCGCTCGAATGTATCCATTCTAATTCATTCGTACGATTCATTCTAATTCATTCGCACGATCCATTCTAATTCATTTGCGCGATCCATTCTAATTCATTCCTATGATCCATTCTAATTCATTCCTATGATCAATTCTAATTCATTCGCTCGAATGTATCCATTCTAATTCATTCGTACGATACATTCTAATTCTTTTGCACGATCCATTCTAATTCATTCGTACGATCCATTCTTATTCATTCGTACGATCCATTCTAATTCATTCGTACGCACCATTCTTATTCATCGCACAAATGTATCCATTCTTATTTATTCTTACGATCTATTCAAATTCAATCGTATGATCCATTCTAATTCATTCGCACGATCAATTCTAATTCATTCGTCCGATCCATTCTAATTCATTCGCACGAATGTATCCATTCTAATTCATTCGTACGATCCATTCTAATCCATTCGTACGATCCATTCTAATTCATTCGTATGATCCATTCTAATTCATTCGTATGAATGTATCCATTCTAATTTATTCGCACGATCCAGTCTAATTCATTCGTACGATCTATTCTAATTCATTCGTACGATCCATTCTAATTCATTCGTATGATCCATTCTAATTCATTCGCATGATCCATTCAAATTCATTCGCACGATCTATTCTAATTCATTCGTACGATCCGTTTGATCCATTCTAATTCATTCGCTCGAATGTATCCATTCTAATTCATTCATACGATCCATTCTAATTCATTCGTACGATCCATTCTAATTCGTTCTCACGAATGTAACCTTTCTAATTCATTTGTATGATCCATTCTAATTCATTCGTACGAATGAATTTGAATGGATCATACGAATGAATTTGAATAGATCGTACGAATGAATTAGAATGGATCATACGAATAAATTAGAATGGATCGTGCGAATGAATTTGAATGGATCGTGCGAATGAATTAGAATGGATCGTACGAATGAATTAGAATTGATCGTGCGAACGAATTAGAATGGATCGTACGAATGAATTAGAATGGATACATTCGAGCGAATGAACTGGAATGGATCGTACGAATCAATTAGAATGGATCATAGGAATGAATTAGAATGGATCGTGCAAATGAATTAGAATGGATACATTCGTGTGAATGAATTAGAATGGATCGTGCGAATGAATTAGAATGGATCGTACGAATGAATTAGAATGGATATATTTGAACGAATAAATTAGAATGGATCATACGAATGAATTAGAATGGATCGTACGAATGAATTAGAATGGATCGTGCGAATGAATTAGAATCGATCGTACGAATGAATTAGAATGGATCGTACGAATGAATTAGATCGTACGAATGAATTAGAATGAATCGTACGAATGAATTAAAATGGATACATTTATACGACTGAATTAGAATGGATCGTGCGAATGAATTAGAATGGATACATTTTTGCGAATAAATTAGAATGGATCGTACGAATGAATTAGAATGGATCGTGCGAATGAATTTGAATGGATCGTACGAATGAATTAGAATGGATCGTGCGAATGAATTAGAATGAATCGTACGAATGCATTAGAATGGATCGTACGAATGGATTAGAATGGATCGTATGAATGAATTCTAATTCCATTCTAATTCATTCGTACGATCCATTCTAATTCATTCATACAATCCATTCAAATTCATTCGTACGATGAAATCTAATTCATTCGCACAAATGTATCTATTCTAATTCATTCGTACAATGCGTTCTAATCCATTCGTACGATCCATTCTAATCCATTCGTACGATCCATTCTGATTCATTTGCACGAATTAGAATGGATCGTACGAATAAATTAGAATGGATCGTACGAAT
Organism: Chamaelirium japonicum; assembly: GCA_947650365.1. Classification (NCBI taxonomy): domain Eukaryota; kingdom Viridiplantae; phylum Streptophyta; class Magnoliopsida; order Liliales; family Melanthiaceae; genus Chamaelirium; species Chamaelirium japonicum. Next base: position 160,109 of record CANTAL010000196.1, read on the forward strand.
GGATTAGAATGGATCGTACGAATGGATTAGAATGGATCGTACGAATGAATTAGAATGGATCATACAAATGAATTAGAAAGGTTACATTCGTGAGAATGAATTAGAATGGATCGTACGAATGGATTAGAATGGATCGTACGAATGGATTAGAACGCATTGTACGAAGGAATTAGAATGGATCGTACGAATGAATTAGAATGGATACATTCGTGAGAATGAATTAGAATGGATTGTACGTATGAACAAATAAATTAGAAAGGTTACATTCGTGAGAATGAATTAGAATGGATTGTACGAGTGAATTAGAATGGATCATGCGAATGAATTTGAATGGATTTTACGAATGAATTAGAATGGATCGAACGAATGAATTAGAATGGATCATACGAATGAATTAGAATAGATCGTAGGAATGAATTAGAATGGATTGTACGAATGAATTAGAATGGATCGTAGGAATGAATTAGAATGGATCCACCAAGTGAATTATAATGGATCGTACGAATGAATTAGAATAGATCGTACGAATGAATTAGAATGGATCATACGAATGAATTAGAATGGATCGTACGAATGAATTAGAATGGACCGTACGAATGAATTATAATGAATCGTACGAATGAATTAGAATGGTTCGTACGAATGGATGAGAATGGATCGTATGAATGGATTAGAATGGATCGTACGAATGAATTAGAATGGATCATACAAATGAATTAGAAAGGTTACATTTATGCGAATGAATTAGAATAGATCGTACGAATGAATTAGAATGGATCGTACGAATGAATTAGAATGGATACATTTGTTCGAATAAATTAGAATGGATCGTGCGTGTGAATTAGAATGGATCGTACGAATGAATTAGAATGGATCGTACGAATGAATTAGAATGGATCGTATGAACGAATCAGAATGGATTGTACGAATGAATTAGAATGGATACATTCGAGCGAATGAATTAGAATGGATCGTACGAATGAATTGGAATGGATCGTACTATTCATTCTAATTCATTCGTACGATCCATTCTAATGCATTCGTACGATTCATTCTAATTCATTCGTACGATCGATTCTAATTCATTCGTACGATCCATTCTAAACCATTCGTATGATCCATTCTAATTCATTCGCACGAATGTAACCATTCTAATTCATTCGTACGATCCATTCTAATTCATTCCTACGATCCATTCTAATTCATTCACTCGAATGTATCCATTCTAATTCATTCCTATGATCCATTCTAATTCATTCATACGATCCATTCTAATCCATTCGTACGATCCATTCTAATCCATTCGTACGATCCATTCTAATTCATTCGCACGAATGTAACCATTCTAATTCATTCGTACGATCCTTTCTAATTCATTCCTATGATCCATTCTAATTCATTCGTATGATCCATTCTAATCCATTCGTACAATCCATTCTAATTCATTCGCACGAATGTAACCATTCTAATTCATTCGTACGATCCATGCTAATTCATTCGCACGATCCATTCTAATTCATTCGCACGATCCATTCTAATTCATTCGTACCATCCATTCTAATTCATTCGCACGAATGTATCCATTCTAATGCATTCGTACAATTCATTCTAATTCATTCGTACGATCCATTCTAATCCATTCGTACGATCCATTCTAATTCATTCGTACGATCCATTCTAATTCATTCTCACAAATGTAACCTTTCTAATTCATTTGTATGATCCATTCTAATTCATTCGTATGATCCATTCTAATTCATTCGCACGATCCATTCTAATTCATTCGTATGAACCATTCTAATTCATTCCTACGATATATTCTAATTCATTCGCTCGAATGTATCCATTCTAATTCATTAGTTCGATCCATTCTAATTCATTCGTACGATCTATTCAAATTCATTCGCATGATCCATTCTAATTCATTCGTACGATCCATTCTAATTCATTCTCACGAATGTAATCTTTCTAATTCATTTGTATGATCCATTCTAATTCATTCGTACGATCCATTCTAATCTATTCGTACGATCCATTCTAATCCATTCGTACGATCCATTCTAATTCATTCTTACAAATGTAACCTTTCTAATTCATTTGTACGATCCATTCTAATTCATTCGTACGATCCATTCTAATCCATTCGTACGATCCATTCTAATCCATTCATACGATCCATTCTAATTCATTCGCACGAATGTAACCATTCTAATTCATTCGTACGATCCATTCTAATTCATTCCTACGATCCATTCTAATTCATTCGCACGAATGTATCCATTCTAATTCATTTGCACTATCCATTCTAATTCATTCCTATGATCCATTCTAATTCATTCGTACGATCCATTCTAATTCATTCGCTCGAATGTATCCATTCTAATTCATTCGTACGATCCATTCTAATTCGTTCATACGATCCATTCTAATTCGTTCGTACGATCCATTCTAATTCATTCGTACGATCCATTCTAATCCATTCGTACGATCCATTCTAATGCATTCGTACGATCCATTCTAATTCATTCGCATGAATATATCAATTCTAATTCATTCGTATGATACATTCATACGACTGAATTAGAATGGATTGTACGAATGAATTAGAATTGATCATATGAATTAATTAGAATGGATCGTACGAATGAATTAGAATGGATCATGCGAATGAATTAGAATGGATCGAACAAATGTATAAGAATGGATCGTACGATTTATTCTAATTCATTCGTACGATCCATTCTAATGCATTCGTACGATTCATTCTAATTCATTCGCACGATCCATTCTAAATCATTCGTACGATCCATTCTAATTCATTCGTACGATCCATTCTAATGAATTAGTACGATTCATTCTAATTTATTCGCATAAATATATCCATTCTAATTCATTCGTACGATCCATTCTAATTCATTCGCACGATCCATTCTAATTCATTCGCACAAATGTATCCATTCTAATTCATTCATACGATCCATTCTTATTCATTCATACGATCCATTCTAATTCATTTGCACGATCCATTCTAATTCATTCCTATGATCCATTCTAATACATTCGTACGATCCATTCTAATTCATTCGCTCGAATGTATCCAATCTAATTCATTCGTACGATCCATTCTAATTCATTCGTACGATCCATTCTAATTCATTCTCACGAATGTAACCTTTCTAATTCATTTGTATGATCCATTCTAATTCATTCGTACGATCCATTCTAATTCATTCGCACGATCCATTCTAATTTATTCGTACGATCCATTCTAATCCATTCGTACGATCCATTCTAATTCATTCATACGATCTAATTCATTCGTACAATCCATTCCAATTCATTCGTACGATCGATTCTAATTCATTCGTACGATCCATTCTAATTCTTTCGTATGATCCATTCTAACTTATTCGTTTAAATGTATCCATTCTAATTCATTCGTACGATCCATTCTAATTCATTCGTACAATCCATTCTAATTCATTCGTACGATCCATTCTTATTCATTCGTATGATCCATTCTAATTCATTCGTACGCACCATTCTTATTCATCGCACAAATGTATCCATTCTAATTTATTCTTACGATCTATTCAAATTCAATTGTATGATCCATTCTAATTCATTCGCACGATCAATTCTAATTCATTCGTCCGTTCCATTCTAATTCATTCGCACGAATGTATCCATTCTAATTCATTCGTACGATTCATTCTAATCCATTCGTACGATCCATTCTAATTCATTCGTATGATCCATTCTAATTCATTCGTATGAATGTATCCATTCTAATTTATTCGCACGATCCACTCTAATTCATTCGTACGATCCATTCTAATTCATTCGTATGATCCATTCTAATTCATTCGTATGATCCATTCTAATTCATTCGCATGATCCATTCAAATTCATTCGCACGATCTATTCTAATTCATTCGTACGATCCGTACGATCCATTCTAATTCATTCGCTCGAATGTATCCATTCTAATTCATTCATACGATCCATTCTAATTCATTCGTACGAGCCATTCTAATTCGTTCTCATGAATGTAACCTTTCTAATTCATTTGTATGATCCATTCTAATTCATTCGTACGAATGAATTTGAATGGATCGTACGAATGAATTTGAATAGATCGTACGAATGAATTAGAATGGATCATACGAATAAATTAGAATGGATCGTGCGAATGAATTTGAATGGATCGTGTGAATGAATTAGAATGGATCGTACGAATGAATTAGAATTGATCGTGCGAACGAATTAGAATGGATCGTACGAATGAATTAGAATGGATACATTCGAGCGAATGAACTGGAATGGATCGTACGAATGAATTAGAATGGATCATAGGAATGAATTAGAATGGATCGTGCAAATGAATTAGAATGGATACATTCGTGTGAATGAATTAGAATGGATCGTGCGAATGAATTAGAATGGATCGTACGAATGAATTAGAATGGATATATTTGAACGAAAAAATTAGAATCGATCATACGAATTGTGGGTGCAAATTTTGGCGAGAGTTTACCAACTACCACGGGACCCACCGGCCCTGCCTGGTGGGCCCACGAAGACTACAGCGGGACCCACCGGCCCTACCTGGTGGGCCCACGAAGACTACAGCGGGACCCACCGGCCCTGCCTGGTGGGCCCACGAAGACTACAGCGGGACCCACCGGCCCTGCCTGGTGGGCCCACGAAGACTACAGCGGGACCCACCGGCCCTGCCTTGTGGGCCCACGAAGACTACAGCGGGACCCACCGGCCCTGCCTGGTGGGCCCACGAAGACTACAGCGGGACCCACCGGCCCTGCCTGGTGGGCCCACGAAGACTACAGCGGGACCCACCGGCCCTGCCTGGTGGGCCCACGAGGACTACCGCGGGACCAACCGGCCCTGCCTGGTGGGCCCACGAGGACTACCACGGGACCCACCTGCCCTGCCTGGAGGACCCCCAGATACGGCAGCAAAAACCGCCATTTGCCCCGGAATTCCTCCCCGGGAATCCTATAAATAGCAGAGTCTTCGAATGTAAAAGGATCGAATTCTCAGTTCTAAAAACCAGAGCTCTGGGATTTTCAACTTCTGATCTACCATCTCTCTTCGATCTTCTTCTCTCTTTCGAAGAGATCAGGGAGCTTTCAGTGATACTCGGCCTGTCGAGGTCACTTCAACCTAAGTGTTAGTGAATTCGGGTTGCTCCCTATAGCACGGAGACGTAGGCTTCGGCTGAACTCCGAGATCACTTCTCTTGTGACAAAATCTCTCTATCTCTGATTGCTTTTCTGTTTACATATCAAAAAAGCAACAACTTCAACCAACCGATCGACCAACGATCTTCGACATTAACTTCGACTCCAATTGACTGGTGCTGCGAAGGTCTTCGGGTCGGCACGAAGATTTTCCCCCACACGAATGAATTAGAATGGATCGTACGAATGAATTAGAATGGATCGTTCGAATGAATTAGAATCGATCGTACGAATGAATTAGAATGGATCGTACGAATGAATTAGATCGTACGAATGAATTAGAATGAATCGTACGAATGAATTAAAATGGATACATTCATACGACTGAATTAGAATGGATCGTGCGAATGAATTAGAATGGATACATTCTTGCGAATAAATTATAATGGATCGTATGAATGAATTAGAATGGATCGTGCGAATGAATTTGAATGGATCGTACGAATGAATTAGAATGGATCGTGCGAATGAATTAGAATGAATCGTACGAATGCATTAGAATGGATCGTACGAATGGATTAGAATGGATCGTATAAATGAATTCTAATTCCATTCTAATTCATTCGTACGATCCATTCTAATTCATTCATACAATCCATTCAAATTCATTCGTACGATGAAATCTAATTCATTCGCACAAATGTATCTATTCTAATTCATTCGTACAATGCGTTCTAATCCATTCGTACGATCCATTCTAATCCATTCGTACGATCCATTCTAATTCATTTGCACGAATTAGAATGGATCGTACGAATAAATTAGAATGGATCGTACGAATGGATTAGAATGGATCGTACGAATGGATTAGAATGGATCGTACGAATGAATTAGAATGGATCATACAAATGAATTAGAAAGGTTACATTCGTGAGAATGAATTAGAATGGATCGTACGAATGGATTAGAATGGATCGTACGAATGGATTAGAACGCATTGTACGAATGAATTAGAATGGATCGTACGAATGAATTAGAATGGATACATTCGTGAGAATGAATTAGAATGGATTGTACGTATGAACAAATAAATTAGAAAGGTTACATTCGTGAGAATGAATTAGAATGGATTGTACGAATGAATTAGAATGGATCATGCGAATGAATTTGAATGAATTTTAAGAATGAATTAGAATGGATCGAACGAATGAATTAGAATGGATCATACGAATGAATTAGAATAGATCGTAGGAATGAATTAGAATGGATTGTACGAATGAATTAGAATGGATCGTAGGAATGAATTAGAATGGATCCACCAAGTGAATTAGAATGGATCGTACGAATGAATTAGAATAGATCGTACGAATGAATTAGAATGGATCATACGAATGAATTAGAATGGATCGTACGAATGAATTAGAATGGACCGTACGAATGAATTATAATGAATCGTACGAATGAATTAGAATGGTTCGTACGAATGGATGAGAATGGATCGTATGAATGGATTAGAATGGATCGTACGAATGAATTAGAATGGATCATACAAATGAATTAGAAAGGTTACATTTATGCGAATGAATTAGAATGGATCGTACGAATGAATTAGAATGGATCGTATGAATGAATTAGAATGGATACATTTGTGCGAATAAATTAGAATGGATCGTGCGAGTGAATTAGAATGGATCGTATGAATGAATTAGAATGGATCGTACGAATGAATTAGAATGGATCGTATGAACGAATCAGAATGGATCGTACGAATGAATTAGAATGGATACATTCGAGCGAATGAATTAGAATGGATCATACGAATGAATTGGAATGGATCGTACTATTCATTCTAATTCATTCGTACGATCCATTCTAATGCATTCGTACGATTCATTCTAATTCATTCGTACGATCGATTCTAATTCATTCGTACGATCCATTCTAAACCATTCGTATGATCCATTCTAATTCATTCGCACGAATGTAACCATTCTAATTCATTCGTACGATCCATTCTAATTCATTCCTACGATCCATTCTAATTCATTCACTCGAATGTATCCATTCTAATTCATTCCTATGATCCATTCTAATTCATTCATACGATCCATTCTAATCCATTCGTACGATCCATTCTAATCCATTCGTACGATCCATTCTAATTCATTCGCACGAATGTAACCATTCTAATTCATTCGTACGATCCTTTCTAATTCATTCCTACGATCCATTCTAATTCATTCGTATGATCCATTCTAATCCATTCGTACAATCCATTCTAATTCATTCGCACGAATGTAACCATTCTAATTCATTCGTACGATCCATGCTAATTCATTCGCACGATCCATTCTAATTCATTCGCACGATCCATTCTAATTCATTCGTACGATCCATTCTAATTCATTCGCACGAATGTATCCATTCTAATGCATTCGTACAATTCATTCTAATTCATTCGTACGATCCATTCTAATCCATTCGTACGATCCATTCTAATTCATTCGTACGATCCATTCTAATTCATTCTCACAAATGTAACCTTTCTAATTCATTTGTACGATCCATTCTAATTCATTCGTATGATCCATTCTAATTCATTCGCACGATCCATTCTAATTCATTCGTATGAACCATTCTAATTCATTCCTACGATATATTCTAATTCATTCGCTCGAATGTATCCATTCTAATTCATTAGTTCAATCCATTCTAATTCATTCGTACGATCCATTCAAATTTATTCGGATGATCCATTCTAATTCATTCGTACGATCCATTCTAATTCATTCTCACGAATGTAATCTTTCTAATTCATTTGTATGATCCATTCTAATTCATTCGTACGATCCATTCTAATCTATTCGTACGATCCATTCTAATCCATTCGTACGATCCATTCTAATTCATTCTTACAAATGTAACCTTTCTAATTCATTTGTACGATCGATTCTAATTCATTCGTACAATCCATTCTAATCCATTCGTACGATCCATTCTAATCCATTCATACGATCCATTCTAATTCATTCGCACGAATGTAACCATTCTAATTCATTCGTACGATCCATTCTAATTCATTCCTACGATCCATTCTAATTCATTCGCACGAATGTATCCATTCTAATTCATTTGCACTATCCATTCTAATTCATTCCTATGATCCATTCTAATTCATTCGTACGATCCATTCTAATTCATTCGCTCGAATGTATCCATTCTAATTCATTCGTACGATCCATTCTAATTCGTTCATATGGTCCATTCTAATTCGTTCGTACGATCCATTCTAATTCATTCGTACGATCCATTCTAATCCATTCGTACGATCCATTCTAATGCATTCGTACGATCCATTCTAATTCATTCGCATGAATATATCTATTCTAATTCATTCGTATGATACATTCATACGACTGAATTAGAATGGATTGTACGAATGAATTAGAATTGATCATATGAATTAATTAGAATGGATCGTACGAATGAATTAGAATGGATCATGCGAATGAATTAGAATGGATCGAACAAATGTATTAGAATGGATCGTACGATTTATTCTAATTCATTCGTACGATCCATTCTAATGCATTCGTACGATTCATTCTAATTCATTCGCACGATCCATTCTATATCATTCGTACGATCCATTCTAGTTCATTCGTACGATCCATTCTAATGAATTAGTACGATTCATTCTAATTTATTCGCATAAATATATCCATTCTAATTCATTCGTACGATCCATTCTAATTCATTCGCACGATCCATTCTAATTCATTCGCACAAATGTATCCATTCTAATTCATTCATACGATCCATTCTTATTCATTCATACGATCCATTCTAATTCATTTGCACGATCCATTCTAATTCATTCCTATGATCCATTCTAATTCATTCGTACGATCCATTCTAATTCATTCGCTCGAATGTATCCAATCTAATTCATTCGTACGATCCATTCTAATTCATTCGTACGATCCATTCTAATTCATTCTCACGAATGTAACCTTTCTAATTCATTTGTAGGATCCATTCTAATTCATTCGTACGATCCATTCTAATTCATTCGCACGATCCATTCTAATTTATTCGTACGATCCATTCTCATCCATTCGTACGATCCATTCTAATTCATTCATACGATCTAATTCATTCGTACGATCCATTCTAATTCATTCGTACGATCGATTCTAATTCATTCGTACGATCGATTCTAATTCATTCGTACGATCCATTCTAATTCATTCGTATGATCCATTCTAACTTATTCTAATTCATTCTAATTCATTCCTATGATCCATTCTAATTCATTCGCACGAATGTATCCATTCTAATTCATTTGTATCATCCATTCTAATTCATTCGTGCGATCCATTCTAATTCATTCGTACAGATGTATCCATTTTAATTCATTCGCATGATCCATTCTAATTCATTCGTACGATCTATTTTAATCCATTCTAATTCATTCGTACGAACCATTCTAATTCATTCCTACGATCCATTCTAATTCATTCGCATGATCCATTCGTACGATCCATTCTAATCCATTCGTACGATCCATTCTAATTCATTCATACGATCCATTCTAATTCATTCGTACGATCCATTCTAATTCATTCGTTTGATCAATTCTAATTCATTCGTACCATCCATTCTAATTCAGTCGTATGAATGTATCATACGAATGAATTGGAATGGATCATAGGAATGAATTAAAATGGATCGTGCAAATGAATTAGAATGGATACATTCGTACGAATGAATTAGAATGGATCGTAGGAATGAATTAGAATGGATCGTACGAATGAAATAGAATGGTTACACTTGTGGGAATGAATTAGAATGGATTGTACGAATGGATTAGAATGGATCGTACGAATGAATTAGAATGGATACATTCGAGCGAATGAATTAGAATAGATCGTAGGAATGAATTAGAATGGATCATACGAATGAATTACAATGGATCGTGCGGATGAATTAGAATGGAATGTATGAAAGAATTAGAATGGATCGTACGAATGAATTAGAATGGATACATTGGAATGAATTAGAATGGATCGTACGAATGGATTAGAATGGATCGTACGAATGGATTAGAATAAATTGTGCGAATGGATTAGAATGGATCGTGCGAATGGATTAGAATGGATTGTACGAATGAATTAGAATGGATCGTGCGAATGAATTAGAATGAATCGTACGAATGCATTAGAATGGATCGTACGAATGAATTAGAATGAATCGTACGATCCATTCAAATTCATTCGTCCGATCCATTCTAATTCATTCGCACGAATGTATCCATTCTAATTTATTCGTACAATCCATTCTAATTCATTCGCACGATCCATTCTAATTCATTCGTATTTTCCATTCTGATTCATTCCTACGATCTATTCTAATTCATTCGCTCGAATGTATCCATTCTAATTCATTCGTACGATCCATTCTAATTCTTTCGTATGATCCATTCTAACTCATTCGGAAGATCCATTCTAATTCATTCGTACGATCTATTCTAATTCATTCGCACGATCTATTCTAATTTATTCGTACGATCCATTCTAATTCATTCGCACGATCGATTCTAATTCATTCGTACGATCCATTATAATTCATTCGCACAAATGTATCCATTCTAATTCATTCGTACGATCCAGTCTAATTTATTCATATGATCCATTCTAATTCATTCGTACGATCCATTCTAATTCATTCATACAATCCATTCAAATTTATTCGTACGATCCATTCTTATTCATTCATACGATCCATTCTAATTCATTCGCACAATCCATTCTAATTCATTCATACGATCCGTTCTAATTCATTCGTATGATCCATTCTAACTCATTCGGTGGATCCATTCTAATTCATTCGTACGATCCATTCTAATCCATTCGTACGATCCATTCTAATTTATTCGTACGATCCATTCTAATTCATTCGTACGATCCATTCTAATTCATTCGCACGATCCATTCTAATTCATTTGTACGATCCATTTTAATTCATTCGCATAATCCATTCTAATTCATTCGTATGATACATTCATACGACTGAATTAGAATCGATTGTATGAATGAATTAGAATTGATCATACGAATGAATTAGAATGGATCGTACGAATAAATTAGAATGGATCGTATGAATGGATTAGAATGGATCGTACGAATGAATTAGAATGGATTCACCGAATGAGTTAGAATGGATCATACGAATGAATTAGAATGGATCGTACGAAGGAATTAGAATGGATTGTGCAAATGAATTAGAATGGATCGTATGAATGAATAAGAATGGATCGTACAAATGAATTTGAATGGATTGTACGAATGAATTAGAATGGATCGTACGAATGAATTAGAATGGATCATGCGAATGAATTAGAATAGATTGTACGAATGAATTAGAATGGATCGTATGAATAAATTAGAATGGATCGTGCGAATGAATTAGAATGGATCGTACGAATGAATTAGAATGGATCCACCGAATAAGTTAGAATGGATCATACGAAAGAATTAGAATGGATCATACAAATGAATTAGAATGGATTGTGTGAATGAATTAGAATGGATTGTGCGAATGAATTAGAATGGATCATACGAATGAATTAGAATGGATCGTGCGAATGAATTAGAATGAATCGTACAAATGCATTAGAATGGATCGTACGAATGAATTAGAATGGATCGTATGAACGAATTAGAATGGATCGTACGAACGAATTAGAATGGATCGTATGAACGAATTAGAATGGATCGTACGAATGAATTAGAATGTATCATGCGAATGAATTAGAATGGATCGTACGAATAAATTAGAATGGATCATAGGAATAAATTAGAATGGATTGTGCAAATAAATTAGAATGGATACATTCATGCGAATGAATTAGAATGGATCGTAGGAATGAATTAGAATGGATCGTACGAATGAATTAGAATAGTTACATTCGTGCGAATGAATTAGAATGGGTCGTAGGAATGAATTAGAATGGATCGTACGAATGAATTAGAATGGTTACATTCGTGCGAATGAATTAGAATGAATCGTACGAATAGTTTAGAATGGATCGTAGGAATGAATTAGAATGGATCGTACGAATGGATTAGAATGGATCGTACGAATGGATTAGAATGGATCGTACGAGTGGATTAGAATGGATCATACGAATGAATTAGAAAGGTTACATTCGTGAGAATGAATTAGAATGGATACATTCGAGCGAATGAATTAGAATGGATCGTACGAACGAATTAGAATGGATCGTACGAACGAATTAGAATAGTTACATTCGTGCGAATGAATTAGAATGGATCGTACGAATGAATTAGAATAGTTACATTCGTGCGAATGAATTAGAATGGATCGTACGAACGAATTAGAATGGATCGTACGAACGAATTAGAATGCATCGTGCGAATGAAGTAGAATAGATCGTATGAATAAATTAGAATGGATCATACGAATGAATTAGAATGGATACATTCATGTGAATGAATTAGAATGGATTGTACGTTTGAATTAGATTGGATTGTGCGAATGAATTAGAATGGATACATTCGTGCGAATGAATTAGAATAGATCGTATGAATGAATTTGAATGGATCGTACGAATGAATTAGAATGGATCGTGCGAATGAATTAGAATGGATCGTACGAATGAATTAGAATGGATCATACGAATGAATTAGAATGGATACATTCGAGCGAATGAATTAAAATGGATCGTACGAATGAATTAGAATGGATCATAGGAATGAATTAGAATGGATCCTGCAAATGAATTAGAATGGATACATTCGTGCAAATGAATTAGAATGGATCGTAGGAATGAATTAGAATGGATCGTACGAATGGATTAGAATGGATCGTACGAATGAATTAGAATGGATCGTACAAATGAATTAGAAAGGTTACATTTGTGAGAATGAATTAGAATGGATCGTACGAATGAATTAGAATGGATCGTACGAATGAATTAGAATGGATACATTCGTGCGAATGAATAAGAATGGATCATACGAATGAATTAGAATGGATCGTGCAAATGAATTAGAATGGATCATACGAATGAATTAGAATGGATACATACGAATGAATTAGAATGGATCATACGAATGAATTAGAATACATCATGTGAATGAATTAGAATGGATCGTACGTTTGAATTAGATTGGATTGTGCGAATGAATTAGAATGGATACATTCGTGCGAATGAATTAGAATAGATCGTATGAATGAATTTGAATGGATCGTACAAATGAATTAGAATGGATCGTGCGAATAAATTTGAATGGATCGTGCGAATGAATTAGAATGGATCATACGAATGAATTAGAATGGATCGTACGAATGAATTAGAATGGATACATTCGTGCGAATGAATTAGAATGGATCATACGAATGAATTAGACTGGATCGTACGAATAAATTAGAATGGATACATTCATATGAATGAATTAGAATGGATCGTACGATTGAATTAGAATGGATTGTACAAATGGATTAGAATGGATCGTATGAATGAATTAGAATGGATCATACAAATGAATTAGAAAGGTTACATTCGTGAGAATGAATGAGAATGGATCGTACGAATGAATTAGAATGGATCATGCGAATGAATTTGAATAGATTGTACGAATGAATTAGAATGGATCGAACGAATGAATTAGAATGGATCATACGAATGAATTAGAATAGATCGTAGGAATGAATTAGAATGGATCGTAGGAATGAATTACGAATGAATTAGAATGGATCGTGCGAATGAATTAGAATGGATCGTACGAATGAATTAGAATGGATCGTACGAACGAATTAGAATGGATCGTACGAACGAATTAGAATGGATCGTACTAATGAATTAGAATGGATTTGAATGGATTGCATGAATGAACTAGAATGGATCATACGAATGAATTGGAATGGATCGTACGAATGAATTAGAATTGATACATTCATGCAAATGAATTAGAATGGATCATACGAATGAATTAGAATGGATCATACGAATGAATTAGAATGGATCGTGTGAATGAATTAAAATGGATCGTGCGAATGAATTAGAAAGGATACATTCGTACAAATGAATTAGAATAGATCGTACGAATGAATTAGAATGGATCATACAAATGAATTAGAAAGGGTACATTTGTGAGAATGAATTAGAATGGATCGTACGAATGAATTAGAATGGATCGTACGAATGGATTAGAATGGATCGTACGAATGAATTAGAATGGATACATTTGTCCGAATAAATTAGAATGGATTGTACGAATGAATTAGAATGGATACATTCTTGCGAATAGATTAGAATGGATCGTATATTATTGCAAATAAATTAGAATGGATCGTACCAATGAATTAGAATGGATCGTGCGAATGAATTAGAATGGATCATACGAATGGATTAGAATGGATCGTACGAATGAATTATAATGGATCATATAAATGAATTAGAATGGATACATTTGTGCGAATGAATTAGAATGGATCGTACGAATGAATTAGAATGGATCGTACGAATGAATTAGAATGGATACATTCGAGCGAATGGATCATACGAATGAATTAGACTGGATTGTACGAATGAATTAGAATAGATCGTGCGAATTAATTAGAATGAATCGTACGAAAGAATTAGAATGGATCGTACGAATGAATTAGAACGGATCATACGAATGAATTAGAATCGATCGTGCGAATGAATTAGAATGGATCGTACGAATGAATTAGAATGGATACATTTGTGCGATGTATAAGAATGGAGCGTACGAATAAATTAGAATGGAGCGTACGAATGAACTAGAATGGATTCAGTCGTATGAATGTATCCATTCTAATTCATTCCTATGATCCATTCTAATTCATTCGTACGATCCATTCTAATTCATTCGTCCGATCCATTCAAATTCATTCGTACGATGCAATCTAATTCATTCGCACAAATGTATCTATTGTAATTCATTCGTATAATGTGTTCTAATCCATTCGTACGATCCATTCTAATTCATTCGTATGATCAATTCTAATTCATTCGCACGATCCATTCTAATTCATTCGTACGATCCATTCTAATTCATTCACACGAATGTAACCATTCTAATTCATTCGTACGATCCATTCTAATTCAATCGTACAATCCATTCTAATTCATTCGTACGATCCATTCTAATTCATTCGCACGAATGTATCCATTCTAATTCATTCTAATTCATTCGTACGATCCATTCTAATGCATTCGTACGATTCATTCATATTCATTCGCACGATCCATTCTAATTCATTCGTACGATCCATTCTTATTCAATCATACGATCCATTCTAATTCATTCGCACAATCGCATGATCCATTCTAATTTATTCGTACGATCCATTCTTATTCATTCGTACGAGCTTTTCTAATTCATTCGTAAGATCCATTCTAATGCATTTGTACGATTCATTCTAATTCATTCACACGATCCATTCTAATTCATTTGTATGATCCATTCTAATTCATTCGTACGATCCATTCTAATTCATTCGTTCGATCCATTCTAATCCATTCGTACGATCCATTCTAATCCATTCACATGATCCATTCTAATTCATTCGTACGATCCATTCTAATTCATTCTCACGAATGTAACCTTTCTAATTCATTTATACGATCCATTCTAATTCATTCGTACGATCCATTCTAATCCATTCGTACGATCCATTGTAATTCATTCTCACGAAGATACGAATGAATTAGAATGGATACATTCATGCGAATGAATTAGAATGGATCGTATGAATGAGTTAGAATGGATCGTATGAATGAATTAGAATGGATTGCATGAATGAATTAGAATGGATCATACGAATGAATTGGAATGGATCGTACAAATGAATTAGAATGGATACATTCATGCAAAAGAATTAGAATGGATCGTACGAATGAATTAGAATGGATCATATGAATAAATTAGAATGGATCGTGCAAATGAATTAGAATGGATACATTCGTGCGAATGAATTAGAATGGATCGTACGAATGAATTAGAATGGTTACATTCGTGCGAATGAATTAGAATGGATCGTACGAGTGGATTAGAATGGATCAAACGAATGGATTAGAATGGATCGTACGAATGAATTAGAATGGATCGTACAAATGAATTAGAAAGGTTACATTTGTGAGAATGAATTAGAATGGATCGTACGAATGAATTAGAATGGATCGTACGAATGAATTAGAATGGATCGTACAAATGAATTAGAAAGGTTACATTCGTGAGAATATATTAGAATGGATCGTACGAATGAATTAGAATGGATACATTTGTGAGAATGAGTTAGAATGGATCGTATGAATGGATTAGAATGGATCGTACGAATGAATTAGAATGGATCGTGCGAATGAATTAGAATGGATCGTACGAATGAATTAGAATGGATACATTTGTGCGAATGAATTAGAATGGATCGTACGAATGAATTAGAATGGATACATTTGTACGAATGAATTAGAATGGATCGTGCGAATGAATTAGAATGGATCGTACGAATGAATTAGAATGGATCGTACGAATGAATTAGAATGTATCGTACGAATGAATTAGAATGGATCGTGCGAATGAATTAGAATGGATCGTACGAATGAATTAGAATGGATACATTCGAGCGAATGAATTAGAATGGATCATACGAATGAATTAGAATGGATACATTTGTGCGAATGAATTTGAATGGATTGCACAAATTGAATTAGAATGGATCATACGAATGAATTAGAATGGATCGTGCGAATGAATTAGAATTGATCATACGAATGAATTAGAATGGATCATACAAATGAATTAGAATGGATACATTCGTGCGAATGAATTAGAATGGATCGTCCGAATGAATTAGAATGGATCGTGCGAATGAATTAGAATTGATAGTGCGAATGAATTAGAATGGATCGTACGAATGAATTAGAATGGATACATTCGTGCAAATGAATTAGAATGGATCGTACTAATGGATTAGAATGGATCGTACGAATGGATTAGAATGGATCGTACGAATGGATTAGAATGGGTCGTACGAATGAATTAGAATGGATAGTGCGAATGAATTAGAATGGATCGTGCAAATGAATTAAAAAGGTCACATTTGTGAGAATGAATTAGAATGGATCGTGCGAATGAATTAGAATGGGTCGTACGAATGAATTATAATGGATCGTACGAATGAATTAGAATGGATCTTGCGATTGAATTAGAATAGATCGTACGAATGAATTAGAATGGATACATTCGTGCAAATAAATTAGAATGGATTGTGCAAATGAATTAGAATGGATCGTCTGAATGAATTAGAATGGATTGTGCGAATGAATTAGAATGGATCATACGAACGAATTAGAATGGATCGTACGAACGAATTAGAATGGATCGTATGAATGAATTAGAATGGATCGTATAAATAAATTAGAAAGGTTACATTTGAATTAGATTGGATTGTGCGAATGAATTAGAATGGATACATTCGTGCGAATGAATTAGAATAGATCGTATGAATAAATTAGAATGGATCATACGAATGAATTAGAATGGATCGTGCGAATGAATTAGAATGAATCGTAGGAATGCATTAGAATGGATCGTACGAATGAATTAGAATGGATCGTACGAATGAATTAGAATGGATCGTAAAAATGAATTAGAAAGGTTACATTTGTGAGAATGAATTAGAATGGATCGTACGAATGGATTAGAATGGATCGTACGAATGAATTAGAATGGATCGTACGAACGAATTAGAATGGATCGTACGAATGAATTAGAATGGATCGTACAAACGAATTAGAATGGATCGTACGAATAAATTAGAATGGATACATTCGAGCGAATGAATTAGAATGGATCGTACGAATGAATTAGAATGGATCATAGGAATGAATTAGAATGGATCGGGCAAATGAATTAGAATGGATATATTCGTGCGAATGAATTAGGATGGATCATACGAATAAATTAGAATGGATCGTACGAATGAATTGGAATGGATATATTCGTACGAATGAATTAGAATGGATCGTACGAATGGATTAGAATGGATCATAGGAATGAATTAGAATGGATCATACGAATAAATTAGAATGGATCGTATGAATGAATAAGAATGGATCGTACAAATGAATTAGAATGGATCGTGCGAATGAATTAGAATGAATTGTACGAATGCATTAGAATGGATCGTACGAATGAATTAGAATGGATACATTTGTGCGAATGAATTAGAATGGATCGTGCGAATGAATTAGAATGGATACATTCGTGCGAATGAATAAGAATGGATTGTGCGAATGAATTAGAATGGACCGTACGAATGGATTAGAATGGATCGTACGAATGGATTAGAATGGATCGTACGAATGGATTAGAATGGATCGTACGAATGAATTAGAATGGATCATACAAATGAATTAGCAAGGTTATATTCGTGAGAATGAATTAGAATGGATCGTACAAATGAATTAGAATGGATCATGCGAATGAATTTGAATAGATTGTACGAATGAATTATAATGGATCGAACGAATGAATTAGAATGGATACATTCGAGCGAATGAATTAGAATAGATTGTAGGAATGAATTAGAATGGATCATACGAATGAATTAGAATGGATCGTGCGAATGAATTTGAATGGATTGTACGAATGAATTAGAATGGATACATTCGTGAGAATGAATTAGAATAGATCATACAAATGAATTAGAATTGATCGTGCGAATGAATTAGAATGGATCGTACGATGTACGAATGAATTAGAATGGATCGTGCGAATGAATTATAATGGATCAAACGAATGAATTAAAATGGATACATTCGAGCGAATGAATTAGAATGGATCATACGAATGAATTAGAATGGATCGTACGAATGAATTAGAATGGATCGTACGTTTGAATTAGAATGGATCGTACGAATGAATTAGAATGAATCATAGGAATGAATTAGAATGGATCGTTCAAATGAATTAGAATGGATACATTCGTGCGAATGAATTAGAATGGATCGTAGAAATGAATTAGAATGGATCGTACGAATGAATTAGAATGGTTACATTCGTACGAATGAATTAGAATGGATCATACAAATGAATTAGAATGGTTACATTCATGAGAATGAATTAGAATGGATACATTCGAGCGAATGAATTAGAATGGATCGCACGATTCATTCTAATTCATACGTATAATCCATTCTAATTTATTCGTACGATCCATTCTAATCCATCGTGTGAATGAATTAGAATGGATCGTACGAATGAATTAGAATGGTTACATTCGTGAGAATGAATTAGAATGGATCGTACGAATGAATTAGAATAGATATATTCATGTAAATGAATTAGAATGGATCGTACGAATGAATTAGAATGGATCACGCGAATGAATTAGAATGGATCATATGAATAAATTAGAATGGATCGTGCGAATGAATTAGAATGGATCATACGAATGAATTAGAATGGATCGTACGAATGAATTAGAATGGATACATTCGTGCGAATGAATTAGAATGGATCGTACGAATGGATTAGAATGGATCGTACGAATGAATTAGAATGGATACATTCGAGCGAATGAATTAGAATAGATCGTAGGAATGAATTAGAATGGATCATACGAATGAATTAGAATGGATCATGCGAATGAATTAGAATGGATCGTATGAATCAATTAGAATGGATACATTCATGCAAATGAATTATAATGGATCATAGAAATGAATTAGAATGGATCATACGAATGAATTAGAATGGATCGTGCGAATGAATTAGAATGGATCTTACGAATGAATTAGAATGGATCGTACGAATGGATTAGACTGGATCATACGAATGAATTAGAATGGATCGTACGAATGAATTAGAATGGATACATTCGAGCGAAAGAATTAGAATCGTATGATCCATTCCAATTCATTCGTACGATTCATTCTAATTCATTCGTACGATCGATTCTAATTCATTCGTACGATCCATTCTAAACCATTCGTACGATCCATTCTAATTCATTCGCACGAATGTAACCATTCTAATTCATTCATACGGTCCATTCTAATTCATTCCTACGATCCATTCTAATTCATTCACTCGAATGTATCCATTCTAATTCATTCGTATGATCCATTCTAATTCATTCATACGATCCATTCTAATCCATTCGTACGATCCATTCTAATCCATTCGTACGATCCATTCTAATTCATTCGCACGAATGTAACCATTCTAATTCATTCGTACGATCCATTCTAATTCATCCTACGATCCATTCTAATTCATTCGTATGATCCATTCTAATCCATTCGTACGATCCATTCTAATTCTTTCGCACGAATGTAACCATTCTAATTCATTCGTACAATCCATGCTAATTCATTCGCACGATCCATTCTAATTCATTCGCACGATCCATTCTAATTCATTCGTACGATCCATTCTAATGAATTAGTACGATTCATTCTAATTCATTCGCATAAATATATCCTTTCTAATTCATTCGTACGATCCATTCTAATTCATTCGCACGATCCATTCTAATTCATTTGCACAAATGTATCCATTCTAATTCATTCGTACGATCCATTCTTATTCATTCATACGATCCATTCTAATTCATTCGTACGATCCATTCTAATTCATTCGCACGAATATATCCATTCTAATGCATTCGTACAATTCATTCTAATTCATTCGTACGATCCATTCTAATCCATTCGTACGATCCATTCTAATTCATTCGTACAATCCATTCTAATTCATTCTCACAAATGTAACCTTTCTTATTCATTTGTACGATCCATTCTAATTCATTCGTATGATCCATTCTAATTCATTCGCACGATCCATTCTAATTCATTCGTATGAACCATTCTAATTCATTCCTACGATCTATTCTAATTCATTCGCTTGAATGTATCCATTCTAATTCATTAGTTCGATCCATTCTAATTCATTCGTACGATCCATTCAAATTCATTCGCATGATCCATTCTAATTCATTCGTACGATCCATTCTAATTCATTCTCACAAATGTAACCTTTCTAATTCATTTGTATAATCCATTCTAATTCATTCGTACGATCCATTCTAATATATTCGTACGATCCATTCTAATCCATTCATACGATCCATTCTAATTCATTCTTACAAATGTAACCTTTCTAATTCATTTGTACGATCCATTCTAATTCATTCATACGATCCATTCTAATCCATTCGTACGATCCATTCTAATCCATTCATACGATCCATTCTAATTCATTCGCACGAATGTAACCATTCTAATTCATTCGTACGATCCATTCTAATTCATTCCTACGATCCATTCTAATTCATTCGCACGAATGTATCCATTCTAATTCATTTGCACTATCTATTCTAATTCATTCCTATGATCCATTCTAATTCATTCGTCCGATCCATTCTAATTCATTCGCTCGAATGTATCCATTCTAATTCATTCGTACGATCCATTCAAATTCGTTCATACGATCCATTCTAATTCGTTCGTACGATCCATTCTAATTCATTCGTACGATCCATTCTAATCCATTCGTACGATCCATTCTAATGCATTCGTATGATCCATTCTAATTCATTCGCTTGAATATATCTATTCTAATTCATTCGTACGATACATTCATACGACTTAATTAGAATGGATTGTACGAATGAATTAGAATTGATCATATGAATTAATTAGAATGGATCATACGAATGAATTAGAATGGATCGTGCGAATGAATTAGAATGGATCGAACAAATGAATTAGAATGGATCGTACGATTTATTATAATTTATTCGTACGATCCATTCTAATGCATTCGTACGATTCATTCTAAGTCATTCGCACGATCCATTCTAAATCATTCGTACGATCCATTCTAATTCATTCGTACGATCCATTCTAATGAATTAGTACGATTCATTCTAATTCATTCGCATAAATATATCCATTCTAATTCATTCGTACGATCCATTCTAATTCATTCGCACGATCCATTCTAATTCATTCGCACAAATGTATCCATTCTAATTCATTCGTACGATCCATTCTTATTCATTCATACTATCCATTCTAATTCATTTGCACGATCCATTCTAATTCATTCCTATGATCCATTCTAATTCATTCGTACGATCCATTCTAATTCATTCGCTCGAATGTATCCAATCTAATTCATTCGTACGATCCATTCCAATTCATTCGTACGATCCATTCTAATTCATTCTCATGAATGTAACCTTTCTAATTCATTTGTATGATCCATTCTAATTCATTCGTACGATCCATTCTAATTCATTCGCACGATCCATTCTAATTTATTCGTACGATCCATTCTAATCCATTCGTACGATCCATTCTAATTCATTCATAC
The DNA here is from genome assembly GCA_947650365.1 of Chamaelirium japonicum. Lineage (NCBI taxonomy): Eukaryota > Viridiplantae > Streptophyta > Magnoliopsida > Liliales > Melanthiaceae > Chamaelirium > Chamaelirium japonicum. The sequence goes on from CANTAL010000196.1 coordinate 182,745, forward strand.
GATCTAATTCATTCGTACGATCCATTCTAATTCATTCATACGATCGATTCTAATTCATTCGTACGATCCAGTCTAATTCATTCGTATGATCCATTCTAACTTATTCGTTCAAATATATCCATTCTAATTCATTCGTACGATCCATTCTATTTCATTCGCACGATCCACTCTAATTCATTCGCACGATCCATTCTAATTCATTCGTATGATCTATTCTAATTCATTCGTACGATCCATTCTAATTCATTCCTATGATCCATTCTAATTCATTCGCACGAATGTATCCATTCTAATTCATTTGTATCATCCATTCTAATTCATTCGTACGATCCATTCTAATTCATTCGTACAGATGTATCCATTTTAATTCATTCGCACGATCCATTCTAATTCATTCGTACGATCTATTTTAATCCATTCTAATTCATTCGTACGATCCATTCTAATTCATTCCTACGATCCATTCTAATTCATTCGCATGATCCATTCGTACGATCCATTCTAATCCATTCGTACGATCCATTCTAATTCATTCATACGATCCATTCTAATTCATTCGTACGATCCATTCTAATTCATTCGTATGATCAATTCTAATTCATTCGTACCATCCATTCTAATTCAGTCGTATGAATGTATCTTACGAATGAATTGGAATGGATCATAGGAATGAATTAGAATGGATCGTGCAAATGAATTAGAATGGATACATTCGTGCGACTGAATTAGAATGGATCGTAGGAATGAATTAGAATGGATCGTACGAATGAATTAGAATGGTTACATTCGTGCGAATGAATTAGAATGGATCGTACGAATGGATTAGAATGGATTGGACGAATGAATTAGAATGGATGCATTCGAGCGAATGAATTAGAATAGATCGTAGGAATGAATTAGAATGGATCATACGAATGAATTAGAATGGATCGTGCGAATGAATTAGAATGGAATGTATGAAAGAATTAGAATGGATCGTACGAATGAATTAGAATGGATACATTGGAATGAATTAGAATGGATCGTACGAATGGATTAGAATGGATCGTACGAATGGATTAGAATGGATTGTACGAATGGATTAGAATGGATCGTGCGAATGGATTAGAATGGATCGTACGAATGAATTAGAATGGATCGTGCGAATGAATTAGAATGAATCGTACGAATGCATTAGAATGGATCGTACGAATGAATTAGAATTAATCGTACGATCCATTCAAATTCATTCGTCCGATCCATTCTAATTCATTCGCACGAATGTATCCATTCTAATTTATTCGTACAATCCATTCTAATTCATTCGCACGATCCATTCTAATTCATTCGTATGATCCATTCTGATTCATTCCTACGAACTATTCTAATTCATTCGCTCGAATGTATCCATTCTAATTCATTCGTACGATCCATTCTAATTCTTTCGTATGATCCATTCTAACTCATTCGGAAGATCCATTCTAATTCATTCGTACGATCCATTCTAATTCATTCGCACGATCTATTCTAATTTATTCGTACGATCCATTCTAATTCATTCGCACGATCGATTCTAATTCATTCGTACGATCCATTATAATTCATTCGCACAAATGTATCCATTCTAATTCATTCGTACGATCCATTCTAATTTATTCATATGATCCATTCTAATTCATTCGTACGATCTATTCTAATTCATTCGTACAATCCATTCAAATTCATTCGTACGATCCATTCTTATTCATTCATACGATCCATTCTAATTCATTCGCACAATCAATTCTAATTCATTCATACGAACCATTCTAATTCATTCGTATGATTCATTCTAACTCATTCGGTGGATCCATTCTAATTCGTTCGTACGATCCATTCTAATCCATTCGTACGATCCATTCTAATTTATTCGTACGATCCATTCTAATTCATTCGTACGATCCATTCTAATTCATTCGCACGATACATTCTAATTTATTTGTACGATCCATTTTAATTCATTCGCATGATCCATTCTAATTCATTCGTATGATACATTCATACGACTGAATTAGAATGGATTGTATGAATGAATTAGAATTGATCATACAAATGAATTAGAATAGATCGTACGAATAAATTAGAATGGATCGTATGAATGGATTAGAATGGATCGTACGAATGAATTAGAATGGATCCACCGAATGAGTTAGAATGGATCATACGAATGAATTAGAATGGATCGTACGAAGGAATTAGAATGGATTGTGCGAATGAATTAGAATGGATCGTATGAATGAATAAGAATGGATCGTACAAATGAATTTGAATAGATTGTACGAATGAATTAGAATGGATCGTACGAATGAATTAGAATGGATGATGCGAATGAATTAGAATAGATTGTACGAATGAATTAGAATGGATCGTACGAATAAATTAGAATGGATCATACGAATGAATTAGAATGGATCGTACGAATGAATTAGAATGGATCCACCGAATAAGTTAGAATGGATCATACGAATGAATTAGAATGGATCGTACAAATGAATTAGAATGGATTGTGCGAAAGAATTAGAATGGATCGTACGAATGAATTAGAATGGATCGTGCGAATGAATTAGAATGAATCGTACGAATGCATTAGAATGGATCATACGAATGAATTAGAATGGCTCGTATGAACGAATTAGAATGGATCGTACGAACGAATTAGAATGGCTCGTATGAACGAATTAGAATGGATCTTTCGAATGAATTAGAATGTATCATGCGAATGAATTTGAATGGATCGTACGAATGAATTAGAATGGATCATAGGAATAAATTATAATGGATTGTGCAAATGAATTAGAATGGATGCATTCGTGCGAATGAATTAGAATGGATCGTAGGAATGAATTAGAATGGATCGTACGAATGAATTAGAATAGTTACATTCGTGCGAATGAATTAGAATGGATCGTAGGAATGAATTTGAATGGATCGTATGAATGAATTAGAATGGTTACATTCGTGGGAATGAATTAGAATGAATCGTACGAATGGTTTAGAATGGATCGTAGGAATGAATTAGAATGGATCATATGAATGGATTAGAATGGATCGTACGAATGGATTAGAATGGATCATACGAATGAATTAGAAAGGTTACATTCGTGAGAATGAATTAGAATGGATCGTACGAATGAATTAGAATGGATACATTCGAGCGAATGAATTAAAATGGATCGTACGAATGAATTAGAATGGATCATAGGAATGAATTAGAATGGATCCTGCAAATGAATTAGAATGGATACATTCGTGCAAATGAATTAGAATGGATCGTAGGAATGAATTAGAATGGATCGTACGAATGAATTAGAATGGTTACATTCGTGCGAATGAATTAGAATGGATCGTACGAATGGATTAGAATGGATCGTACGAATGAATTAGAATGGATCGTACAAATGAATTAGAAAGGTTACATTTGTGAGAATGAATTAGAATGGATCGTACGAATGAATTAGAATGGATCGTACGAATGAATTAGAATGGATACATTCGTGCGAATGAATAAGAATGGATCATACGAATGAATTAGAATGGATCGTGCGAATGAATTAGAATGGATCATACGAATGAATTAGAATGGATACATACGAATGAATTAGAATGGATCATACGAATGAATTAGAATGCATCATGTGAATGAATTAGAATGGATCGTACGTTTGAATTAGATTGGATTGTGCGAATGAATTAGAATGGATACATTCGTGCGAATGAATTAGAATAGGTCGTATGAATGAATTAGAATGGATCGTACAAATGAATTAGAATGGATCGTGCGAATAAATTTGAATGGATCGTGCGAATGAATTAGAATAGATCATACAAATGAATTAGAATGGATCGTACGAATGAATTAGAATGGATACATTCGTGCGAATGAATTAGAATGGATCGTACGAAAGAATTAGACTGGATCGTACGAATAAATTAGAATGGATACATTCATACGAATGAATTAGAATGGATCGTACGATTGAATTAGAATGGATTGTACAAATGGATTAGAATGGATCGTATGAATGAATTAGAATGGATCATACAAATGAATTAGAAAGGTTACATTCGTGAGAATGAATGAGAATGGATCGTACGAATGAATTAAATGGATCATGCGAATGAATTTGAATGGATTGTACGAATGAAATAGAATGGATCGAATGAATGAATTAGAATGGATCATACGAATGAATTAGAATAGATCGTAGGAATGAATTAGAATGGATCGTAGGAATGAATTACGAATGAATTAGAATGGATCGTGCGAATGAATTAGATCGGATCGTACGAATGAATTAGAATGGATCGTACGAACGAATTAGAATGGATCGTATGAACGAATTAGAATGGATCGTACTAATGAATTAGAATGGATTTGAATGGATTGCATGAATGAATTAGAATGGATCATACGAATGAATTGGAATGGATCGTACGAATGAATTAGAATTGATACATTCATGCAAATGAATTAGAATAGATCGTACGAATGAATTAGAATGGATCATACGAATGAATTAGAATGGATCGTGCGAATGAATTAGAATGGATCTTGCGAATGAATTAGAAAGGATACATTCGTACAAATGAATTAGAATAGATCGTACGAATGAATTAGAATGGATCATACAAATGAATTAGAAAGGTTACATTTGTGAGAATGAATTAGAATGGATCGTACGAATGAATTAGAATGGATCGTACGAATGGATTAGAATGGGTCGTACGAATGAATTAGAATGGATACATTTGTACGAATAAATTAGAATGGATTGTATGAATGAATTAGAATGGATACATTCTTGCGAATAGATTAGAGTGGATCGTATATTATTGCAAATAAATTAGAATGGATCGTACGAATGAATTAGAATGGATCTTGCGAGTGAGTTAGAATGGATCATACGAATGGATTAGAATGGATCGTATGAATGAATTAGAATGGATCATACAAATGAATTAGAATGGATACAATTGTGCGAATGAATTAGAATGGATCGTACGAATGAATTAGAATGGATCGTATGAATGAATTAGAATGGATACATTCGAGCGAATGGATCATACGAATGAATTAGACTGAATTGTACGAATGAATTAGAATAGATCGTGCGAATGAATTAGAATGGATTGTACGAAAGAATTAGAATGGATCATTCGAATGAATTAGAATGGATCATATGAATGAATTAGAATCGATCGTGCGAATGAATTAGAATGGATCGTACGAATGAATTAGAATGGATATATTTGTGCGATGAATAAGAATGGAGCGTACGAATAAATTAGAATGGAGCATACGAATGAACTAGAATGGATTCAGTCGTATGAATGTATCCATTCTAATTCATTCCTATGATCCATTCTAATTCATTCGTACGATCCATTATAATTCATTCATCCGATCCATTCAAATTCATTCGTACGATGCAATCTAATTCATTCGCACAAATATATCTATTGTAATTCATTCGTATAATGTGTTCTAATCCATTCGTACGATCCATTCTAATTCATTCGTATGATCAATTCTAATTCATTCGCACGATCCATTCTAATTCATTCGTACGATCCATTCTAATTCATTCACACGAATGTAACCATTCTAATTCATTCGTACGATCCATTCTAATTCATTCGTACAATCCATTCTAATTCATTCGTACGATCCATTCTAATTCATTCGCACGAATGTATCCATTCCAATTCATTCTAATTCTTTCGTACGATCCATTCTAATGCATTTGTATGATTCATTCTAATTCATTCGCACGATCCATTCTAATTCATTCGTATGATCCATTCTTATTCAATCATACGATCCATCCTAAATCATTCGCACAATCGCACGATCCATTCTAATTTATTCGTACGATCCATTCTAATTCATTCGTACGAGCTATTCTAATTCATTCGTATGATCCATTCTAATGCATTCGTACGATTCATTCTAATTCATTCACACGATCCATTCTAATTCATTTGTATGATCCATTCTAATTCATTCGTACGATCCATTCTAATTCATTCATTCGATCTAATCTAATCCATTCGTACGATCCATTCTAATCCATTCACATGATCCATTCTAATTCATTCTTACGATCCATTCTAATTCATTCTCACGAATGTAACCTTTCTAATTCATTTATACGATCCATTCTAATTCATTCGTACGATCCATTCTAATTCATTCGTACGATCCATTCTAATCCATTCGTACGATCCATTCTAATTCATTCGTACGATACATTAGAGCGATCCATTCTAATACATTTGGATGATCCATTCTAATTCATTCCTATGATCCATTCTAATTCATTCGTATGATCCATTCTAATTCATTCGCTCGAATGTATCCATTCTAATTCATTCGTACGATCCATTCTAATTCGTTCATACGATCCATTCTAATTCATTCGTACGATCCATTCTAATTCATTCGTACGATCCATTCTAATTCATTCGCACGATCCATTCTAATTCATTCGTATGATCAATTCTAATTCATTCGCACGATCCATTCTAATTCATTCGTACGATCTAATTCATTCGTACGATCCATTCTAATTCATTCGTACGATCGATTCTAATTCATTCGGACGATCCATTCTAATTCATTTGCATGAATTAATCCATTCTAATTTATTCATACGACGCAGTCTAATTCATTCGTACGATCCATTCTAATTCATTCGCACGAATATATCCATTCTAATTCATTCGTACGATCCTTTCTAATTCATTCGCACGATCCATTCTAATTCTTTCATATGATCCATTCTAATTCGTGCGAATGAATTAGAATGGATCGTACGAATGAATTAGAATGGATCGTGCGAATGAATTAGAATGGATCATATTAATGAATTAGAATGGATCGTACGAATGAATTAGAATGGATCATATGAATGAATGTGAATGGATATATTCGTGTGAATGAATTAGAATGGATCGTACGAATGAATTAGACTGGATCGTACGAATAAATTAGAATGGATACATTCATGCAAATGAATTAGAATGGATCATGCGAATGAATTAGAATCGATCGTACGAATGAATTAGAATGGATCGTACAAATGAATTAAATCGTACGAATGAATTAGAATGGATCGTGCGAATGAATTAGAATTGATCATACGAATGAATTAGAATGGATCATGCGAATGAATTAGAATGGATCGTACGAATGCATTAGAATGGATATATTTGTGCGAATGAATTAGAATTGATCATACGAATGAATTAGAATGGATACATTTGTGCGAATGAATTTGAATGGATTGCACGAATTGAATTAGAATGGATCATACGAATGGATTAGAATGGATCGTACGAATGAATTAGAATGGATCATACAAATGAATTAGAAAGGTTAAATTCGTGAGAATGAATTAGAATGGATCGTGCGAATGAATTAGAATTGATCATACGAATGGATTAGAATGGATCGTACGAATGAATTAGAATAGATCGTGCGAATGAATTAGAATGGATCGTACGAACTAATTAGAATGGATCGTACGAACGAATTAGAATGGATCGTATGAACGAATTAGAATAGATCGTACGAATGAATTAGAATGGATACATTCGAGCGAATGAATTAGAATGGATCGTAAGAATGAATTAGAATGGATCATAGGAATGAATTAGAATGGATCGTGCAAATAAATTAGAATGGATCGCTCGAATGTATCGTACGAATGAGTTAGAATGGATCGTACGAATGGATTAGAATGGATCGTACGAATGAATTAGAATAGATCATACAAATGAATTAGAAAGGTTACATTTGTGAGATTGAATTAGAATGGATCGTACGAATGAATTAGAATGGATCGTACGAATGGATTAGAATGGATCGTACGAATGGATTAGAATGGATCGTACGAATGGATTAGAATGGATCGTACGAATGAATTAGAATGGATCATACAAATGAATTAGAAAGGTTACATTCGTGAGAATGAATTAGAATGGATCGTACGAATGAATTAGAATGGATCATACAAATGAATTAGAAAGGTTATATTCGTGAGAATGAATTAGAATGGATCGTACGAATGAGGTAAAATGGATCATACGAATGAATTAGAATGGATCATACAAATGAATTAGAATGGATCGAACGAATGAATTAGAATGGATACATTCGAGCGAATGAATTAGAATAGATCGTAGGAATGAATTAGAATGGATCATACGAATGAATTAGAATGGATCGTGCGAATGAATTAGAATGGATTGTTTGAATGAATTAGAATGGATACATTCGTGCGAATGAATTAGAATGGATCGTACGAATGAATTAGAATGGATCGTACGAATGAATTAGAATGGATCGTGCGAATGAATTAGAATGAATCGTACAAATGCATTAGAATGGATACATTCGTGTGAATGAATTAGAATGGATCGTACGAATGAATTAGAATGAATCGTGCGAATGAATTAGAATGGATCGTACGAATGATTTAGAATGGATCGTGCGAATGAATTAGAATGGATCGTAGGAATGAATTAGAATGGATCGTACGAATGAATTAGAATGGATCGTGCGAATAAATTAGAATGGATCGTACGAATGAATTAGAATGGTTACATTCGTGAGAATGAATTAGAATGGATCTTACGAATGAATTAGAATAGATATATTCATGCGAATGAATTAGAATGGGTCGTACGAATGAATTAGAATGGATCGTGCGAAAGAATTAGAATGGATCGTATGAATAAATTAGAATGGATCGTGCGAATGAATTAGAATGGATCATACGAATGAATTAGAATGGATCATGCGAATGAATTAGAATGGATACATTCGTGCGAATGAATTAGAATGGATCGGACGAATGAATTAGAATGGATCGTACGAATGAATTAGAATGGTTACATTCTTGCGAATAAATTAGAATAGATCGTACGAATGGATTAGAATGGATCGTACGAATGGATTAGAATGGATCGTACGAATGAATTAGAATGGATCGTACAAATGAATTAGAATAGGTATATTCATGCGAATGAATTAAAATGGATCGTACGAATGAATTAGAATGGATCTTACAAATGAATTAGAATGGATCGTACGAATGAATTAGAATGGATCTTACGAATGAATTAGAATGGATCGTACGAATGAATTAGAATGGATCATACGAATGAATTAGAAAGGTTACATTCGTGAGAATGATTTAGAATGGATCGTAGGAATGAATTAGAATGTATCGTACGAATGAATTAGAATGGTTACATTCGAGCGAATGAATTAGAATGGATCGTATAAATGAATTAGAATGGATCGTGTGAATGAATTAGAATGGATCGTACGAATGAATTAGAATGGATCGTGCGAATGAATTAGAATAGATCGTACGAATGAATTAGAATGGATCATACAAATGAATTAGAAAGGTTACATTTGTGAGAATGAATTAGAATGGATCGTACGATTCATTCTAATTCATTTGTACGATCCATTCAAATTCATTCGCACGATCCATTCTAATTCATTCGCACGATCCATTCTAATTCATTCGTACGATCCATTCTAATTCATTCGCACGATCCATTCTAATTCATTCGTATGATCCATTCTAATTCATTCGTACGAATGTATCCATTCAAATTCATTCGCATGAGCCATTCTAATTCATTCGTACGATCCATTCTAATTCATTCGTACGAATGTATCCATTCTAATTCATTCGCACGATCCATTCTAATTCATTCTCACAAATGTAACCTTTCTAATTCATTTGTACGATCCATTCTAATTCGTTCGTATGATCCATTCTAATCCATTCATATGATCCATTCTAATCCATTCGTACGATCCATTCTAATCCATTCGTACGAGCCATTCTAATTCATTCGTACGATCCATTCTAATTCATTCTCACAAATGTAATCTTTCTAATTCATTTGTACGATCCATTCTAATTCATTCGTACGATCCATTATAATCGTTCCTACGATCTATTCTAATTCATTTGTACGAATGTATCCATTCTAATTCATTCGCATGAATGTATCCATTTAATTCATTTGCACGATCCATTCTAATCGTTCCTACGATCTATTCTAATTAGAATGGATCATAGGAATGAATTAGAAAGGATACATTCGCACGATCTATTCTAATTCATTTGCATGATCCATTCTAATTCATTCTAATTCATTCGTATGAGCTATTCTAATTCATTCGTACGATCCGTTCTAATTCATTCGTATGATCCATTCTAATTCATTCGCACAAATGTTTCTATTCTAATTCATTCGGGCAAATGTTTCTATTCTAATTCATTCGCACAAATTTTTCTATTCTAATTCATTCGTATGAGCTATTCTAATTCATTCGTACGATCCGTTCTAATTCATTCGTATGATCCATTCTAATTCATTCACACAAATGTTTCTATTCTAATTCATTAGAATGGATCGTACGAATTAATTAGAATGGATCGTATGAATAAGTTAGAATGGATCGTGCGAATTAATTAGAATGGATCGTACGAATGAATTTGAATGGATACATTTGTGCGAATGAATCTGAAGGGATTGTATGAATGAATTATAATGGATCGTACGAATGGATTAGAATGGATCGTACGAATGAATTATAATGGATCATACAAATGAATTAGAATGAATTAGAATGGATCGAACGAATGAATTAGAATGGATACATTCGAGCGAATGAATTAGAATAGATCATAGGAATGAATTAGAATGGATCATACGAATGAATTAGAATGGATCGTGCGAATGAATTAGAATGGATTGTACGAATGAATTAGAATGGATACATTCGTGCGAATGAATTAGAATGGATCGTACGAATGAATTAGAATGGATCGTACGAATGAATTAGAATGAATCGTACAAATGAATTAGAATAGATACATTTGTACGAATAAATTAGAATGGATTGTACAAATGAATTAGAATGGATACATTCTTGCGAATAAATTAGAATGGATCGTATATTCGTGCAAATAAATTAGAATGGATCATACGAATGAATAAGAATGGATCGTGCGAATGAATTAGAATGAATCGTACGAATGCATTAGATTGGATCGTACGAATGAATTAGAATGAATCGTACGATCCATTCTAATTCATTCGTCCGATCCATTCTAATTCATTCGCACGAATGTATCCAGTCTAATTCATTCGTACAACCCATTCTAATTCATTCGCACGATCCATTCTAATTCATTCGTATGATCCATTCTAATTCATTTCTACGATCTATTCTAAGTCATTCACTCGAATGTATCCATTCTAATTCATTCGTCCGATCCATTCTAATTCATTCGTCCGATCCATTCTAATTCATTCGCACGAATGTATCCAGTCTAATTCATTCGTACAATCAATTCTAATTCATTCGCACGATCCATTCTAATTCATTCGTATGATCCATTCTAATTCATTTCTAGGATCTATTCTAAGTCATTCCCACGAATGTAACCTTTCTAATTCATTTGTATGATCCATTCTAATTTATTCGTACGATCCATTCTAATCCATTTGTACGATCCATTCTAATCCATTCGTACGATCCATTCTAATCCATTCGTACGATCCATTCTAATCCATTCGTACGATCCATTCTAATTCATTCTCACAAATGTAACCTTTCAAATTCATTTGTACGATCCATTCTAATTCATTCGTACGATTCATTCTAATCCATTCGTACGATCCATTCTAATCCATTCAAACGATCCATTCTAATTCATTCGCACGAATGTAACCATTCTAATTCATTCGTACGATCCATTCTAATTCATTCCTACGATCCATTCTAATTCATTCGCACGAATGTATCCATTCTAATTCATTTGCACGATCCATTCTAATTCATTCCTACGATCCATTCAAATTCATTCATACGATCCATTCTAGTTCTTTCGCTCGAATATATCCATTCTAATTCATTCGTACGATCCATTCTAATTCGTTCATACGATCCAATCTAATTCGTTCGTACGATCCATTCTAATTCATTCATACGATCCATTCTAATCCAATCGTACGATCCATTCTAATTTATTCATGCAAATGAATTAGAATGGATCGTATGAATGAATAAGAATGGATCGTACGAATGAATTAGAATGGATCATGCGAATGAATTAGAATGAATCGTACGAATGAATTAGAATGGATAAATTCGAGCGAATGAATTAGAATGGATCGTACGAATGAATTAGAATGGATCATAGGAATGAAATAAAATGGATCGTGCAAATGAATTAGAATGGATACATTCGTGCGAATGAATTAGAATGGATCGTAGGAATGAATTAGAATGGATCGTACGAATGAATTAGAATGGTTGCATTCGTGCGAATGAATTAGAATGGATCGTACGAATGAATTAGAATGGATCATGCGAATGAATTAAAATTGATCATACGAATGAATTAGAATGGATCGTACGATCCATTCTAATTCATTCGCACGATCCATTCTAATTCATTCGTACGATCCATTCTAATTCATTCGCATGAATGTAACCATTCTAATTCATTAGTACGATCCATTCTAAATCATTCGAATGATCCATTCTAATTCATTCGCACGAATGTATCCATTCTAATTCATTTGCATGATCCATTCTAATTCATTCCTATGATCCATTCTAATTCATTCGTACGATCCATTCTAATTCATTCGCTCGAATGTATCCATTCTATTTCATTCGTACAATCCATTCTAATTCGTCCGTACGATCCATTCTAATTCGTTCGTATGATCCATTCTAATTCGTTCATATGATCCATTCTAATTCATTCGCACGATCTATTCTAATTCATTCGTACGATCCATTCTAATCCATTCGTATGATCAATTCTAATTCATTCGCACGATCCATTCTAATTCATTCTCACGAATGTAACCTTTCTAATTCATTTATATGATCCATTCTAATCCATTCGTACGATCCATTCTAATCCGTTCGTACGATCCATTCTAATTCAATTCGTGCAATCCATTCAAATTCATCCGCACAAATGTATCCATTCTTATTCATTCGTATGATCCATTCTAATTCATTCGCACGAATGTATCCATTCTAATGCATTCGTACGATCCATTCTAATTCATTCGTACGATCCATTCTAATACATTCGTACGATCCATTCTAATCCATTCGTACGATCCATTCTAATCCATTCGTTCGATCCATTCTAATCCATTCGCACGATCCATTCTAATTCATTCGCTCGAATGTATCCATTCTAATTCATTCGTACTATCCATTCTAATTCGTTCATACGATCCATTCTAATTCGTTCGTTCGATCCATTCTAAAATGAATTAGAATGGATCATAGGAATGAATTAGAATGGATCGTACGAATGAATTAGAATGGATTGTGCGAATGAAATAGAATGGATCGTATGAATGAATAAGAATGGATCGTACGAATGAATTAGAATGGATCGCACGATCCATTCTAATTCATTCACACGATCCATTCTAATTCATTCGCTCGAATGTATCCATTCTAATTCATTCGTACGATCCATTCTAATCCATTCGTATGATCCATTCTAATTCATTCCTACGATCCATTCTAATTCATTTGCACGAATGTATCGATTCTAATTTATTCGTACAATCCATTCTAATTCATTCGCACAAATGTGTCCATTCTAATTTATTTGCACGATCCATTCTAATTCAGTCGTATGAATGTATCCATTTTAATTCATTCGTACGATCCATTCTAATTCATTCATACGATCTAATTCATTCGTACGATCCATTCTAATTTATTCATACGATCGATTCTAATTCATTCGCATGATCCATTCTAATTCATTCGTACGATCCATTCTAATTCATTCGTATAATCCATTCTAATTTATTCGTTCAAATATATCCATTCTAATTCATTCGTACGATCCATTCTAATTCATTCGCATGATCCATTCTAATTCATTCGCACGAATGTATCCATTCTAATTCATTTGCACGATCCATTCTAATTCATTCGTACGATCCATTCTTATTCATTCATATGATCCATTCTAATTCATTCCCACAATCCATTCTAATTCATTCGTACGATCCATTCTAATTCATTCGCACGATCCATTCCAATTCATTCGTACGATCCATTCAAATTCATTCGCACGAATGTATCCATTCTAATTCATTCGTACGATCCATTCTAATTCATTCGTACGATCCATTCTAATTCATTCGCACGATCCATTCTAATTCATTCATACGATCCATTCTAATTCATTTGTACGATCCATTCTAATTCATTACTATGATCCATTCTAATTCATTCGTACGATCCATTCTAATTCATTCGCTCGAATGTTTCCATTCTAATTCATTCGTACGATCCATTCTAATTCGTTCATACGATCCATTCTAATTTATTCTCACGAATGTAACCTTTCTAATTCATTTGTATGATCCATTCTAATTCATTCGTACGATCCATTCTAATCCATTCGTACGATCCATTCTAATCCATTCGTATGATCCATTCTAATCCATTCGTACGATCCATTCTAATCCATTCGTACGATCCATTATAATTCATTCTCACAAATGTAACCTTTATAATTCATTTGTACGATCCATTCTAATTCATTCATACGATCCATTCTAATCCATTCGTATGATCCATTCTAATCCATTCGTACGATCCATTCTAATTCATTCGCACGAATGTAACAATTCTAATTCATTCGTACGATCCATTCTAATCCATTCGTACGATCCATTCTAATCCATTCGTACGATCCATTCTAATCCATTCGCACGATCCATTATAATTCATTCGCTCGAATGTATCCATTCTAATTCATTCGTACGATCCATTCTAATTCGTTCATACGATCCATTCTAATTCGTTCGTACGATCCATTCTAAAATGAATTAGAATGGATCATACGAATGAATTAGAATGGATCGTACGAATGAATTAGAATGGATTGTGCGAATGAAATAGAATGGATCGTATGAATGAATAAGAATGGATCGTACGAATGAATTAGAATGGATCCATTCTAATTCATTCGCTCGAATGTATCCATTCTAATTCATTCGTACGATCCATTCTAATCCATTCGTACGACCATTCTAATTCATTCGCATGAATGTAACCATTCTAATTCATTCGTACGATCCATTCTAATTCATTCCTATGATCCATACTAATTAATTTGCACGAATGTATCGATTCTAATTTATTCGTACAATCCATTCTAATTCATTCCTATGATCCATTCTAATTCATTCGCACGAATGTATCCATTCTAATTTATTTGCACGATCCATTCTAATTCAGTCGTATGAATGTATCCATTTTAATTCATTCGTACGATCCATTCTAATTCATTCGTACGATCCATTCTAATTTATTCGTACGGTCGATTCAAATTCATTCGCACGATCCATTCTAATTCATTCGAACGATCCATTCTAATTCATTCGTATGATCCATTCTAGTTTATTCGTTCAAAAATATCCATTCTAAATCATTCGTACGATCCATTCTAATTCATTCGCACGATCCATTCTAATTCATTCGCACGAATGTATCCATTCTAATTCATTTGCACAATCCATTCTAATTCATTCGTACGATCCATTCTTATTCATTCATACGATCCATTCTAATTCATTCCCACAATCCATTCTAATTCATTCGTACGATCAATTCTAATTCATTCGCACGATCCATTCTAATTCATTCGTACGATCCATTCAAATTCATTCGCACGAATGTATCTATTCTATTTCATTCGTACGATCCATTCTAATTTATTCGTACGATCCATTCTAATTCATTCGCACGATCCATTCTAATTCATTCGTATGATCCATTCTAATTCATTTGCACGATCCATTCTAATTCATTCTATGATCCATTCTAATTCATTCATACGATCCATTCTAATTCATTCACTCGAATGTTTCCATTCTAATTCATTCGTACGATCCATTCTAATTCGTTCATACGATCCATTCTAATTTATTCTCACGAATGTAACCTTTCTAATTCATTTGTATGATCCATTCGAATTCATTCGTACGATCCATTCTAATCCATTAGTACGATCCATTCTAATCCATTCGTATGATCCATTCTAATCCATTCTTACGATCCATTCTAATCCATTCGTACGATCCATTATAATTCATTCTCACAAATGTAACCTTTCTAATTCATTTGTACGATCCATTCTAATTCATTCGTACGATCCATTCTAATCCATTCGTATGATCCATTCTAATCCATTCGTACGATCCATTCTAATTCATTCGCACGAATGTAACCATTCTAATTCATTCGTACGATCCATTCAAATTCATTTATACGATCCATTCTAATTCATTCGCACGAATGTATCCATTCTAATTTATTCGTACGATCCATTCTTATCCATTCGCTCGAATGTATCTATTCTAATTCATTCGTACGATCCATTCTAATTCATTCGTACGATCCATTCTAATTCATTCGCTCGATCCATTCTAATTCATTCGTACGATCCATTCTAATTCATTTGCACGATCCATTCTAATTCATTCCTATGATCCATTCTAATTCATTCGTACGATCCATTCTAATTCATTCGCTCGAATGTATCTATTCTAATTCATTCGTACGATCCATTCTAATTCGTTCGTACGATCAATTCTAATTCGTTCATACGATCCATTCTAATTCATTCATTCAATCCATTCTAATTCATTCGTACGATCCATTCAAATTCATTCGCATGATCCATTCTAATTCATTCGTACGATCCATTCTAATTTATTCGTATAAATGTATCCATTCTAATTCATTCGTACGATCCATTCTAATTCATTCGTACGATTCATTCTAATTCATTCGTACGATCCATTCTAATTCATTCGTACGATCCATTCTAATTCATTCGGACGAATGTATCCATTCAATTCATTCGTACAATCCATTCTAATTCATTCGCACGATCCATTCTAATTCATTCGTTCGATCCATTCTAATTTATTCGTACGATCCATTCTAATTCATTCGTATGATCCATTCTAATTCATTCGCCCGAATGTATCCATTCTAATTCATTCGTCCGATCCATTCTAATTCATTTGTATGATCCATTCTAACTCATTCGCACGATCCATTCTAATTCATTCGTTCGATCCATTCTAATTCATTCGTACGATCCATTCTAATTCATTCGTACGATCCATTCTAATTCATTCGCACGATCCATTCTAATTCATTCGTACGATTCATTTTAATTCATTCGCTCGATCCATTCAAATTCATTCGCATGATCCATTCTAATTCATTCGTACGATCCGTTCTAATTTATTCGTACAAATGTATCCATTCTAATTCATTCGTACGATCCATTCTAATTCGTACGATCCATTCTAATCCATTCGTACGATCCATTCTAATCCATTCGTACGATCCATTCTAATTCATTCGCACGAATGTAACCATTCTAATTCATTCGTACGATCCATTCTAATTCATTCCTACGATCCATTCTAATTCATTCGCACGAATGTATCCATTCTAATTCATTTGCACGATCCATTCTAATTCATTCCTATGATCCATTCTAATTCATTCGTACGATCCATTCTAATTCATTCGCTCGAATGTATCCATTCTAATTCATTCGTACGATCCATTCTAATTCATTCGTACGATCCATTCTAATCCATTCGTAGATCCATTCTAATTCATTCATACATTGCGTTCTAATCCATTCGTACGAACCATTCTAATTCATTCGTACGATCCATTCTAATTCGTTTGTACGATCCATTCTAATTCATTCGTACGATCCATTCTAATTCATTCGTACGATCCATTCTAATCCATTCTAAATCATTCGCTCGAATGTATCCATTCTAATTCATTAGTACGATCCATTCTTATTCATTCATACGATCCATTCTAATTCATTCGCACGATCCATTCTAATTCATTCGCACAATCCGTTCTAATTCATTCGCACAATCCATTCTAATTCATTCGCACGAATGTATCCATTCTAATTCATTCGTACGATCCATTCTAATTCATTCGTACGATCCATTCTAATTCATTAGCATGATCCATTCGTACGATCCTTTCTAATCCATTCGTACGATCCATTCTAATTCGTTCGTACGATCCATTCTACTTCGTTCGTACGATCCATTCTAATTCATTCGCACGATCCATTTTAATTCATTTGTACGATCCATTCTAATTCATTCCTATGATCCATTCTAATTCATTGGTACGATCCAGTCTAATTCATTCGTACGATCCATTCTAATTCAGTCGTATGAATGTATCCATTTTAAGTCATTCGTACGATCCATTCTAATTCATTCGCACAAATGTAACCATTCTAATTCATTTGTACGATCTATTCTAATTCATTCGTACGACCCATTCTAATCCATTCGTACGATCCATTCTAATTCATTCGAACGATCCATTCAAATTCTTTCGTACGATCCATTATAATTCATTCGCACAAATGTATCCATTCTAATTCATTTGTACGATCCATTCTAATTTATTCATACGATCCATTCTAATTCATTCGTACGATCCATTCTAATTCATTCTCACGAATGTAACCTTTCTAATTCATTTGTATGATCCATTCTAATTCATTCATACGATCCATTCTAATCCATTCGTACGATCCATTCTAATCCATTCGTACGATCCATTCTAATTCATTCTCACAAATGTAACCTTTCTAATTCATTTGTACGATCCATTCTCTAATTCATTCGTACGATCCATTCTAATCCATTCGTACGATCCATTCTAATCCATTCGTACGATCCATTCTAATTCATTCGCACGAATCTAACAATTCTAATTCATTCGTACGATCCATTCTAATTCATTCCTACGATCCATTCTAATTCATTCGCACGATCCATTCTAATTCATTCGTACGATCCATTCTATTTCATTCGCACGACCCATTCTAATTCATTCGTACGATCCATTCTAATTCATTCGCACGAATGTATCCATTCTAATGCATTCATACGATCCATTCTAATTCATTCGTAAGATCCATTCTAATCCATTCGTACGATCCATTCTAATTCATTCGTACGATCCATTCTAATTCATTCTCACAAATGTAACCTTTCTAATTCATTTGTACGATCCATTCTAAATCATTTGTACGATCCATTCTAATTCATTCGTATGATCCATTCTAATCCATTCGTATGATCCATTCTAATCCATTCGTACGATCCATTCTAATTCATTCGCACGAATGTAACCATTCTAATTTATTCGTACGATCCATTCTAATTCATTCCTACGATCCATTCTAATTCATTCGCACGAATGTATCCATTCTAATTCATTTGCACGATCCATTCTAATTCATTCCTATGATCCATTCTAATTTATTCGTACGATCCATTCTAATCCATTCGTACGATCCATTCTAATTCATTCGTACGATCCATTCTAATTCATTCTCATAAATGTAACCTTTCTAATTAATTTGTACGATCCATTCTAATTCATTCGTACGATCCATTCTAATCCATTCGTACGATCCATTCTAATTCGTTCATATGATCCATTCTAATTCGTTCGTACGATCCATTCTAATTCATTCGTACGATGCAATCTAATTCATTCGCACAAATTTATCTATTCTAATTCTTTCGTACAATGCGTTCTAATCCATTCGTACGATCCATTCTAATCCATTCGTACGATCCATTCTAATTCATTCGCACGAATGTAACCATTCTAATTCATTCATATGATCCATTCTAATTCATTCCTATGATCCATTCTAATTCATTCGTACGATCCATTCTAATTCATTCGCTCGAATGTATCCATTCTAATTCATTCGTACGATCCATTCTAATTCGTTCATACGATCCATTCTAATTCATTCGTACGATCCATTCTAATTCATTCGTACGATCCATTCTAATCCATTCGTACGATCCATTCTAATTCATTCGTACGATCCATTCTAATTCATTCTCACAAATGTAACCTTTCTAATTCATTTGTACGATCCATTCTAATTCATTCGTATGATCCATTCTAATCCATTCGTACGATCCATTCTAATCCATTCGTACGATCCATTCTAATTCATTCGCACGAATGTAACCATTCTAATTTGTTCCTACGATCCATTCTAATTAAGTCGTACGATCCATTCTAATCCATTTGTACGATCCATTCTAATTCATTCGTACGATCCATTCTAATTCATTCCTACGATCTATTCTAATTCATTCGTACAATGCATTCTAATCCATTCGTACGAATGAATTAGAATGGATCGTGCGAATGAATTAGAATCAATCGTATGAATGAATTAGAATGGATCGTACGAATGAATTAGATCGTACGAATGAATTAGAATGGATCGTACGAATGAATTAAAATGGATCGTACGAATGAATTAGAATGGATACATTCATACGAATAAATTAGAATGGATCGTACGAATGAATTAGAATGGATCGTACGAATGGATTAGAATGGATCGTACGAATGGGTTAGAATGGATCGTACGAATGAATTAGAATGGATCATACAAATGAAGTAGAAAGGTTACATTCGTGAGAATGAATTAGAATGGATCGTACGAATGAATTAGAATGGATCATGCGAATGAATTTGAATGGATTGTACGAATGAATTAGAATGGATCGAACGAATGAATTAGAATGGATCATACGAATGAATTAGAATAGATCATAGGAATGAATTAGAATGGATCATGCGAATGAATTAGAATGGATCGTGCGAATGAATTAGAATGGATCGTACGAATGAATTAGAATGGATCGTACGAACGAATTAGAATGAATCGTACGAACGAATTAGAATGGATCGTACGAACGAATTAGAATGGATACATTCGTGCGAATGAATTAGAATAGATCGTACGAATGAATTATAATGGATCGTACGAATGGATTTGAACGTATTGTACGAATCAATTAGATTGCACCATACGATCCATTCTAATTCATTCGTACGATCCATTCTATTTCATTCGCACAAATGTATCTATTCTAATTCATTTGCTCGAATGTATCCATTTTAATTCATTCATACGATCCATTCTAATTCATTCGTACGATCTAATTCATTCGTACGATCCATTCTAATTCATTCGTATGATCCATTCTAATTCATTCGTATGATCCATTCTAATTTATTCGTTCAAATATATCCATTCTAATTCATTCGTACGATCCTTTCTAATTCATTCGTACAAATGTATCTATTCTAATTCATTCGTACAATGCGTTCTAATCCATTCGTATGATCCATTCTAATACATTCGTACGATCCATTCTAATTCATTCGTATGATCCATTCTAATTCATTCGTACGATCCATTCTAATTCATTTGCATGAATGTATCCATTCTAATTCATTCGCACGATCCATTCTAATTTATTCATA
Source organism: Chamaelirium japonicum (assembly GCA_947650365.1). NCBI lineage: Eukaryota > Viridiplantae > Streptophyta > Magnoliopsida > Liliales > Melanthiaceae > Chamaelirium > Chamaelirium japonicum. Next base: position 204,244 of record CANTAL010000196.1, read on the forward strand.
CGATCCATTCTAATTCATTCGTACGATCCATTCTAATTCTTTGTCACAAATGTAATTTTTCTAATTCATTCGCACGATCCATTCTAATTCATTCCTACGATCTATTCTAATTCATTCGCACGAATGTATCCATTCTAATTCATTCATACGATCCATTCTAATTCATTCGCACAATCCATTCTAATCCATTCTAATTCATTCATACGATCCATTCTAATTCATTCGCATGATCCATTCTAATTCATTCGTACGAATGTATCCATTCTATTTCATTCATACGCTCCATTCTAATTCATTCGTACGATCCATTCTAATTCATTCGTATGATCCATTCTAATTTATTCGCACGAATGTATCCATTCTAGTTCATTCGTACGCACCATTCTAATTCATTCGTATGATCCATTCTAATTCATTCATACGATCCATTCTAATTCATTCGTACGATCCATTCTAATTCATTCGCACAAATGTATCCATTCTAATTCATTCGTATGATCCATTCTAATTCATTCGCACGATCCATTCTAATTCATTCGTATGATCCATTCTAATTCATTCCTACGATCTATTCTAATTCATTCGTTCGATCCATTCTAATTCATTCGTACGATCCATTCTAATTCATTCGCTCGAATGTATCCTTTCTAATTCATTTGTAAGATCCATTCTAATTCATTCGTACGATCCATTCTAATTCATTCGCATGAATGTATCCATTCTAATGCATTCATACGGTCCATTCTAATTCATTCATATGATCCATTCTAATTCATTCGTACGATCCATTCTAATACATTCGCACGATCCATTCTAATTCATTCGTACGATCCATTCTAATTCATTCGCACGATCCATTCTAATTCATTCATACGATTCATTCTAATTCATTAGCACAAATGTATCCATTCTAATGCATTCGTACGATCCATTCTAATTCATTCGTATGATCCATTCTAATCCATTTGTACGATCCATTCTAATTCATTCGTACGATCCATTCTAATTCATTCTCACAAATGTAACCATTCTAATTCATTCGTACGATCCATTCTAATCCATTCGTACGATCCATTCTAATCCATTCGTACGATCCATTCTAATTCATTCGCACGAATGTAACCATTCTAATTCATTCGTACGATCCATTCTAATTCATTCCTACGATTCATTCTAATTCATTCGTACGATCCATTCTAATCCATTCATACGATCCATTCTAATTCATTCGTACAATGCGTTCAAATCCATTCATACGATCCATTCTAATCCATTCGTACGATCCATTCTAATTCATTCGTACGATCCATTCTTATTCATTCTCACAAATGTAACCTTTCTAATTCATTTGTACGATCCATTCTAATTCATTCGTATGATCCATTCTAATTCATTCGTACGATCCATTCTAATCCATTCGTACGATCCATTCTAAATCATTCCTACGATCCATTCTAATTCATTCGCACGAATGTATCCATTCTAATTCATTTGCACGATCCATTCTAATTCATTCCTATGATCCATTCTAATTCATTCGTACGATCCATTCTAATTCATTCGCTCGAATGTATCCATTCTAATTTGTTCATACGATCCATTCTAATTCGTTCGTACGATCCATTCTAATTCGTTCGTACGATTCATTCTAATTCATTCGTACGATCCATTCTAATGCATTCGTACGATTCATTCTAATTCATTCGCACGATCCATTCTAATTCATTCGTACGATCCATTCTTATTCATTCATACGATCCATTCTAATTCATTCACACAATCCATTCTAATTCATTCGTACGATCCATTATAATTCATTCGTATGATCCATTCTAACTCATTCGATGGATCCATTCTAATTTATTCGTACGATCCATTCTAATTCATTCGCACGATCCATTCTAATTTATTCGTACGATCCATTCTAATTCATTCATACGATCTATTCTAATTCATTCGCATGATCCCCTCTAATTCATTCGTACGATCCATTTTAATTCATTCGTACAATCCATTCGAATTCACTCGTACGATGCAATCTAATTCATTCGCACAAATGTATCTATTCTAATTCATTCGTACAATGCGTTCTAATCCATTCGTACGATCCATTCTAATCCATTCGTAGATCCATTCTAATTCATTCGCATGAATGTAACCAACATAATTCATTCATATGATCCATTGTAATTCATTCGTACGATCCATTCTAATTCATTCGAATGATCCATTCTAATTCATTCGTACGATCCATTCTAATTCGTTTGTATGAATGTATCCATTCTAATTTATTCGTACGTTGTACGATCCATTCTAATTCATTCGCTTGAATGTATCCATTCTAATTCATTCGTACGATTCATTCTATTCATTCGCACGATCCATTCTAATTCATTCCTACGATCCATTCTTATTAATTCGCACGAATGTATCCATTCTAATTCATTTGCATGATCCATTCTAATTCATTCCTATGATCCATTCTAATTCATTCGTACGATCCATTCTAATTCATTCGCTCGAATGTGTCCATTCTAATTCATTCGTACGATTCATTCTAATTCATTCGCACGATCCACTCTAATTCATTTGCGCGATCCATTCTAATTCATTCCTATGATCCATTCTAATTCATTCCTATGATCCATTCTAATTAATTCGCTCGAATGTATCCATTCTAATTCATTCGTACGATACATTCTAATTCGTTTGCACGATCCATTCAAATTCATTCGTACGATCCATTCTTATTCATTCGTACGATCCATTCTAATTCATTCGTACGCTCCATTCTTATTCATCGCACAAATGTATCCATTCTAATTTATTCTTACGATCTATTCAAATTCAATCGTATGATCCATTCTAATTCATTCGCACGATCAATTCTAATTCATTCGTCCGATCCATTCTAATTCATTCGCACGAATGTATCCATTCTAATTCATTCGTACGATCCATTCTAATCCATTCGTACGATCCATTCTAATTCATTCATATGATCCATTCTAATTCATTCGTATGAATGTATCCATTCTAATTTATTCGCACGATCCAGTCTAATTCATTCGTACGATCCATTCTAATTCATTCGTACGATCCATTCTAATTCATTCGTATGATCCATTCTAATTCATTCGCACGATCCATTCAAATTCATTCGCACGATCCATTCTAATTCATTCGTACGATCCGTACGATCCATTCTAATTCATTCACTCGAATGTATCCATTCTAATTCATTCATACGATCCATTCTAATTCATTCGTACGATCCATTCTAATTCGTTCTCACGAATGTAACCTTTCTAATTCATTTGTATGATCCATTCTAACTCATTCGTACGAATAAATTTGAATAGATCGTACGAATGAATTAGAATGGATCATACGAATAAATTAGAATGGATCGTGCGAATGAATTAGAATGGATCGTGCGAATGAATTAGAATGGATACATTCGAGCGAATGAATTAGAATGGATCGTACGGATCGTACGAATGAATTAGAATGGATCGTGCGAATGAATTTGAATGGATCGTGCGAATGAATTAGAATGGATCGTACGAATGAATTAGAATTGATCGTGCGAACGAATTAGAATGGATCGTAGGAATGAATTAGAATGGATACATTCGAGCGAATGAATTAGAATGGATCGTACGAATGAATTAGAATGGATCATAGGAATGAATTAGAATGGATCGTGCAAATGAATTAGAATGGATACATTCGTGTGAATGAATTAGAATGGATAGTGCGAATGAATTAGAATGGATCGTACGAATGAATTAGAATGGATATATTTGAACGAATAAATTAGAATGGATCATACGAATGAATTAGAATGGATCGTACGAATGAATTAGAATGGATCGTGCGAATGAATTAGAATCGATCGTACGAATGAATTAGGATGGATCATACGAATGAATTAGATCGTACGAATGAATTAGAACGAATCGTACGAATGAATTAAAATGGATACATTCATACGACTGAATTTGAATGGATCGTGTGAATGAATTAGAATGGATATATTCTTGCGAATAAATTAGAATGGATAGTACGAATGAATTAGAATGCATCGTGCGAATGAATTTGAATGGATCGTACGAATGAATTAGAATGGATCGTGCGAATGAATTAGATTGAATCGTACGAATGCATTAGAATGGATCGTACGAATGGATTAGAATGGATCGTATGAATGAATTCTAATTCCATTCTAATTCATTCGTACGATCCATTCTAATTCATTCATACAATCCATTCAAATTCATTCGTACGATGCAATCTAATTCATTCGCACAAATGTATCTATTCTAATTCATTCGTACAATGCATTCTAATCCATTCGTACGATCCATTCTAATCCATTCTAATCCATTCTAATTCATTCTCACAAATGTAACCATTCTAATTCATTTGTACGATCCATTCTAATTCATTCGTATGATCCATTCGTACGATCCATTCTAATTCATTTGCACGAATGTAACCATTCTAATTCATTCGTACGATCCATTCTAATTCATTCCTACGATCCATTCTAATTCATTCGCACGAATGTATCCATTCTAATTCATTTGCACGATCCATTCTAATTATTTCCTATGATCCATTCTAATTCATTCGTACGATCCATTCTAATTCATTCGCTCGAATGTATCCATTCTAATTCATTCGTACGATCCATTCTAATTCGTTCATACGATCCATTCTAATTCGTTCGTACGATCCATTCTAATTCATTCGTACGATCCATTCTAATTCATTCACACGAATGTATCCATTCTAATGCATTCGTACGATTCATTCTAATTCGTTAGCACGGTCCATTCTAATTCATTCGTACGATCCATTCTTATTCATTCATACGATCCATTCTAATTCATTTGTACGAATGAATTAGAATGGATCGTACGAATGGATTAGAATGGATCGTACGAATGAATTAGAATGGATCGCACGAACAAATTAGAATGGATCGTATGAACGAATTAGAATGGATCGTACGAATGAATTAGAATGGATACATTCGAGCGAATGAATTAGAATGGATCGTTCGAATGAATTAGAATGGATCGTACGAATGGATTAGAACGCATTGTACGAATGAATTAGAATGGATCGTACAAATGAATTAGAATGGATACATTCGTGCGAATGAATTAAAATGGATCGTACGAATGAATTAGAATGGATCGTGCGAATGAATTAGAATGGATAGTGCGAATGAATTAGAATGGATCGTATGAATGAATTAGAATGGATACATTCGTGCGAATGAATTAGAATGGATCGTACGAATGGATTAGAATGGATTGTACGAATGGATTAGAATGGATCGTACGAATGGATTAGAATGGATCGTACGAATGAATTAGAATGGATCATACAAATGAATTAGAAAGGTTACATTCGTGAGAATGAATTAGAATGGATTGTACGTATGAACAAATGAATTAGAAAGGTTACATTCGTGAGAATAAATTAGAATGGATCGTACGAATGAATTAGAATGGATCATGCGAATGAATTTGAATGGATTTTACGAATGAATTAGAATGGATCGAATGAATGAATTAGAATGGATCATACGAATGAATTAGAATAGATCGTAGGAATGAATTAGAATGGATTGTACGAATGAATTAGAATGGATCGTAGGAATGAATTAGAATGGATCCACCGAGTGAATTAGAATGGATCGTACGAATGAATTAAAATAGATCGTACGAATGAATTAGAATGGATCATACGAATGAATTAGAATGGATCGTACGAATGAATTAGAATAGACCGTACGAATGAATTATAATGAATCGTACGAATAAATTAGAATGGTTCGTACGAATGGATTAGAATGGATCGTACGAATGGATTAGAATGGATCGTACGAATGAATTAGAATGGATCATACAAATGAATTAGAAAGGTTACATTTATGCGAATGAATTAGAATGGATCGTACGAATGAATTAGAATGGATCGTACGAATGAATTAGAATGGATACATTTGTGCGAAAAAATTAGAATGGATAGTGCGAGTGAATTAGAATGGATCGTACGAATGAATTAGAATGGACCGTGCGAATGAATTAGAATGGATCGTATGAACGAATTAGAATGGATCGTACGAATGAAATAGAATGGATACATTCGAGCGAATGAATTAGAATGGATCGTACGAATGAATTGGAATGGATCGTACGAATGAATTGGAATGGATCGTACGATTCATTCTAATTCATTCGTACGATCCATTCTAATGCATTCGTACGATTCATTCTAATTCATTCGTACGATCGATTCTAATTCATTCGTACGATCCATTCTAAACCATTCGTACGATCCATTCTAATTCATTCGCACGAATGTAACCATTCTAATTCATTCGTACGATCCATTCTAATTCATTCCTACGATCCATTCTAATTCATTCACTCGAATGTATCTATTCTAATTCATTCGTATGATCCATTCTAATTCATTCATACGATCCATTCTAATCCATTTGTACGATCCATTCTAATCCATTCGTACGATCCATTCTAATTCATTCGCACGAATGTAACCATTCTAATTCATTCGTACGATCCATTCTAATTCATTCCTACGATCCATTCTAATTCATTCGTATGATCCATTCTAATCCATTCGTACGATCCATTCTAATTCATTCGCACGAATGTAACCATTCTAATTCATTCGTACGATCCATGCTAATTTATTCGCACGATCCATTCTAATTCATTCGCACGATCCATTCTAATTCATTCGTACGATCCATTCTAATTCATTCGCACGAATGTATCCATTCTAATGCATTCGTACAATTCATTCTAATTCATTCGTACGATCCATTCTAATCATTCGTACGATCCATTCTAATTCATTCGTTCGATCCATTCTAATTCATTCTCACAAATGTAACCTTCCTAATTCATTTGTACGATCCATTCTAATTCATTCGTATGATCCATTCTAATTTATTCGCACGATCCATTCTAATTCATTCGTATGAACCATTCTAATTCATTCCTACGATCTATTCTAATTCATTCGCTCGAATGTATCCATTCTAATTCATTAGTTCGATCCATTCTAATTCATTCGTACGATCCATTCAAATTCATTCGCATGATCCATTCTAATTCATTCGTACGATCCATTCTAATTCATTCTCACGAATGTAATCTTTCTAATTCATTTGTATGATCCATTCTAATTCATTCGTACGATCCATTCTAATCTATTCGTACGATCCATTCTAATCCATTCGTACGATCCATTCTAATTCATTCTTACAAATGTAACCTTTCTAATTCATTTGTACGATCCATTCTATATGATTCGTACGATCCATTCTAATCCATTCGTACGATCCATTCTAATCCATTCACACGAATGTAACCATTCTAATTCATTCGTACGATCCATTCTAATTCATTCCTACGATCCATTCTAATTCATTCGCACGAATGCATCAATTCTAATTCATTTGCACTATCCATTCTAATTCACTGCTATGATCCATTCTAATTCATTCGTACGATCCATTCTAATTCATTCGCTCGAATGTATCCATTCTAATTCATTCGTACGATCCATTCTAATTCGTTCATACGATCCATTCTAATTTGTTCGTACGATCCATTCTAATTCATTCGTACGATCCATTCTAATCCATTCGTACGATCCATTCTAATGCATTCGTATGATCCATTCTAATTCATTCGCATGAATATATCTATTCTAATTCATTCGTATGATACATTCATACGACTGAATTAGAATGGATTGTACGAATGAATTAGAATTGATCATATGAATTAATTAGAATGGATCGTACGAATGAATTAGAATGGATCGTGCAAATGAATTAGAATGGATCAAACAAATGAATTAGAATGGATCGTACGATTTATTCTAATTCATTCGTACGATCCATTCTAATGCATTCGTACGATTCATTCTAATTCATTCGCACGATCCATTCTAAATCATTCGTACGATCCATTCTAATTCATTCGTACGATCCATTCTAATGAATTAGTACGATTCATTCTAATTCATTCGCATAAATATATCCATTCTAATTCATTCGTACGATCCATTCTAATTCATTCGCACGATCCATTCTAATTCATTCGCACAAATGTATCCATTCTAATTCATTCGTACGATCCATTCTTATTCATTCATACGATCCATTCTAATTCATTTGCACGATCCATTCTAATTCATTCCTATGATCGATTCTAATTCATTCGTACGATCCATTCTAATTCATTCGCTCGAATGTATCCAATCTAATTCATTCGTACGATCCATTCTAATTCATTCGTACGATCCATTCTAATTCATTCTCACGAATGTAACCTTTCTAATTCATTTGTATGATCCATTCTAATTCATTCGTATGATCCATTCTAATTCATTCGCACGATCCATTCTAATTTATTCGTACGATCCATTCTAATCCATTCGTACGATCCATTCTAATTCATTCATACGATCTAATTCAATCGTACGATCCATTCTAATTCATTCGTACGATCGATTCTAATTCATTCGTACGATCCATTCTAATTCATTCGTATGATCCATTCTAACTTATTCGTTCAAATATATCCATTCTAATTCATTCGTACGATCCATTCTAATTCATTCGCACGATCCATTCTAATTCATTCGCACGATCCATTCTAATTCATTCGTATGATCTATTCTAATTCATTCGTACGATCCATTCTAATTCATTCCTATGATCCATTCTAATTCATTCGCACGAATGTATCCATTCTAATTCCTTTGTATCATCCATTCCAATTCATTCGTACGATCCATTCTAATTCATTCATACAGATGTATCCATTTTAATTTATTCGCACGATCCATTCTAATTCATTCGTACGATCTATTTTAATCCATTCTAATTCATTCGTACGATCCATTCTAATTCATTCCTACGATCCATTCTAATTCATTCGCATGATCCATTCGTACGATCCATTCTAATCCATTCGTACGATCCATTCTAATTCATTCATACGATCCATTCTAATTCATTCGTACAATCCATTCTAATTCATTCGTATGATCAATTCTAATTCATTCGTACCATCCATCTAATTCAGTCGTATGAATGTATCATACGAATGAATTGGAATGGATCATAGGAATGAATTAGAATGGATCGTGCAAATGAATTAGAATGGATACATTCGTGCGAATGAATTAGAATGGATCGTAGGAATGATTTAGAATGGATCGTACGAATGAATTAGAATGGTTACATTCGTGCTAATGAATTAGAATGGATCGTACGAATGGATTAGAATGGATCGTACGAATGAATTAGAATGGATACATTCGAGCGAATGAATTAGAATAGATCGTAGGAATGAATTAGAATGGATCATACGAATGAATTAGAATGGATCGTGCGAATGAATTAGAATGGAATGTATGAAAGAAATAGAATGGATCGTACGAATGAATTAGAATGGATACATTGGAATGAATTAGAATGGATCGTACGAATGGATTAGAATGGATCGTACGAATGGATTAGAATGGATCGTACGAATGGATTAGAATGGATCGTGCGAATGGATTAGAATGGATCGTGCGAATGGATTAGAATGGATCGTACGAATGAATTAGAATGGATCGTGCGAATGAATTAGAATGAATCGTACGAATGCATTAGAATAAATCGTACGACTGAATTAGAATGAATCGTACGATCCATTCAAATTCATTCGTCCGATCCATTCTAATTCATTCGCACGAATGTATCCGTTCTAATTTATTCGTACAATCCATTATAATTCATTCGCACGATCCATTCTAATTCATTCATATGATCCATTCTGATTCATTCCTACGATCTATTCTAATTCATTCGCTCGAATGTGTCCATTCTAATTCATTTGTACGATCCATTCTAATTCTTTCGTATGATCCATTCTAACTCATTCGGAAGATCCATTCTAATTCATTCGTACGATCCATTCTAATTCATTCGCACGATCTATTCTAATTTATTCGTACGATCCATTCTAATTCATTCGCACGATCGATTCTAATTCATTCGTACGATCCATTATAATTCATTCGCACAAATGTATCCATTCTAATTCATTCGTACGATCCATTCTAATTTATTCATATGATCCATTCTAATTCATTCGTACGATCCATTCTAATTCATTCGTACAATCCATTCAAATTCATTCGTACGATCCATTCTTATTCATTCATACGATCCATTCTAATTCATTCGCACAATCCATTCTAATTCGTTCATACGATCCATTCTAATTCATTCGTATGATCCATTCAAACTCATTCGGTGGATCCATTCTAATTCGTTCGTACGATCCATTCTAATCCATTTGTACGATCCATTCTAATTTATTCGTACGATCCATTCTAATTCATTCGTACGATCCATTCTAATTCATTCGCACGATCCATTCTAATTCATTTGTACGATCCATTTTAATTCATTCGCATGATCCATTCTAATTCATTCGTATGATACATTCATACGACTGAATTAGAATGGATTGTATAAATGAATTAGAATTGATCATACGAATGAATTAGAATGGATCGTACGAATAAATTAGAATGGATCGTATGAATGGATTACAATGGATCATACGAATGAATTAGAATGGATCGTACGAAGGAATTAGAATGGATCATACGAATGAATTAGAATGGATCGTACGAAGGAATTAGAATGGATTGTGCGAATGAATTAGAATGGATCGTATGAATGAATAAGAATGGATCGTACAAATGAATTTGAATGGATTGTACGAATGAATTAGAATGGATCGTACGAATGAATTAGAATGGATCATATGAATAAATTAGAATGGATCGTACGAATGAATTAGAATGGATACATTTGTGCGAATGAATTATAATGGATCGTACGTATGAATGAATTAGAATGGATCGTATGAATGAATAAGAATGGATCGTACAAATGAATTTGAATGGATTGTACGAATGAATTAGAATGGATCGTACGAATGAATTAGAATGGATCATGCGAATGAATTAGAATAGATTGTACGAATGAATTAGAATGGATCGTACGAATGAATTAGAATGGATCGTGCGAATGAATTAGAATGGATTGTGTGAATGAATTAGAATGGATCGTACGAATGAATTAGAATAGATCGTGCGAATGAATTAGAATGAATCGTACGAATGCATTAGAATGGATCGTACGAATGAATTAGAATGGATCGTATGAACAAATTAGAATGGATCGTACGAACGAATTAGAATGGATCGTATGAACGAATTAGAATGGATCGTACGAATGAATTTGAATGTATCATGCGAATGAATTTGAATGGATCGTACGAATGAATTACAATGGATCATAGGAATAAATTAGAATGGATTGTGCAAATGAATTAGAATGGATACATTCATGCGAATGAATTAGAATGGATCGTAGGAATGAATTAGAATGGATCGTACGAATGAATTAGAATAGTTACATTCGTGCGAATGAATTAGAATGGATCGTAGGAATGAATAAGAATGGATCGTACGAATGAATTAGAATGGTTACATTCGTGCGAATGAATTATAATGAATCGTATGAATGGTTTAGAATGGATCGTAGGAATGAATTAGAATGGATCGTACGAATGGATTAGAATGGATCGTACGAATGGATTAGAATGGGTCGTACGAATGGATTAGAAATGCTACATTCGTGAGAATGAATTAGAGTGGATCGTACGAATGAATTAGAATGGATACATTCGAGCGAATGAATTAAAATTGATCGTACGAATGAATTAGAATGGATCATAGGAATGAATTAGAATGGATCCTGCAAATGAATTAGAATGGATACATTCGTGCAAATGAATTAGAATGGATCGTAGGAATGAATTAGAATGGATCGTACGAATGAATTAGAATGGTTACATTCGTGCGAATGAATTTGAATGGATCATACGAATGGATTAGAATGGATCGTACGAATGAATTAGAATGGATCGTACGAATGAATTAGAATGGATCGTACGAATGAATTAGAATGGATACATTCGTGCGAATGAATAAGAATGGATCATACGAATGAATTAGAATGGATCGTGCGAATGAATTAGAATGGATCATACGAATGAATTAGAATGGATACATACGAATGAATTAGAATGGATCATACGAATAAATTAGAATACATCATGTGAATGAATTAGAATGGATCGTACGTTTGAATTAGATTGGATTGTGCAAATGAATTAGTATGGATACATTCGTGCGAATGAATTAGAATAGATCGTATGAATGAATTAGAATGGATCGTACAAATGAATTAGAATGGATCGTGCGAATAAATTAGAATGGATCGTGCGAATGAATTAGAATGGATCATACGATTGAATTAGAATGGATCGTACGAATGAATTAGAATGGATACATTCGTGCGAATGAATTAGAATGGATCGTACGAATGAATTAGACTGGATCGTACGAATAAATTAGAATGGATACATTTATACGAATGAATTAGAATGGATCGTACGATTGAATTAGAATGGATTGTACAAATGGATTAGAATGGATCGTATGAATGAATTAGAATGGATCATACAAATGAATTAGAAAGTTTACATTCGTGAGAATGAATGAGAATGGATCGTACGAATGAATTAGAATGGATCATGCGAATGAATTTGAATGGATTGTACGAATGAATTAGAATGGATCGAACGAATGAATTAGAATGGATCATACGAATGAATTAGAATAGATCGTAGGAATGAATTAGAACGGATCGTAGGAATGAATTACGAATGAATTAGAATGGATCGTGCGAATGAATTAGAATGGATCGTACGAAGGAATTAGAATGGATCGTACGAACGAATTAGAATGGATCGTACAAACGAATTAGAATGGATCGTACTAATGAATTAGAATGGATTTGAATGGATTGCATGAATGAATTAGAATGGATCAAAAGAATGAATTGGAATGGATCGTACGAATGAATTAGAATTGATACATTCATGCAAATGAATTAGAATGGATCGTACGAATGAATTAGAATGGATCATACGAATGAATTAGAATGGATCGTTCGAATGAATTAGAATGGATCGTGCGAATGAATTAGAAAGGATACATTCGTACAAATGAATTAGAATAGATCGTACGAATGAATTAGAATGGATCGTACAAATGAATTAGAAAGGTTACATTTGTGAGAATGAATTAGAATGGATCGTACGAATGAATTAGAATGGATCGTACGAATGGATTAGAATGGATCGTACGAATGAATTAGAATGGATACATTTGTACGAATAAATTAGAATGGATTGTACGAATGAATTAGAATGGATACATTCTTGCGAATAGATTAGAATGGATCGTATATTATTTAAAATAAATTAGAATGGATCGTACGAATGAATTAGAATGGATTATGCGAATAAATTAGAATGGATCATACAAATGGATTAGAATGGATCGTATGAATGAATTAGAATGGATCATACAAATGAATTAGAATGGATACATTTGTGCGAATGAATTAGAATGGATCGTACGAATGAATTAGAATGGATCGTACGAATGAATTAGAATGGATGCATTCGAGTGAATGGATCATACGAATGAATTAGACTGGATTGTACGAATGAATTAGAATAGATCATGCGAATGAATTAGAAGAGATCGTACGAAAGAATTAGAATGGATCGTACGAATGAATTAGAATGGATCATACGAATGAATTAGAATCGACCGTGCGAATGAATTAGAATGGATCGTACGAATGAATTAGAATGGATACATTTGTGCGATGAATAAGAATGGAGCATACGAATAAATTAGAATGGAGCGTACGTATGAACTAGAATGGATTGAGTCGTATGAATGTATCCATTCTAATTCATTCCTATGATCCATTCTAATTCATTCGTACGATCCATCCTAATTCATTCGTCCGATCCATTCAAATTCATTCGTATGATGCAATCTAATTTATTCGCACAAATGTATCTATTGTAATTCATTCGTATAATGTGTTGTAATCCATTCGTACGATCCATTCTAATTCATTCGTAGGATCAATTCTAATTCATTCGCACGATCCATTCTAATTCATTCGTACGATCCATTCTAATTCATTCACACGAATATAACCATTCTAATTCATTCGTACGATCCATTCCAATTCATTCGTACGATCCATTTTAATTCATTCGTACGATCCATTCTAATTCATTCGCACGAATGTATCCAATCTAATTTATTCTAATTCATTTGTACAATCCATTCTAATGCATTCGTACGATTCATTCTAATTCATTCGCACGATCCATTCTAATTCATTCGTACGATCCATTCTTTTTCAATCATACGATCCATTCTAATTCATTCGAATGATCGCACGATCCATTCTAATTTATTCGTACGATCCATTCTAATTCATTCGTACGAGCTATTCTAATTCATTCGTACGATCCATTCTAATGCATTTGTACGATTCATTCTAATTCATTCACACGATCCATTCTAATTCATTTGTATGATCCATTCTAATTCATTCGTACGATCCATTCTAATTCATTCGTTCGATCCATTCTAATCCATTCGTACGATCCATTCTAATCCATTCACATGATCCATTCTAATTCATTCGTACGATCCATTCTAATTCATTCTCACGAATGTAACCTTTCTAATTCATTTATACGATCCATTCTAATTCATTCGTACGATCCATTCTAATCCATTCGTACGATCCATTGTAATTCATTCTCACGATCATACGAATGAATTAGAATGGATACATTCATGCGAATGAATTAGAATGGAAGGTATGAATGAGTTAGAATGGATCGTATGAATGAATTAGAATGGATTGCATGAATGAATTAGAATGGATCATACGAATGAATTGGAATGGATCGTACGAATGAATTAGAATGGATACATTCATGCAAATGAGTTAGAATGGATCGTACGAATGAATTAGAATAGATCATACGAATGAATTAGAATGGATCGTGCAAATGAATTAGAATGGATACATTCGTGCGAATGAATTAGAATGGATCGTACGAATGAATTAGAATGGTTACATCCGTGCGAATGAATTAGAATGGATCGTACGAATGGATTAGAATGGATCGTACGAATGGATTAGAATGGATCGTACGAATGAATTAGAATGGATCGTACAAATGAATTAGAAATGTTACATTTGTGAGAATGAATTAGAATGGATCGTACGAATGAATTAGAATGGATCGTACAAATGAATTAGAAAGGTTACATTCGTGAGAATAAATTAGAATGGATCGTACGAATGAATTAGAATGGATACATTTGTGAGAATGAGTTAGAATGGATCGTATGAATGGATTAGAATGGATCATACGAATGAATTAGAATGGATCGTGCGAATGAATTAGAATGGATCGTACGAATGAATTAGAATGGATATATTTGTGCGAATGAATTAGAATGGATCGTACGAATGAATTAGAATGGATCGTACGAATGAATTAGAATGGATACATTTGTACGAATGAATTAGAATGGATCGTGCGAATGAATTAGAATGGATCGTACGAATGAATTAGAATGGATCGTACGAATGAATTAGAATGTATCGTACGAATGAATTAGAATGGATCGTGCGAATGAATTAGAATGGATCGTACGAATGAATTAGAATGGATACATTCGAGCGAATGAATTAGAATGGATCGTACGAATGGATTAGAATGGATCGTACGAATGGATTAGAATGGATCGTACGAATGGATTAGAATGGATCGTACGAATGAATTAGAATAGGTCGTACGAATGAATTAGAATGGATAGTGCGAATGAATTAGAATGGATCGTGCAAATGAATTAGAAAGGTCACATTTGTGAGAATGAATTAGAATGGATCGTGCGAATGAATTAGAATGGATCGTACGAATGAATTATAATGGATCGTACGAATGAATTAGAATGGATCTTGCGATTGAATTAGAATAGATCGTACGAATGAATTAGAATGGATACATTCGTGCAAATGAATTAGAATGGATTGTGCGAATGAATTAGAATGGATCGTCTGAATGAATTAGAATGGATTGTGCGAATGAATTAGAATGGATCATACGAACGAATTAGAATGGATCGTACGAACGAATTAGAATGGATCGTATGAATGAATTAGAATGGATCGTACGAATGAATTAGAATGGATCGTACGAATGAATTAGAATGGATCGTAAAAATGAATTAGAAAGGTTACATTTGAATTAGATTGGATTGTGCGAATGAATTAGAATGGATACATTCGTGCGAATGAATTAGAATAGATCGTATGAATAAATTAGAATGGATCGTACGAATGAATTAGAATGGATCGTGCGAATGAATTAGAATGAATTGTACGAATGCATTAGAATGGATCGTACGAATGAAGTAGAATGGATCGTACGAATGAATTAGAATGGATCGTAAAAATGAATTAGAAAGGTTACATTTGTGAGAATGAATTAGAATGGATCGTACGAATGGATTAGAATGGATCGTACGAATGAATTAGAATGGATCGTACGAACGAATTAGAATGGATCGTACGAACGAATTAGAATGGATCGTACGAATAAATTAGAATGGATACATTCGAGCGAATGAATTAGAATGGATCATACGAATGAATTAGAATGGATCATAGGAATGAATTAGAATGGATCGTGCAAATGAATTAGAATGGATATATTCGTGCGAATGAATTAGAATGGATCATATGAATAAATTAGAATGGATCGTACGAATGAATTAGAATGGATATATTCGTGCGAATGAATTAGAATGGATCGTACGAATGGATTAGAATGGATCATAGGAATGAATTAGAATGGATCATACGAATAAATTAGAATGGATCGTATGAATGAATAAGAATGGATCGTACGAATGAATTAGAATGGATCGTGCGAATGAATTAGAATGAATCGTACGAATGCATTAGAATGGATCGTACGAATGAATTAGAATGGATACATTTGTGCGAATGAATTAGAATGGATCGTGCGAATGAATTAGAATGGATACATTCTTGCGAATGAATAAGAATGGATTGTGCGAATGAATTAGAATGGACCGTACGAATGGATTAGAATGGATCGTACGAATGGATTAGAATGGATCGTACGAATGGATTAGAATGGATCGTACGAATGAATTAGAATGAATCATACAAATGAATTAGAAAGGTTATATTCGTGAGAATGAATTAGAATGGATCATACAAATGAATTAGAATGGATCATGCGAATGAATTTGAATAGATCGTACGAATGAATTAGAATGGATCGAACGAATGAATTAGAATGGATACATTCGAGCGAATGAATTAGAATAGATCGTAGGAATGAATTAGAATGGATCATACGAATGAATTAGAATGGATCGTGCGAATGATTTAGAATGCATTGTACGAATGAATTAGAATGGATACATTCGTGCGAATGAATTAGAATGGATCATACGAATGAATTAGAATTGATCGTGCGAATGAATTAGAATGGATCGTACGAATGGATTTGAATGGATCGTACGATGTACGAATGAATTAGAATGGATCGTGCGAATGAATTAGAATGGATCATACGAATGAATTAAAATGGATACATTCGAGCGAATGAATTAGAGTGGATCATACGAATGAATTAGAATGGATCGTACGAATGAATTAGAATGGATCGTACGTTTGAATTAGAATGGATCGTTAGAATGAATCATAGGAATGAATTAGAATGGATCGTTCAAATGAATTAGAATGGATACATTCGTGCCAATGAATTAGAATGGATCGTAGAAATGAATTAGAATGGATCGTACGAATGAATTAGAATGGTTACATTCGTACGAATGAATTAGAATGGATTATACAAATGAATTAGAATGGTTATATTCGAGAGAATGAATTAGAATGGATACATTCGAGCGAATGAATTAGAATGGCTCGCACGATTCATTCAAATTCATACGTATAATCCATTCTAATTTATTCGTACAATCCATTCTAATCTATCGTGCGAATGTATTAGAATGGATCGTACGAATGAATTAGAATGGTTACATTCGTGAGAATGAATTAGAATGGATCGTACGAATGAATTAGAATAGATATATTCATGCAAATGAATTAGAATGGATCGTACGAATGAATTAGAATGGATCGCGCGAATGAATTAGAATGGATCATATGAATAAATTAGAATGGATCGCGCGAATAAATTAGAATGGATCATACGAATGAATTAGAATGGATCGTACGAATGAATTAGAATGGATACATTCGTGCGAATGAATTAGAATGGATCGTACGAATGGATTAGAATGGATCGTACGAATGAATTAGAATAGATACATTCGAGCGAATGAATTAGAATAGATCGTAGGAATGAATTAGAATGGATCATACAAATGAATTAGAATGGATCGTGCGAATGAATTAGAATGGATCGTACGAATAAATTAGAATGGATACATTCATGCAAATGAAATAGAATCGATCGTAGGAATGAATTAGAATGGATCATACGAATGAATTAGAATGGATCGTGCGAATGAATTAGAATGGATCGTACGAATGAATTAGAATGGATCGTACGAATGGATTAGAATGGATCGTATGAATGAATTAGAATGGATCGTATAAATAAATTAGAATGGATACATTCGAGCGAATGAATTAGAATCGTACGATCCATTCCAATTCATTCGTACGATTCATTCTAATTCATTCGTACGATCATTTCTAATTCATTCGTACGATCCATTCTAAACCATTCGTACGATCCATTCTAATTCATTCGCACGAATGTAACCATTCTAATTCATTCGTACGATCCATTCTAATTCATTCCTACGATCCATTCTAATTCATTCACTCGAATGTATCCATTCTAATTCATTCGTATGATCCATTCTAATTCATTCATACGATCCATTCTAATCCATTCGTACGATCCATTCTAATCCATTCGTACGATCCATTCTAATTCATTCGCACGAATGTAACCATTCTAATTCATTCGTACGATCCATTCTAATTCATTCCTACGATCTATTCTAATTCATTCGTATGATCCATTCAAATCCATTCGTACGATCCATTCTAATTCTTTCGCACGAATGTAACCATTCTAATTCATTCGTACGATCCATGCTAATTCATTCGCACGATCCATTCTAATTCATTCGCACGATCCATTCTAATTCATTCGTACGATCCATTCTAATGAATTAGTACGATTCATTCTAATTCATTCGCATAAATAGATCCTTTCTAATTCATTCGTACGATCCATTCTAATTCATTCGCACGATCCATTCTAATTCATTCGCACAAATGTATCCATTCTAATTCATTCGTACGATCCATTCTTATTCATTCATACGATCCATTCTAATTCATTCGTACGATCCATTCTAATTCATTCGCACGAATGTATCCATTCTAATGCATTCGTACAATTCATTCTAATTCATTCGTACGATCAATTCTAATCCATTCGTACGATCCATTCTAATTCATTCGTACGATCCATTCTAATTCATTCTCACAAATGTAACCTTTCTAATTCATTTGTACGATCCATTCTAATTCATTCGTATGATCCATTCTAATTCATTCGCACGATCCATTCTAATTCATTCGTATGAACCATCCTAATTCATTCCTACGATCTATTCTAATTCATTCGCTCGAATGTATCCATTCTAATTCATTAGTTCGATCCATTCTAATTCATTCGTACGATCCATTCAAATTCATTCGCATGATCCATTCTAATTCATTCGTACGATCCATTCTAATTTATTCTCACGAATGTAACCTTTCTAATTCATTTGTATGATCCATTCTAATTCATTCGTACGATCCATTCTAATCTATTCGTACGATCCATTCTAATCCATTCGTACGATCCATTCTAATTCATTCTTACAAATGTAACCTTTCTAATTCATTTGTACGATCCATTCTAATTCATTCGTACGATCCATTCTAATCCATTCGTACGATCCATTCTAAACCATTCATACGATCCATTCTAATTCATTCGTACGAATGTAACCATTCTAATTCATTCGTACGATCCATTCTAATTCATTCGTACGATCCATTCTAATTCATTCGCACGAATGTATCCATTCTAATTCATTTGCACTATCCATTCTAATTCATTCCTATGATCCATTCTAATTCATTCGTACGACCCATTCTAATTCATTCGCTCGAATGTATCCATTCTAATTCATTCGTACGATCCATTCTAATTCGTTCATATGATCCATTCTAATTCGTTCGTATGATCCATTCTAATTCGTTCGTACGATCCATTCTAATTCATTCGTACGATCCATTCTAATCCATTCGTACGATCCATTCTAATGCATTCGTACGATCCATTCTAATTCATTCGCATGAATATATCTATTCTAATTCATTCGTATGATACATTCATACGACTGAATTAGAATGGATTGTACGAATGAATTAGATTTGATCATATGAATTAATTAGAATGGATCATACGAATGAATTAGAATGGATCGTGCGAATGAATTAGAATGGATCGAACAAATGAATTAGAATGGATCGTACGATTTATTCTAATTCATTCGTACGATCCATTCTAATGCATTCGTACGATTCATTCTAATTCATTCGCACGATCCATTCTAAATAGTTCGTACGATCCATTCTAATTCATTCGTACGATCCATTCTAATGAATTAGTACGATTCATTCTAATTCATTTGCATAAATATATCCATTCTAATTCATTCGTACGATCCATTCTAATTCATTCGCACGATCCATTCTAATTCATTCGCACAAATGTATCTATTCTAATTCATTCGTACGATCCATTCTTATTCATTCATACGATCCATTCTAATTCATTTGCATGATCCATTCTAATTCATTCCTATGATCCATTCTAATTCATTCGTACGATCCATTCTAATTCATTCGCTCGAATGTATCCAATCTAATTCATTCGTACGATCCATTCTAATTCATTCGTACGATCCACTCTAATTCATTCTCACGAATGTATCCTTTCTAATTCATTTGTATGATCCATTCTAATTCATTAGTACGATCCATTCTAATTCATTCGCACGATCCATTCTAATTTATTCGTACAATCCATTCTAATCCATTCGTACGATCCATTCTAATTCATTCATACGATCTAATTCATTCGTACGATCCATTCCAATTCATTCGTACGATCATTCTAATTCATTCGTACGATCCATTCTAATTCTTTCGTATGATCCATTCTAACTTATTCGTTTAAATATATCCATTCTAATTCATTCGTACAATCCATTCTAATTCATTCGCACGATCCATTCTAATTCATTCGCACGATCCATTCTAATTCATTCGTATGATCTATTCTAATTCATTCGTACGATCCATTCTAATTCATTCCGATGATGCATTCTAATTCATTCGCACGAATGTATCCATTCTAATTCATTTGTATCATCCATTCTAATTCATTCGTACGATCCATTCTAATTCATTCGTACAGATGTATCCATTTTAATTCATTCGCACGATCCATTCTAATTCATTCGTACGATCTATTTTAATCCATTCTAATTCATTCGTACGATCCATTCTAATTCATTCGCATGATCCATTCGTACGATCCATTCTAATCCATTCGTACGATCCATTCTAATTCATTCATACGATCCATTCTAATTCATTCGTATGATCCATTCTAATTCATTCGTATGATCAATTCTAATTCGTTCGTACCATCCATTCTAATTCAGTCGTATGAATGTATCATACGAATGAATTGGAATGGATCATAGGAATGAATTAGAATGGATCGTGCAAATGAATTAGAATGGATACATTCGTGCGAATGAATTAGAATGGATCATAGGAATGAATTAGAATGGATCGTACGAATGAATTAGAATGGTTACATTCGTGCGAATGAATTAGAATGGATCGTACGAATGGATTAGAATGGATCGTACGAATGAACTAGAATGGATGCATTCGAGCGAATGAATTAGAATAGATCGTAGGAATAAATTAGAATGGATCATACGAATGCATTAGAATGGATCGTGCGAATGAATTAGAATGGAATGTATGAAAGAATTAGAATGGATCGTACGAATGAATTAGAATGGATACATTGGAATGAATTAGAATGGATCGTACGAATGGATTAGAATGGATCGTACGAATGGATTAGAATGGATCGTACGAATAGATTAGAATGGATTGTACGAATGGATTAGAATGGATCGTGCGAATGAATTAGAATGGATCGTACGAATGAATTAGAATGGATCGTGCGAATGAATTAGAATGAATCGTACGAATGCATTAGAATGGATCGTACGAATGAATTAGAATGAATCGTACGATCCATTCAAATTCATTCATCCGATCCATTCTAATTCATTCGCATGAATGTATCCATTCTAATTTATTCGTACAATCCATTCTAATTCATTCGCACGATCCATTCTTATTCATTCGTATGATCCATTCTGATTCATTCCTACGATCTATTCTAATTCATTCGCTCGAATGTATCCATTCTAATTCATTCGTACGATCCATTCTAATTCTTTCGTATGATCCATTCTAACTCATTCGGAAGATCCATTCTAATTCATTCGTACAATCCATTCTAATTCATTCGCACGATCTATTCTAATTTATTCGTACGATCCATTCTAATTCATTCGCACGATCGATTCTAATTCATTCGTACGATCCATTATAATTCATTCGCACAAATGTATCCATTCTAATTCATTCGTACGATCCATTCTAATTTATTCATATGATCCATTCTAATTCATTCGTACGATCCATTCTAATTCATTCGTACAATCCATTCAAATTCATTCGTACGATACATTCTTATTCATTCATACGATCCATTCTAATTCATTCGCACAATCCATTCTAATTCATTCATACGAACCATTCTAATTCATTCGTATGATCCATTCTAACTCATTCGGTGGATCCATTCTAATTCGTTCGTACGATCCATTCTAATCCATTCGTACGATCCATTCTAATTTATTCGTACGATCCATTCTAATTCATTCGTACGATCCATTCTAATTCATTCGCACGATCCATTCTAATTCATTTGTACGATCCATTTTAATTCATTCGCATGATCCATTCTAATTCATTCGTATGATACATTCATACGACTGAATTAGAATGGATTGTATGAATGAATTAGAATTGATCATACGAATGAATTAGAATGGATCGTACGAATAAATTAGAATGGATCGTATGAATGGATTAGAATGGATCGTACGAATGAATTAGAATGGATCCACCGAATGAGTTAGAATGGATCATACGAATGAATTAGAATGGATCGTACGAAGGAATTAGAATGGATTGTGCGAATGAATTAGAATGGATCGTATGAATGAATAAGAATGGATCGTACAAATGAATTTGAATAGATTGTACGAATGAATTAGAATGGATCGTACGAATGAATTAGAATGGATCATGCGAATGAATTAGAATAGATTGTACGAATGAATTAGAATGGATCGTACGAATAAATTAGAATGGATCGTGCGAATGAATTAGAATGGATCGTACGAATGAATTAGAATGGATCCACCGAATAAGTTAGAATGGATAATACGAATGAATTAGAATGGATCGTACATAGGAATTAGAATGGATTGTGCGAATGAATTAGAATGGATTGTGCGAATGAATTAGAATGGATCGTACAAATGAATTAGAATGGATCGTGCGAATGAATTAGAATGAATCGTACGAATGCATTAGAATGGATCGTACGAATGAATTAGAATGGATCGTATGAACGAATTAGAATGGATCGTACGAACGAATTAGAATGGATCATACGAACGAATTAGAATGGATCATATGAACGAATTAGAATGGATCGTACGAATGAATTAGAATGTATCATGCGAATGAATTTGAATGGATCGTACGAATGAATTAGAATGGATCATAGGAATAAATTAGAATGGATTGTGCAAATGAATTAAAATGGATACATTCGTGCGAATAAATTAGAATGGATCGTAGGAATGAATTAGAATGGATCGTACAAATGAATTAGAATAGTTACATTCGTGCGAATGAATTAGAATGGATCGTAGGAATGAATTAGAATGGATCGTATGAATGAATTAGAATGGTTACATTCGTGCGAATGAATTAGAATGAATCGTACGAATGGTTTAGAATGGATCGTAGGAATGAATTAGAATGGATCGTACGAATGGATTAGAATGGATCGTACGAATGGATTAGAATGGATCGTACGAATGGATTAGAATGGATCATACGAATGAATTAGAAAGGTTACATTCGTGAGAATGAATTGGAATGGATCGTACGAATGAATTAGAATGGATCGTACGAATGAATTAGAATGGATACATTCGAGCGAATGAATTAAAATGGATCGTACGAATGAATTATAATGGATCATAGGAATGAATTAGAATGGATCCTGCAAATGAATTAGAATGGATACATTCGTGCAAATGAATTAGAATGGATCGTAGGAATGAATTAGAATGGATCGTACGAATGAATTAGAATGGTTACATTCGTGCGAATGAATTAGAATGGATCGTATGAATGGATTAGAATGGATCGTACGAATGAATTAGAATGGATCGTACAAATGAATTAGAAAGGTTACATTTGTGAGAATGAATTAGAATGGATCGTACGAATGAATTAGAATGGATCGTACGAATGAATTAGAATGGATACATTCGTGCGAATGAATAAGAATGGATTATACGAATGAATTAGAATGGATCGTGCGAATGAATTATAATGGATCATACGAATGAATTAGAATGGATACATACGAATGAATTAGAATGGATCATACGAATGAATTAGAATACATCATGTGAATGAATTAGAATGGATCGTACGTTTGAATTAGATTGGATTGTGCGAATGAATTAGAATGGATACATTCGTGCGAATGAATTAGAATAGATAGTATGAATGAATTAGAATGGATCGTACAAATGAATTAGAATGTATCGTGCGAATAAATTTGAGTGGATCGTGCGAATGAATTAGAATGGATCATACGAATGAATTAGAATGGATCGGACGAATGAATTAGAATGGATACATTCGTGCGAATGAATTAGAATGGATCGTACGAATGAATTAGACTGGATCGTACGAATAAATTAGAATGGATACATTCATACGAATGAATTAGAATGGATCGTACGATTGAATTAGAATGGATTGTACAAATGGATTAGAATGGATCGTATGAATGAATTAGAATGGATCATACAAATGAATTAGAAAGGTTACATTCGTGAGAATGAATGAGAATGGATCGTACGAATGAATTAGAATGGATCATGCGAATGAATTTGAATGGATTGTACGAATGAATTAGAATGGATCGAACGAATGAATTAGAATGGATCATACGAATGAATTAGAATAGATCGTAGGAATGAATTTGAATGGATCGTAGGAATGAATTACGAATGAATTAGAATGGATCGTGCGAATGAATTAGAATGGATCGTACGAATGAATTAGAATGGATCGTACGAACGAATTAGAATGGATCGTACGAACGAATTAGAATGGATCATACTAATGAATTAGAATGGATTTGAATGGATTGCAGGAATGAATTAGAATGGATCATACGAATGAATTGGAATGGATCGTACGAATGAATTAGAATTGATACATTCATGCAAATGAATTAGAATGGATCGTACGAATGAATTAGAATGGATCATACAAATGAATTAGAATGGATCGTGCGAATGAATTAGAATGGATCGTGCGAATGAATTAGAAAGGATACATTCGTACAAATGAATTAGAATAGATCATACGAATGAATTAGAATGGATCATACAAATAAATTAGAAAGGTTACATTTATGAGAATGAATTAGAATAGATCGTACGAATGAATTAGAATGGATCGTACGAATGGATTAGAATGGATCGTACGAATGAATTAGAATGGATACATTTGTACGAATAAATTAGAATGGATTGTACATTCAGAATGGATACATTCTTGCGAATAGATTAGAATGGATCGTATATTATTGCAAATAATTTAGAATGGATCGTACGAATGAATTAGAATGGATCGTGCGAATGAATTAGAATGGATCATACGAATGGATTAGAATGGATCGTATGAATGAATTAGAATGGATCATACAAATGAATTAGAATGGATACATTTGTGCGAATGAAATAGAATGGATTGTACGAATGAATTAGAATGGATCGTACGAATGAATTAGAATGGATACATTCGAGCGAATGGATCATACGAATGAATTAGACTGGATTGTACGAAAGAATTAGAATAGATCGTGCGAATGAATTAGAATGGATCATCCGAAAGAATTAGAATGGATCGTACGAATGAATTAGAATGGATCATACGAATGAATTAGAATCGATCGTGCGAATGAATTAGAATGGATCGTACGAATGAATTAGAATGGATACATTTGTGCGATGAATAAGAATGGAGCGTACGAATAAATTACAATGGAGCGTTGGAATGAACTAGAATGGATTCAGTCGTATGAATGTATCCATTCTAATTCGTTCCTATGATCCATTCTAATTCATTCGTACGATCCATTCTAATTCATTCGTCCGATCCATTCAAATTCATTCGTACGATGCAATCTAATTCATTCGCACAAATGTATCTATTGTAATTCATTCGTATAATGTGTTCTAATCCATTCGTATGATCCATTCTAATTCATTCGTATGATCAATTCTAATTCATTCGCACGATCCATTCTAATTCATTCGTACGATCCATTCTAATTCATTCACACGAATGTAACCATTCTAATTCATTCGTACGATCCATTCTAATTCATTCGTACAATCCATTCTAATTCATTCGTACGATCCATTCTAATTCATTCGCACGAATGTATCCATTCTAATTCATTCTAATTCATTCGTACGATCCATTCTAATGCATTCGTACGATTCATTCTAATTCATTCGCACGATCCATTCTAATTCATTCGTACGATCTATTTTTATTCAATCATACGATCCATTCTAAATCATTCCCACAATCGCACGATCCATTCTAATTTATTCGTACGATCCATTCTAATTCATTCGTACGGGCTATTCTAATTCATTCGTACGATCCATTCTAATGCATTCATACGATTCATTCTAATTCATTCACACGATCCATTCTAATTCATTTGTATGATCCATTCTAATTCATTCGTACGATCCATTTTAATTCATTCGTTCGATCGATTCTAGTCCATTCGTACGATCCATTCTAATCCATTCACATTATCCATTCTAATTCATTCGTACGATCCATTCTAATTCATTCTCACGAATGTAACCTTTCTAATTCATTTATACGATCCATTCTAATTCATTCGTACGATCCATTCTAATCCATTCGTACGATCCATTGTAATTCATTCTCACGATCATACGAATGAATTAGAATGGATACATTCATGCGAATGAATTAGAATGAAAGGTATGAATCAGTTAGAATGGATCGTATGAATGAATTAGAATGGATTGCATGAATGAATTAGAATAGATCATACGAAAGAATTGGAATGGATCGTACGAATGAATTAGAATGGATACATTCATGCAAATGAATTAGAATGGATCGTACGAATGAATTAGAATGGATCACACGAATGAATTAGAATGGATCGTGCAAATGAATTAGAATGGATACATTCGTGCGAATGAATTAGAATGGATCGTACGAATGAATTAGAATGGTTACATTCGTGCGAATGAATTAGAATGGATCGTACGAATGGATTAGAATGGATCGTACGAATGGATTAGAATGGATCGTACGAATGAATTAGAATGGATCGTACAAATGAATTAGAAAGGTTACATTTGTGAGAATGAATTAGAATGGATCGTACGAATGAATTAGAATGGATCGTACAAATGAATTAGAAAGGTTACATTCGTGAGAATAAATTAGAATGGATCGTACGAATGAATTAGAATGGATACATTTGTGAGAATGAGTTAGAATGGTTAGTATGAATGGATTAGAATGGATCTTACGAATGAATTAGAATGGATCGTGCGAATGAATTAGAATGGATCGTACGAATGAATTAGAATGGATACATTTGTGCGAATGAATTAGAATGGATCGTACGAATGAATTAGAATGGATACATTTGTACGAATGAATTAGAATGGATCGTGCGAATGAATTAGAATGAATTGTACGAATGAATTAGAATGGATCGTACGAATGAATTAGAATGTATCGTACAAATGAATTAGAATGGATCGTGCGAATGAATTAGAATGGATCGTACGAATGAATTAGAATGGATACATTCGAGCGAATGAATTAGAATGGATCATACGAATGAATTAGAATGGATACATTTGTGCGAATGAATTTGAATGGATTGCACGAATTGAATTAGAATGGATCCTACGAATGAATTAGAATGGATCGTGCGAATGAATTAGAATTGATCATACGAATGAATTAGAATGGATCATACAAATGAATTAGAATGGATACATTCGTGCGAATGAATTAGAATAGATCATCCGAATGAATTAGAATGGATCGTGCGAATGAATTAGAATGGATAGTGCGAATGAATTAGAATGGATCGTACGAATGAATTAGAATGGATACATTCGTGCAAATGAATTAGAATGGATCGTACGAATGGATTAGTATGGATCGTACGAATGGATTAGAATGGATCGTACTAATGGATTAGAATGGATCGTACGAATGAATTAGAATGGGTCGTACGAATGAATTAGAATGGATAGTGCGAATGAATTAGAATGGATCGTGCAAATGAATTAGAAAGGTCACATTTGTGAGAATGAATTAGAATGGATCGTGCGAATGAATTAGAATGGATCGTACGAATGAATTATAATGGATCGTACGAATGAATTAGAATGGATCTTGCGATTGAATTAGAATAGATCGAACGAATGAATTAGAATGGATACATTCGTGCAAATGAATTAGAATGGATTGTGCGAATGAATTAGAATGGATCGTCTGAATGAATTAGAATGGATTGTGCGAATGAATTAGAATGGATCATACGAACGAATTAGAATGGATCGTACGAACGAATTAGAATGGATCGTATGAATGAATTAGAATGGATCGTACGAATGAATTAGAATGGATCGTACGAATGAATTAGAATGGATCGTAAAAATGAATTAGAAAGGTTACATTTGAATTAGATTGGATTGTGCGAATGAATTAGAATGGATACATTCGTGCGAATGAATTAGAATAGATCGTATGAATAAATTAGAATGGATCGTACGAATGATTTAGAATGGATCGTGTGAATGAATTAGAATGAATCGTACGAATGTATTAGAATGGATCGTACGAATGAATTAGAATGGATCGTACGAATGAATTAGAATGGATCGTAAAAATAAATTAGAAAGGTTACATTTGTGAGAATGAATTAGAATAGATCGTACAAATGGATTAGAATGGATCGTACGAATGAATTAGAATGGATAATACGAACGAATTAGAATGGATCGTACGAACGAATTAGAATGGATCATACGAATAAATTAGAATGGATACATTCGAGCGAATGAATTAGAATGGATCGTACGAATGAATTAGAATGGATCATACGATTGAATTAGAATGGATCGTGCAAATGAATTAGAATGGATATATTCATGCGAATGAATTAGAATGGATCATACGAATAAATTAGAATGGATCGTACGAATGAATTAGAATGGATATATTCGTGCGAATGAATCAGAATGGATCGTACGAATGGATTAGAATTGATCATAGGAATGAATTAGAATGGATCATACGAATAATTTAGAATGGATCGTATGAATGAATAAGAATGGATCGTACGAATGAATTAGAATGGATCGTGCGAATGAATTAGAATGAATCGTACGAATGCATTCGAATGGATCGTACGAATGAATTAGAATGGATACATTTGTGCGAATGAATTAGAATGGATCGTGCGAATGAATTAGAATGGATACATACGAATGAATTAGAATGGATACATACGAATGAATTAGAATGGATACATACGAATGAATTAGAATGGACCGTACGAATGGATTAGAATGGATCGTACGAATGGATTAGAATGGATCGTACGAATGGATTAGAATGGATCATACAAATGAATTAGAAAGGTTACATTCGTGAGAATGAATTAGAATGGATCATACAAATGAATTAGAATGGATCATGCAAATGAATTTGAATAGATCGTACGAATGAATTAGAATGGATCGAACGAATGAATTAGAATGGATACATTCGAGCGAATGAATTACAATAGATCGTAGGAATGAATTAGAATGGATCATACGAATGAATTAGAATGGATCGTGCGAATGAATTAGAATGGATTGTACGAATGGATTGTACGAATGAATTAGAATGGATTAGAATGGATTGTACGAATGAATTAGAATGGATTGTACGAATGAATTAGAATGGATCGTACGAATGGATTAGAATGGATCGTACGATGTACGAATGAATTAGAATGGATCGTGCGAATGAATTAGAATGGATCATACGAATGAATTAAAATGGATACATTCGAGCGAATGAATTAGAATGGATCATACGAATGAATTAGAATGGATCGTACGAATGAATTAGAATGGATCGTACATTTGAATTAGAATGGATCGTACGAATGAATTAGAATGAATCATAGGAATGAATTAGAATGGATCGTTCAAATGAATTAGAATGGATACATTCGTGCGAATGAATTAGAATGGATCGTAGAAATGAATTAGAATGGATCGTACGAATGAATAAGAATCGTTACATTCGTACGAATGAATTAGAATGGATCATACAAATGAATTAGAATGGTTACATTCGTGAGAATGAATTAGAATGGATACATTCGAGCGAATGAATTAGAATGGATCGCACGATTCATTCTAATTCATACGTATAATCCATTCTAATTTATTCGTACGATCCATTCTAATCCATCGTGTGAATGAATTAGAATGGATCGTACGAATGAATTAGAATGGTTACATTCGTGAGAATGAATTAGAATGGATCGTACGAATGAATTAGAATAGATATATTCATGCAAATTAATTAGAATGGATCGTACGAATGAATTAGAATGGATCGCGCGAATGAATTAGAATGGATCATATGAATAAATTAGAATGGATCGTGCGAATGAATTAGAATGGATGATACGAATGAATTAGAATGGATCGTACAAATGAATTAGAATGGATACATTCGTGCGAATGAATTAGAATGGATCGTACGAATGGATTAGAATGGATCGTATGAATGAATTAGAACGGATACATTCGAGCGAATGAATTAGAATAGATCGTAGGAATGAATTAGAATGGATCATACGAATGAATTAGAATGGATCGTGCGAATGAATTAGAATGGATCGTACGAATGAATTAGAATGGATACATTCATGCAAATGAATTAGAATGGATCGTAGGAATGAATTAGAATGGATCATACGAATGAATTAGAATGGATCGTGTGAATGAATTAGAATGGATCGTACGAATGAATTAGAATGGATCGTACGAATGGATTAGAATGGATCGTACGAATAAATTAGAATGGATCGTACGAATGAATTAGAATGGATCGTATGAACGAATTAGAATGGATCGTACGAATGAATTAGAATGGATACATTCGAGCGAATGAATTAGAATGGATCGTACGAATGAATTAGAATGGATCGTAGGAACGAATTAGAATGGATCGTGCAAATGAATTAGAATGGATATATTTGTGCGAATGAATTAGAATGGATCGTAGGAATGAATTAGAATGGATCGTACGAATGAATTAGAATGGTTACATTCGTGCAAATGAATTAGAATGGATCGTACGAATGGATTAGAATGGATCGTACAAATTGATTAGAATGGATTGTACAAATGAATTAGAATGGATCGTACAAATGAATTAGAATAGATATATTCATGCGAATGAATTAGAATGGATCATACGAATGAATTAGAATGGATCATACGAATGAATTAGAATGGATCTTACGAATGAATTAGAATGGATCATACGAATGAATTAGAAAGGTTACATTCGTGAGAATGAATTAGAATGGATCGTAGGAATGAATTAGAATGGATCGTACGAATGAATTAGAATGGATCGTGCGAATGAATTAGAATGGATCATGCGAATGAATTAGAATAGATCGTATGAATGAATTAGAATGGATCGTACAAATGAATTAGAAAGGTTACATTTGTGAGAATGAATTAGAATGGATCGTACGATTCATCCTAATTCATTCGTACGATCCATTCAAATTCATTCGCACGATCCATTCTAATTCATTTGCACGATCCATTATAATTCATTCGTACGATCCATTCTAATTCATTCGCATTCATTCGTACGATCTATTCTAATTCATTCGCACGAATGTATCCATTCTAATGCATTCGTACGATTCATTCTAATTCATTCGCACGATCCATTCTAATTCATTCGTATGATCCATTCTAATTCATTCATCCGATCCATTCTAGTTCATTCGCACGAATGTATCCATTCTAATTCATTCGTACAATCCATTCAAATTCATTCGCACGATCCATTCTAATTCATTCGTATGATCCATTCTAATTCATTCCTACAATCTATTATAATTCATTCGCTCGAATGTATCCATTTTAATTCATTCGTTCGATCCATTCTAATTCATTTGTACGATCCATTCTAATTCATTCGTATGATCCATTCTAACTCATTCGTATGATATATTCTAATTCATTCACACGAATGTAACCTTTCTAATTCATTTGTATGATCCATTCTAATTCATTCGTACGATCCATTCTAATCCATTCGTACGATCCATTCTAATTCATCCTCATAAATATAACCTTTCTAATTCATTTGTATGATCCATTCTAATTCATTCGTACGATCCATTCTAATCCATTCGTACGATCCATTCTAATTCATTCGTACGATACATTCGAGCGATCCATTCTAATACATTTGCATGATCCATTCTAATTCATTCCTATAATCCATTCTAATTCATTCGTACGATCCATTCTAATTCATTCGTTCGAGTGTATCCATTCTAATTCATTCGTACGATCCATTCTAATTCGTTCATACGATCCATTCTAATTCGTTAGTACGATCCATTCTAATTCGTTCATACGATCAATTCTAATTCATTCGCACTATCTATTCTAATTCATTCATACGATCCATTCTAATCCATTCGTATGATCAATTCTAATTCATTCGCACGATCCATTCTAATTCATTCTCACGAATGTAACCTTTCTAATTCATTTGTATGATCCATTCTAATTCATTCGTACGATCCATTCTAATCTATTCGTACGATCCATTCTAATTCAATTCGTGCAATCCATTCAAATTCATTCGCACAAATGTATCCATTCTAATTCATTCGTATGATCCATTCTAATTCATTCGCACGAATGTGTCCATTCTAATGCATTCGTACGATCCATTCTAATTCATTCGCACGATCCATTCTAATTCATTCGTATGATCAATTGTAATTCATTCGCACGATCCATTCTAATTCATTCGTACGATCTAATTCATTCGTACGATCCATTCTAATTCATTCGTACGATCGATTCTAATTCGTTCGGACGATCCATTCTAATTCATTTGCATGAATTAATCCAGTCTAATTTATTCATACGATCCAGTCTAATTCATTCGTACGATCCATTCTAATTCATTCGCACGAATATATCCATTCTAATTCATTCGTACGATCCTTTCTAATTCATTCGCACGATCCATTCTAATTCTTTCATATGATCCATTCTAATTCGTGCGAATGAATTAGAATGGATCGTACGAATGAATTAGAATGGATCGTGCGAATGAATTAGAATGGATCATATTAATGAATTAGAATGGATCGTACGAATGAATTAGAATGGATCGTACGAATGAATTTGAATGGATATATTCGTGTGAATGAATTAGAATGGATCGTACGAATGAATTAGACTGGATCGTACGAATAAATTAGAATGGATACATTCATGCAATTGAATTAGAATGGATCTTGCGAATGAATTAGAATCGATCGTACGAATGAATTAGAATGGATCGTACCAATGAATTAAATCGTACGAATGAATTAGAATGGATCGTGCGAATGAATTAGAATTGATCATACGAATGAATTAGAATGAATCGTGCGAATGAATTAGAATGGATCGTAGGAATGCATTAGAATGGATACATTCGTGCGAATGAATTAGAATGGATCATACGAATGAATTAGAATGGATACATTTGTGCGAATGAATTAGAATGGATTGCACGAATTGAATTAGAATGGATCATACGAATGGATTAGAATGGATCGTACGAATGAATTAGAATGGATCATACAAATGAATTAGAAAGGTTAAATTCGTGAGAATGAATTAGAATGGATCGTACGAATGAATTAGAATTGATCATACGAATGGATTAAAATAGATCGTACGAATGAATTAGAATAGATCGTGCGAATGAATTAGAATGGATCGTACGAACGAATTAGAATGGATCGTACGAACAAATTAGAATGGATCGTATGAACGAATTAGAATAGATCGTACGAATGAATTAGAATGGATACATTCGAGCGAATGAATTAGAATGGATCGTAAGAATGAATTAGAATGGATCATAGGAATGAATTAGAATGGATCGTGCAAATAAATTAGAATGGATCGCTCGAATGTATCGTACGAATGAATTAGAATGGATCGTATGAATGGATTAGAATGGATCGTACGAATGAATTAGAATGGATCATACAAATGAATTAGAAAGGTTATAATTGTGAGATTGAATTAGAATGGATCGTACGAATGAATTAGAATGGATCGTACGAATGGATTAGAATGGATCGTACAAATGAATTAGAATGGATCGTACGAATGGATTAGAATGGATCGTACGAATGAATTAGAATGGATCATACAAATGAATTAGAAAGGTTACATTCGTGAGAATGAATTAGAATGGATCGTACGAATGAGGTAGAATGGATCATACAAATGAATTAGAATGGATCGTACAAATGAATTAGAATGGATCGAACGATTGAATTAGAATGGATACATTCGAGCGAATGAATGAGAATAGATCGTAGGAATGAATTAGAATGGATCATACGAATGAATTAGAATAGATCGTGCGAATGAATTAGAATGGATTGTATGAATGAATTAGAATGGATACATTCATGTGAATGAATTAGAATGGATCGGACGAATGAATTAGAATGGATCGTACGAATGAATTAGAATGGATCGTGCGAATGAATTAGAATGAATCGTACGAATGCATTAGAATGGATACATTCGTGCGAATGAATTAGAATGGATCTTACGAATGAATTAGAATGAATCGTGCGAATAAATTAGAATGGATCGTACGAATGATTTAGAATGGATCGTGCGAATGAATTAGAATGGATCCTAGGAATGAATTAGAATAGATCGTACGAATGAATTAGAATGGATCGTGCGAATAAATTAGAATGGATCGTACGATTGAATTAGAATGGTTACATTCGTGAGAATGAATTAGAAGTGATCTTACGAATGAATTAGAATAGATATATTCATGCGAATGAATTAGAATGGATCGTACGAATGAATTAGAATGGATCGTGCGAAAGAATTAGAATGGATCGTATGAATAAATTAGAATGGATCGTGCGAATGAATTAGAATGGATCATACGAATGAATTAGAATGGATCGTGCGAATGAATTAGAATGGATACATTCGTGCGAATGAATTAGAATGGATCGGACGAATGAATTAGAATGGATCGTACGAATGAATTAGAATGGTTACATTCTTGCGAATGAATTAGAATTGATCGTATGAATGGATTAGAATGGATCGTACGAATGGATTAGAATGGATCGTACGAATGAATTAGAATGGATCGTACAAATAAATTAGAATAGGTATATTCATGCGAATGAATTAAAATGGATCGTACGAATGAATTAGAATGGATCTTATGAATGAATTAGAATGGATCGTACGAATGAATTAGAATGGATCGTACGAATGAATTAGAATGGATCATACGAATGAATTAGAAAGGTTACATTCGTGAGAATGAATTAGAATGGATCGTAGGAATGAATTAGAATGGATCGTACGAATGAATTAGAATGGTTACATTCGAGCGAATGAATTAGAATGGATCGTATGAATGAATTAGAATGGATCGTGTGAATGAATTAGAATGGATCGTACGAATGAATTAGAATGGATCGTGCGAATGAATTAGAATAGATCGTACGAATGAATTAGAATGGATCATACAAATGAATTAGAAAG
Source organism: Chamaelirium japonicum (assembly GCA_947650365.1). Lineage (NCBI taxonomy): Eukaryota > Viridiplantae > Streptophyta > Magnoliopsida > Liliales > Melanthiaceae > Chamaelirium > Chamaelirium japonicum. Next base: position 240,838 of record CANTAL010000196.1, read on the forward strand.
GTTACATTTGTGAGAATGAATTAGAATGGATCGTACGATTGATTCTAATTCATTCGTACGATCCATTCAAATTCATTCGCATGATCCATTCTAATTCATTCGCACGATCCATTCTAATTCATTCATACGATCCATTCTAATTCATTCGCACGATCCATTCTAATTCATTCGTACGATCCATTCTAATTCATTCGTACGAATATATCCATTCAAATTCATTCGCATGATCCATTCTAATTCATTCGTACGATCCATTCTAATTCATTCGTACAAATGTATCCATTCTAATTCATTCGCATGATCCATTCTAATTCATTCTCACAAATGTAACCTTTCTAATTCATTTGTACGATCCATTCTAATTCGTTCGTATGATCCATTCTAATCCATTCATACGATCTATTCTAATCCATTCGTACGATCCATTCTAATCCATTCGTACGATCCATTCTAATTTATTCGTACGATCCATTCTAATTCATTCTCACAAATGTAACCTTTCTAATTCATTTGTACGATCCATTCTAATTCATTCGTACGATCCATTCTAATCGTTCCTACGATCTATTCTAATTCATTTGTACGAATGTATCCATTCTAATTCATTCGCATGAATGTATCCATTCTAATTCATTAGCACGATCCATTCTAATCGTTCCTACGATCTATTCTAATTAGAATGGATCAAAGGAATGAATTAGAAAGGATACATTCGCACGATCTATTCTAATTCATTTGCATGATCCATTCTAATTCATTCTAATTCATTCGTATGAGCTATTCTAATTCATTCGTACGATCCGTTCTAATTCATTCGTATGATCCATTCTAATTCATTCGCATAAATGTTTCTATTCTAATTCATTCGGACAAATGTTTCTATTCTAATTCATTCGCACAAATGTTTCAATTCTAATTCATTCGTATGAGCTATTCTAATTCATTCGTACGATCCGTTCTAATTCATTCGTATGATCCATTCTAATTCATTCACACAAATGTTTCTATTCTAATTCATTAGAATGGATCGTACGAATGAATTAGAATGGATCGTATGAATAAATTAGAATGGATCGTGCGAATTAATTAGAATGGATCGTACGAATGAATTTGAATGGATACATTTGTGCGAATGAATCTGAATGGATTGTATGAATGAATTATAATGGATCGTACGAATGGATTAGAATGGATCGTACGAATGAATTATAATGGATCATACAAATGAATTAGAAAGGTTATATTCGTGAGAATGAATTAGAATGGATCGTGCGAATGAATTAGAATGGATCATGCGAATGAATTTGAATGGATCGTACGAATGAATTAGAATAGATCGAACGAATGAATTAGAATGGATACATTCGAGCGAATGAATTAGAATAGATCATAGGAATGAATTAGAATGGATCATACGAATGAATTAGAATGGATCGTGCGAATGAATTAGAATGGATTGTACGAATGAATTAGAATGGATACATTCGTGCGAATGAATTAGAATGGATCGTACGAATGAATTAGAATGGATCATACGAATGAATTAGAATGAATCGTACGAATAAATTAGAATGGATACATTTGTACGCATAAATTAGAATGGATTGTACAAATGAATTAGAATGGATACATTCTTGCGAATAAATTAGAATGGATCGTATATTCGTGCAAATAAATTAGAATGGATCATACGAATGAATAAGAATGGATCGTGCGAATGAATTAGAATGAATCGTACGAATGCATTCGATTGGATCGTACGAATGAATTAGAATGAATCGTACGATCCATTCTAATTCATTCGTCCGATCCATTCTAATTCATTCGCACGAATGTATCCAGTCTAATTCATTCGTACAACCCATTCTAATTCATTCGCACGATCCATTCTAATTCATTTGTATGATCCATTCTAAGTCATTTCTACGATCTATTCTAAGTCATTCACTCGAATGTATCCATTCAAATTCATTCGTCCGATCCATTCTAATTCATTCACACGAATGTATCCAGTCTAATTCATTCGTACCATCAATTCTAATTCATTCGCACGATCCATTCTAATTTATTCGTATGATCCATTCTAATTCATTTCTACGATCTATTCTAAGTCATTCTCACGAATGTAACCTTTCTAATTCATTTGTATGATCCATTCTAATTCATTTGTATGATCCATTCTAATCCATTTGTACGATCCATTCTAATCCATTCGTACGATCCATTCTAATCCATTCGTACGATCCATTTTAATTCATTCGTACGATCCATTCTAATTCATTCTCACAAATGTAACCTTTCAAATTCATTTGTACGATCCATTCTAATTCATTCGTACGATTCATTCAAATCCATTCGTACGATCCATTCTAATCCACTCATACGATCCATTCTAATTCATTCGCACGAATGTAACCATTCTTATTCATTCGTACGATCCATTCTAAGTCATTCCTACGATCCATTCTAATTCATTCGCACGAATGTATCCATTCTAATTCATTTGCACGATCCATTCTAATTCATTCCTATGATCCATTCAAATTCATTCGTACGATCCATTCTAATTCATTCGCTCGAATATATCCATTCTAATTCATTCCTACGATCCATTCTAATTCGTTCATACGATCCAATCTAATTCGTTCGTACGATCCATTCTAATTCATTCGTACGATCCATTCTAATCCATTCGTACGATCCATTCTAATTTATTCGTGCAAATGAATTAGAATGGATCGTATGAATGAATAAGAATGGATCGTACGAATGAATTAGAATGGATCATGCGAATGAATTAGAATGAATCGTACGAATGAATTAGAATGGATACATTCGAGCGAATGAATTAGAATGGATCGTACGAATGAATTAGAATGGATCATAGGAATGAATTAGAATGGATCGTGCAAATGAATTATAATGGATACATTCGTGTGAATGAATTAGAATGGATCGTAGGAATGAATTAGAATGGATCGTACGAATGAATTAGAATGGTTGCATTCGTGCGAATGAATTAGAATGGATCGTACGAATGAATTAGAATGGATCGTGCGAATGAATTAGAATTGATCATACGAATGAATTAGAATGGATCGTACGATCCATTCTAATTCATTCGCACGATCCATTCTAATTCATTCGTACGATCCATTCTAATTCATTCGCACGAATGTAACCATTCTAATTCATTCGTACGATCCATTCTAAATCATTCCAATGATCCATTCTAATTCATTCGCACGAATCTATCCATTCTAATTCATTTGCACGATCCATTCTAATTCATTCCTATGATCATTTCTAATTCATTCGTACGATCCATTCTAATTCATTCGCTCGATTGTATCCATTTTATTTCATTCGTACAATCCATTCTAATTCGTTCGTACGATCCATTCTAATTCGTTCGTACGATCCATTCTAATTCGTTCGTACGATCCATTCTAATTCATTCACACGATCTATTCTAATTCATTCGTACGATCCATTCTAATCCATTCGTATGATCAATTCTAATTCATTCGCACGATCCATTTTAATTCATTCTCACGAATGTAACCTTTCTAATTCATTTATATGATCCATTCTAATCCATTCGTACGATCCATTCTAATCCATTCGTACGATCCATTCTAATTCAATTCGTGCAATCCATTGAATTTCATTCGCACAAATGTATCTATTCTTATTCATTCGTACGATCCATTCTAATTCATTCGCACGAATGTATCCATTCCAATGCATTCGTACGATCCATTCTAATTCATTCGTACGATCCATTCTATTCCATTCGTACGATCCATTCTATTCCATTCGTACGATCCATTCTATTCCATTCGTACGATCCATTCTAATCCATTCGCACGATCCATTCTAATTCATTCGCTCGAATGTATCCATTCTAATTCATTCGTACGATCCATTCTAATTCGTTCATACGATCCATTCTAATTCGTTCGTACGATCCATTCTAAAATGAATTAGAATGGATCATACGAATGAATCAGAATGGATCGTACGAATGAATTAGAATGGATTGTGCGAATGAAATAGAATGGATCATATGAATGAATAAGAATGGATCGTACGAATGAATTAGAATGGATCGCACGATCCATTCTAATTCATTCACACGATCCATTCTAATTCATTCGCTCGAATGTATCCATTCTAATTCATTCGTACGATCCATTCTAATCCATTCGTACGACCATTCTAATTCATTCGCATGAAGGTAACCATTCTAATTCATTCGTACGATCCATTCTAATTCATTCCTACGATCCATTCTAATTCATTTGCACGAATGTATCGATTCTAATTTATTCGTACAATCCATTCTAATTCATTCCTATGATCCATTCTAATTCATTCGCACGAATGTATCCATTCTAATTTATTTGCACGATCCATTCTAATTCAGTCGTATGAATGTATCTATTTTAATTCATTCGTACGATCCATTCTAATTCATTCGTACGATCTAATTCATTCGTACGATCCATTCTAATTTATTCGTATGTTCGATTCTAATTCATTCGCACGATCCATTCTAATTCATTCGTACGATCCATTCTAATTCATTCGTATGATCCATTCTAATTTATTCGTTCAAATATATCCATTCTAATTCATTCGTACGATCCATTCTAATTCATTTGCACGATCCATTCTAATTCATTCGCACGAATGTATCCATTCTAATTCATTTGCACGATCCATTCTAATTCATTCGTATGATCCATTCTTATTCATTCATACGATCCATTCTAATTCATTGCCACAATCCATTCTAATTCATTCGTACGATCCATTCTAATTCATTCGCACGATCCATTCTAATTCATTCGTACGATCCATTCAAATTCATTCGCACGAATGTATCCATTCTAATTCATTCGTACGATCCATTCTAATTCATTCGTACGATCCATTCTAATTCATTCGCACTTCTAATTCATTCGTACGATCCATTCTAATTCATTTGCACGATCCATTCTAATTCATTCCTATGATCCATTCTAATTCATTCGTACGATCCATTCTAATTCATTCGTACGATCCATTCTAATCCATTCGTACGATCCATTCTAATCCATTCGTATGATCCATTCTAATCCATTCGTACGATCCATGCTAATCCATTCGTACGATCCATTATAATTCATTCTCACAAATGTAACCTTTCTAATTCATTTGTACGATCCATTCTAATTCATTCGTACGATCCATTCTAATCCATTCGTATGATCCATTCTAATCCATTCGTACGATCCATTCTAATTTATTCGCACGAATGTAACCATTCTAATTCATTCGTACGATCCATTCAAATTCATTCGTACGATCCATTCTAATTCATTCGCACGAATGCATCCATTCTAATTTATTCGTACGATCCATTCTAATCCATTCGCTCGAATGTATCCATTCTACTTCATTCGTACGATCCATTCTAATTCATTCGTACGATCCATTCTAATTCATTCGCTCGATCCATTCTAATTCATTCGTACGATCCATTCTAGTTCATTTGCATGATCCATTCTAATTCATTCCTATGATCCATTCTAATTCATTCGTACGATCCATTCTAATTCATTCGCTCGAATGTATCCATTCTAATTCATTCGTACGATCCATTCTAATTCGTTCGTCTGATCAATTCTAATTCGTTCGTACGATCCATTTTAATTCGTTCGTACGATCCATTCTAATTCGTTCGTACGATCCATTCTAATTCATTCCTACGATCTATTCTAATTCATTCGCTCAAATGTATCCATTCTAATTCATTCGTTCAATCCATTCTAATTCATTCGTACGATCCATTCAAATTCATTCGCATGATCCATTCTAATTCATTCGTACGATCCATTCTAATTTATTCGTACAAATGTATCCATTCTAATTCATTCGTACGATCCATTCTAATTCATTCGTACGATTCATTCTAATTCATTCGTACGATCCATTCTAATTCATTCGTACGATCCATTCTAATTCATTCGCACGAATGTATCCATTCAATTCATTTGTACAATCCATTCTAATTCATTCGCACGATCCATTCTAATTCATTCGTTCGATCCATTCTAATTTATTCGTACGATCCATTCTAATTCATTCGTATGATCCATTCTAATTCATTCGCACGAATGTATCCATTCTAATTCATTCGTCCGATCCATTCTAATTCATTTGTATGATCCATTCTAATTCATTCGCACGATCCATTCTAATTCATTCGTTCGATCCATTCTAATTCATTCGTACGATCCATTCTAATTCATTCGTACGATCCATTCTAATTCATTCGCACGATCCATTCTAATTCATTGGTACGATTCATTCTAATTCATTCGCTCGATCCATTCAAATTCATTCGCATGATCCATTCTAATTCATTCGTATGATCCATTCTAATTTATTCGTACAAATGTATCCATTCTAATTCATTCGTACGAACCATTCTAATTCGTACGATCCATTCTAATCCATTCGTACGATCCATTCTAATCCATTCGTACGATCCATTCTAATTCATTCGCACGAATGTAACCACTCTAATTCATTCGTACGATCCATTCTAATTCATTCCTACGATCCATTCTAATTCATTCGCAAGAATGTATCCATTCTAATTCATTTGCACGATCCGTTCTAATTCATTCCTATGATCCATTCTAATTCGTTCGTACGATCCATTCTAATTCATTCGCTCGAATGTATCCATTCTAATTCATTCGTACGATCCATTCTAATTCATTCGTATGACCCATTCTAATCCATTCGTAGATCCATTCTAATTCATTCGTACAATGCGTTCTAATCCATTCGTACGATCCATTCTAATTCATTTGTACGATCCATTCTAATTCATTTGTACGATCCATTCTAATTCATTCGTACGATCCATTCTAATTCATTCGTACGATCCATTCTAATCCATTCTAATTCATTCGCTCGAATGTATCCATTCTAATTCATTTGTACGATCCGTTCTTATTCATTCATACGATCCATTCTAATTCATTCGCACGATCCATTCTAATTCATTCGCACAATTCGTTCTAATTCATTCGTACAATCCATTCTAATTCATTCGCACGAATGTATCCATTCTAATTCATTCGTACAATCCATTCTAATTCATTCGTACGATCCATTCTAATTCATTAGCATGATCCATTCGTACGATCCTTTCTAATCCATTCGTACGATCCATTCTAATTCGTTCGTACGATCCATTCTAATTCGTTTGTACGATCCATTCAAATTCATTCGCACGATCCATTCTAATTCATTTGTACGATCCATTCTAATTCATTCCTATGATCCATTCTAATTCATTGGTATGATCCATTCTAATTCATTGGTACGATCCATTCTAATTCAGTCGTATGAATGTATCCATTTTAATTCATTCGTACGATCCATTCTAATTCATTCGCACAAATGTAACCATTCTAATTCATTTGTACGATCTATTCTAATTCATTCGTACGACCCATTCTAATCCATTCGTATGATCCATTCTAATTCATTCGAACGATCCATTCAAATTCTTTCGTACGATCCATTCTAATTCATTCTCACAAATGTAACCTTTCTAATTCATTTGTACGATCCATTCTCTAATTCATTCGTACGATCCATTCTAATCCATTCGTACGATCCATTCTAATCCATTCGTACGATCCATTCTAATTCATTCGCACAAATGTAACAATTCTAATTCATTCGTACGATCCATTCTAATTCATTCCTATGATCCATTCTAATTCATTCGCACGATCCATTCTAATTCATTCGTGCGATCCATTCTAATTCATTCGCACGACCCATTCTAATTCATTCGTATGATCCATTCTAATTCATTCGCACGAATGTATCCATTCTAATGCATTCGTACGATCCATTCTAATTCATTCGTAAGATCCATTCTAATCCATTCGTACGATCCATTCTAATTCATTCGTACGATCCATTCTAATTCATTCTTACAAATGTAACCTTTCTAATTCATTTGTACGATCCATTCTAAATCATTCGTACGATCCATTCTAATCCATTTGTACGATCCATTCTAATCCATTCGTACGATCCATTCTAATTCATTCTCACAAATGTAACCTTTCTAATTCATTTGTACGATCTATTCTAATTCATTCGTACGATCCATTCTAATCCATTCGTACGATCCATTCTAATCCATTCGTACGATCCATTCTAATTCATTCGCACGAATGTAACCATTCTAATTCATTCGTACGATCCATTCTAATTCATTTCTACGATCCATTCTAATTCTTTCGCACGAATGTATCCATTCTAATTCATTTGCACGATCCATTCTAATTCATTCCTATGATCCATTCTAATTTATTCGTACGATCCATTCTAATCCATTCGTACGATCCATTCTAATCCATTCGTACGATCCATTCTAATTCATTCGTACGATCCATTCTAATTCATTCTCATAAATGTAACCTTTCTAATTCATTTGTACGATCCATTCTAATTCATTCGTACGATCCATTCTAATCCATTCGTACGATCCATTCTAATTCGTTCATATGATCCATTCTAATTCGTTCGTACGATCCATTCTAATTCATTCGTATGATGCAATCTAATTCATTCGCACAAATATATCTATTCTAATTCATTCGTACAATGCGTTCTAATCCATTCGTACGATCCATTCTAATCCATTCGTACGATCCATTCTAATTCATTCGCACGAATGTAACCATTCTAATTCATTCATATGATCCATTCTAATTCATTCCTATGATCCATTCTAATTCATTCGTACGATCCATTCTAATTCATTCGCTCGAATGTATCCATTCTAATTCATTTGTACTATCCTTTCTAATTCGTTCATACGATCCATTCTAATTCATTCGTACGATCCATTCTAATTCATTCGTACGATCCATTCTAATCCATTCGTACGATCCATTCTAATTCATTCGTACGATCCATTCTAATTCATTCTCACAAATGTAACCTTTCTAATTCATTTGTGCGATCCATTCTAATTCATTCGTACGATCCACTCTAATCCATTCGTACGATCCATTCTAATCCATTCGTACGATCCATTCTAATTCATTCGCACGAATGTAACCATTCTAATTCGTTCGTACAATCCATTTTAATTAATTCGTACGATCCATTCTAATCCATTTGTACGATCCATTCTAATTTATTCGTACGATCCATTCTAATTCATTCCTACGATCCATTCTAATTCATTCGCACGAATGTATCCATTCTAATTCATTTGCACGATCCATTCTAATTCATTCCTATGATCCATACTAATTCATTCCTACGATCCATTCTAATTCATTCGCTCAAATGTATCGCTATTAATTCATTCGTACGATCTATTCTAATTCGTTCATACGGTCCATTCTAATTCGTTCGTACGATCCATTCTAATTCATTCGTACGATCTATTCTAATTCATTCGTACGATCCATTCTAATTCATTCTCACAAATGTAACCTTTCTAATTCATTTGTACGATCCATTCTAATTCATTCTTACGATCCATTCTAATCCATTCGTACGAATGAATTAGAATAAATCGTACGATCGATTCTAATTCATTCGTCCGATCCATTCTAATTCATTCGCACGAATGTATCCATTCTAATTCATTCGTATAATCCATTCTAATTCATTCGCACGATCCATTCTAATTCATTCGTATGATCCATTCTAATTCATTCCTATGATCTATTCTAATTCATTCGCTCGAATGTATCCATTCTAATTCATTCGTTCGATCCATTCTAATTCATTCGTACGATCCATTCAAATTCATTCGCATGATCCATTCTAATTCATTCGTACGATCCATTCTAATTCATTCTCATGAATGTAACCTTTCTAATTCATTTGTATGAATGAATTAGAATGGATCATAGGAATGAATTAGAATGGATCATATGAATGAATTAGAATGGTTACATTCGTACGAATGAGTTAGAATGGATCGTACGAATGGATAAGAATGGATCGTACGAATGGATTAGAACGCATTGTACGAATGAATTAGAATAGATACATTTGTGCGAATGAATTAGATTGCATCGTACGAATGAATAAGAATGGATCGTACGAACGAATTAGAATGGATCGTATGAACGAATTAGAATGGATCGTACGAATGGATTAGAATGGATCGTACGAATGAATAAGAATGGATCGTACAAATGAATTAGAAAGGTTACATTTGTGAGAATGAATTAGAATGGATCGTACGAATGGATTAGAATGGATCGTACGAATGGATTAGAATGGATCGTACGAATGAATTAGAATGGATCATTGGAATGAATTAGAATGGATTGTGCAAATCAATTAGAATGAAGACATTCGTGCGAATGAATTAGAATGGATCGTAGGAATGAATTAGAATGGATCGTACGAAGGAATTAGAATGGTTACATTCGTGCGAATCAATTAGAATGGATCGTACGAATGGATTAGAATGGATCGTACGAATGGATTAGAATGGATCGTACGAATAAATTAGAATGGATCGTACAAATGAATTAGAAAGGTTACATTTGTGAGAACGAATTAGAATGGATCGTACGAATGGATTAGAATGGATCGTACGAATGGATTAGAATGGATCGTACGAATGGATTAGAATGGATCGTACAAATGAATTAGAAAGGTTACATTTGTGAGAATGAATTAGAATGGATCGTACGAATGAATTAGAATGGATCGTACGAATGGATTAGAATAGATCGTACGAATGAATTAGAATGGATCATACGAATGCATTAGAATGGATACATTCGTGCGAACGAATTAGAATGGACCGTACGAATAAATTAGAATGGATCGTGCGAATGAATTAGAATGGATCGTGCGAATAAATTAGAATGGATTGTACGAATGAATTAGAATGGATACATTCGTGCGAATGAATTAGATTGGATCGTACGAATGAATTAGAATGGATCGTACGAATGAATTTGAATGGATCGTACGAATGAAGCAGAATGGATTGAACGAATGAATTAGAATGGATACATTCGAGCGAATGAATTAGAATAGATCGTAGGAATGAATTAGAATGGATTATACGAATGAATTAGAATGGATCGTGCGAATGAATTAGAATGGATTGTACGAATGAATTAGAATGGATACATTCATGCGAATTAATTAGAATGGATCGGACGAATGAATTAGAATGGATCGTACGATTCATTCTAATTCATTCGTATGATCCATTCTAATTCATTCGTACGATCCATTCGAATGAATTAGAATAAATCTAAGCAATGAATTAGAATGGATCATACCAATAAATTAGAATGGATCGTGCGAATGAATTAGAATGGATTGTACGAATGAATTAGAATGGATACATTCCTTTGAATGAATTAGAATAGATCGTACAAATGAATTGGAATGGATCGTACGAATGAATTAGAATACATCATGTGAAGGAATTAGAATGGATCGTACGAATGGATTAGAATGGATCGAACGAATGAATTAGAATGGATACATTCGTGCGAATGAATTAGAATGGATCATACGAATGAATTAGGATGGATCGTGCGAATGAATTAGAATGAATCGTACAAATGAATTAGAATGGATCATGCGAATGAATTAGAATAGATCGTCCGAATGAATTAGAATGGATACATTCGAGCGATCCATTCTAGTTCGTTCGTACGATCCATTCTAATTCGTTCGTACGTTCTAATTCTTTCATATGATCCATTCTAATTCATTCGCACGAATGTATCCATTCTAGTTCATTCGTACGCTCCATTCTAATTCATTCGTACGCTCCATTCTTATTCATCGCACAAATGTATCCATTCTAATTCATTCGTACGATCCATTCTAATTCGTTCATACGATCCATTCTAATTCGTTTGTACGATCCATTCTAAAATGAATTAGAATGGATCATACGAATGAATCAGAATGGATCGTACGAATGAATTAGAATGGATTGTGCGAATGAAATAGAATGGATCATATGAATGAATAAGAATGGATCGTACGAATGAATTAGAATGGATCGCACGATCCATTCTAATTCATTCACACGATCCATTCTAATTCATTCGCTCGAATGTATCCATTCTAATTCATTCGTACGATCCATTCTAATCCATTCGTACGACCATTCTAATTCATTCGCATGAAGGTAACCATTCTAATTCATTCGTACGATCCATTCTAATTCATTCCTACGATCCATTCTAATTCATTTGCACGAATGTATCGATTCTAATTTATTCGTACAATCCATTCTAATTCATTCCTATGATCCATTCTAATTCATTCGCACGAATGTATCCATTCTAATTTATTTGCACGATCCATTCTAATTCAGTCGTATGAATGTATCCATTTTAATTCATTCGTACGATCCATTCTAATTCATTCGTACGATCTAATTCATTCGTACGATCCATTCTAATTTATTCGTATGTTCGATTCTAATTCATTCGCACGATCCATTCTAATTCATTCGTACGATCCATTCTAATTCATTCGTATGATCCATTCTAATTTATTCGTTCAAATATATCCATTCTAATTCATTCGTACGATCCATTCTAATTCATTTGCACGATCCATTCTAATTCATTCGCACGAATGTATCCATTCTAATTCATTTGCACGATCCATTCTAATTCATTCGTATGATCCATTCTTATTCATTCATACGATCCATTCTAATTCATTGCCACAATCCATTCTAATTCATTCGTACGATCCATTCTAATTCATTCGCACGATCCATTCTAATTCATTCGTACGATCCATTCAAATTCATTCGCACGAATGTATCCATTCTAATTCATTCGTACGATCCATTCTAATTCATTCGTACGATCCATTCTAATTCATTCGCACTTCTAATTCATTCGTACGATCCATTCTAATTCATTTGCACGATCCATTCTAATTCATTCCTATGATCCATTCTAATTCATTCGTACGATCCATTCTAATTCATTCGTACGATCCATTCTAATCCATTCGTACGATCCATTCTAATCCATTCGTATGATCCATTCTAATCCATTCGTACGATCCATGCTAATCCATTCGTACGATCCATTATAATTCATTCTCACAAATGTAACCTTTCTAATTCATTTGTACGATCCATTCTAATTCATTCGTACGATCCATTCTAATCCATTCGTATGATCCATTCTAATCCATTCGTACGATCCATTCTAATTTATTCGCACGAATGTAACCATTCTAATTCATTCGTACGATCCATTCAAATTCATTCGTACGATCCATTCTAATTCATTCGCACGAATGCATCCATTCTAATTTATTCGTACGATCCATTCTAATCCATTCGCTCGAATGTATCCATTCTACTTCATTCGTACGATCCATTCTAATTCATTCGTACGATCCATTCTAATTCATTCGCTCGATCCATTCTAATTCATTCGTACGATCCATTCTAGTTCATTTGCATGATCCATTCTAATTCATTCCTGTGATCCATTCTAATTCATTCGTACGATCCATTCTAATTCATTCGCTCGAATGTATCCATTCTAATTCATTCGTACGATCCATTCTAATTCGTTCGTCCGATCAATTCTAATTCGTTCGTACGATCCATTCTAATTCGTTCGTACGATCCATTCTAATTCGTTCGTACGATCCATTCTAATTCATTCCTACGATCTATTCTAATTCATTCGCTCAAATGTATCCATTCTAATTCATTCGTTCAATCCATTCTAATTCATTCGTACGATCCATTCAAATTCATTCGCATGATCCATTCTAATTCATTCGTACGATCCATTCTAATTTATTCGTACAAATGTATCCATTCTAATTCATTCGTACGATCCATTCTAATTCATTCGTACGATTCATTCTAATTCATTCGTACGATCCATTCTAATTCATTCGTACGATCCATTCTAATTCATTCGCACGAATGTATCCATTCAATTCATTTGTACAATCCATTCTAATTCATTCGCACGATCCATTCTAATTCATTCGTTCGATCCATTCTAATTTATTCGTACGATCCATTCTAATTCATTCGTATGATCCATTCTAATTCATTCGCACGAATGTATCCATTCTAATTCATTCGTCCGATCCATTCTAATTCATTTGTATGATCCATTCTAATTCATTCGCACGATCCATTCTAATTCATTCGTTCGATCCATTCTAATTCATTCGTACGATCCATTCTAATTCATTCGTACGATCCATTCTAATTCATTCGCACGATCCATTCTAATTCATTGGTACGATTCATTCTAATTCATTCGCTCGATCCATTCAAGTTCATTCGCATGATCCATTCTAATTCATTCGTATGATCCATTCTAATTTATTCGTACAAATGTATCCATTCTAATTCATTCGTACGAACCATTCTAATTCGTACGATCCATTCTAATCCATTCGTACGATCCATTCTAATTCATTCGCACGAATGTAACCACTCTAATTCATTCGTACGATCCATTCTAATTCATTCCTACGATCCATTCTAATTCAATCGCAGGAATGTATCCATTCTAATTCATTTGCACGATCCGTTCTAATTCATTCCTATGATCCATTCTAATTCGTTCGTACGATCCATTCTAATTCATTCGCTCGAATGTATCCATTCTAATTCATTCGTACGATCCATTCTAATTCATTCGTACGACCCATTCTAATCCATTCGTAGATCCATTCTAATTCATTCGTACAATGCGTTCTAATCCATTCGTACGATCCATTCTAATTTATTTGTACGATCCATTCTAATTCATTTGTACGATCCATTCTAATTCATTCGTACGATCCATTCTAATTCATTCGTACGATCCATTCTAATCCATTCTAATTCATTCGCTCGAATGTATCCATTCTAATTCATTTGTACGATCCGTTCTTATTCATTCATACGATCCATTCTAATTCATTCGCACGATCCATTCTAATTCATTCGCACAATTCGTTCTAATTCATTCGTACAATCCATTCTAATTCATTCGCACGAATGTATCCATTCTAATTCATTCGTACAATCCATTCTAATTCATTCGTACGATCCATTCTAATTCATTAGCATGATCCATTCGTACGATCCTTTCTAATCCATTCGTACGATCCATTCTAATTCGTTCGTACGATCCATTCTAATTCGTTTGTACGATCCATTCTAATTCATTCGCACGATCCATTCTAATTCATTTGTACGATCCATTCTAATTCATTCCTATGATCCATTCTAATTCATTGGTATGATCCATTCTAATTCATTGGTACGATCCATTCTAATTCAGTCGTATGAATGTATCCATTTTAATTCATTCGTACGATCCATTCTAATTCATTCGCACAAATGTAACCATTCTAATTCATTTGTACGATCTATTCTAATTCATTCGTACGACCCATTCTAATCCATTCGTATGATCCATTCTAATTCATTCGAACGATCCATTCAAATTCTTTCGTACGAATGAATTAGAATGGATCGTGCGAATGAATTAGAATGGATTGTACGAATCAATTAGAATGGATATATTCGTACGAATGGATTAGAATGGATCATACGAATGAATTAGTATGAATCGTACATTTGAATTAGATTGGATTGTGCGAATGAATTAGAATGGATACATTCGTGCGAATGAGTTACAATGGATCATACGAATGAATTAGAATTGATCGTACGAATGAATTAGAATGGATCATACGAATGAATTAGAATGGATCGTGCGAATGAATTAGAATGGATTGTACGAATGAATTAGAATGGGAATGAATTAAAATGGATTGTACGAATGAATTAGAATGGATCGTGTCTAATTCATTCGTGCAATCCATTCTAATTCATTCGCACAAATGTATCCATTCTAGTTCATTCGTACGGTCCATTCTAATTCATTCATCCGCTCCATTCTTATTCATCGCACAAATGTATCCATTCTAATTCATTCGCACGAATATATCCATTCTAATTCATTCGTACGATCCTTTCTAATTCATTCGCATGATCCATTCTAATTCATTCGTACGATCTTTTTAATTCATTCGTACGATCCATTCTAATTCATTCGTACGATGCAATCTAATTCATTCGTATGATCTATTCTAATTTATTCGTTCAAATATATCCATTCTAATTCATTCGTACGATCGTAGGAATGAATTAGAATGGATCGTACAAATGAATTAAAAAGGTTACATTTGTGAGAATGAATTAGAATGGATCATAGGAATGAATTAGAATGGATCGTGCAAATGAATTAGAATGGATATATTCGTGCGAATGAATTAGAATGGATCATAGGAATGAATTAGAATGGATCATACGAATGGATCATACAAATGAATTAGAAAGGTTACATTCGTGAGAATTAATTAGAATGGATCATACGAATGAATTAGAATGGATCGTACGAATGGATTAGAATGGATCGTACGAATGAATTAGAATGGATCATACAAATGAATTAGAAAGGTTACATTCATGAGAATGAATTAGAATGGATCGTACGAATGAAATAGAATGAATCATGCGAATGAATTTGAATGGATCGTACAAATGAATTAGAATGGATCGTGCGAATGAATTAGAATGGATCGTACGAATGAATCGTGCGAATGAATTAGAACGGATTAGCATGGATCGTACGAATGAATTAGAAAGGATCCACCGAATGAGTTAGAATGGATCGTACGAATGAATTAGAATGGATACATTCGTGCGAATGAATTAGAATGGATCGTACAAATGAATTAGAATGGATACATTTGTGCCAATTAATTAGAATGGATCGTACGAATGAATTAGAATGGATACATTCGTGCGAATGAATTAGAATGGATTGTACGAATGAATTAGAATTGATCATACAAATGAATTAAAATGGATCGTACGAATGAATTAGAATGAATCGTACGAATGAATTAGAATGGTTACATTCGTACGAATGAATTAAAAGAGATCGTACGAACGAATTAGAATGGATCGTACGAATAAATTATAATGGATCGTGTGAATGAATTAGAATGGATCGTACGAATGAATTAGAATGGATCATGCGAATGAATTTGAATGGATCGTACGAATGAATTAGAATGGATCGAACTAATGGATTAGAATGGATACATTCGAGCGAATGAATTAGAATAGACCGTAGGAATGAATTAGAATGGATCGTACGAATGAATTAGAATGGTTACATTCGTGCGAATGAATTAGAATGGATCCATTCTTATTCATTCATATGATCCATTCTAATTCATTCGCACAATCCATTCTAATTCATTCGTACGATCCATTCTAATTCATTCGCATGATCCATTCTAATTCATTCGTACGATCCATTCTAATTCATTCGCAAGAATATATCTATTCTAATTCATTCGTATGATCCATTCTAATTCATTCGTATGATCCATTCGAACTCATTCGGTGGATCCATGCTAATTCATTCGTACGATCCATTCTAATCCATTCTAAATCATTCGCACGATTCATTCGTACGATCCATTCTAATTCATTCGCACGATCCATTCTAATTCATTTGTAGATCCATTCAAATTCATTCGCTTGATCTATTCTAATTCATTCGTACGATCCATTCTAATTTATTCTCACGAATGTAACCTTTCAAATTCATGTCTATGATCCATTCTAATTCATTCATACGATCCATTCTAATCCATTCGTACGATCCATTCTAATTCATTCGTACGATCCATTCTAATTCATTCTCACAAATGTAACCTTTCTACTTCATTTGTACGATCCATTCTAATTCATTCGTACGATCCATTCTAATCCATTCGTATGATCTAATTCTAATTCATTCGTACGATCCATTCTAATTCATTCGCTCGAATGTATCCATTCTAATTCATTCGTACGATCCATTCTAATTCATTCCTACGATCCATTCTAATTCATTCGCACGAATGTATCCATTCTAATTCATTTGCACGAATGTATCCATTCTAAATCATTCGTACGATCCATTCTAATTCATTCGCATGATCCATTCTAATTCATTCGTACGATCCATTCTAATTCATTCGTACGATCCATTCTAATTCATTGGCACGATCCATTCTAATTTATTCGTACGATCCATTCTAATTCGTTCGTACGATCTATTCTAATTCATTCGCACGAATGTAACCATTCTAATTCTTTCGTACGATTCATTCTAATTCATTCATACGATCCATTCTAATTCATTCGTATGATCAATTCTAATTCATTCGTACAATCCATTCTAATTCATTCGCACGAATGTATCCATTCTAATTCATTCGTACGATCCATTCTAATTAGAAAGGTTACATTTGTGAGAATGAATTAGATATGATCGTACGAATGAATTAGAATGGATCGTACGAATGGATTAGAATGGATCGTACGAATGAATTAGAATGGATCATACAAATGAATTAGAAAGGTTACATTCGTGAGAATGAATTAGAATGGATCGTACGAATGAATTAGAATGGATCATTCGAATGAATTAGAATGGATCGTACGAATGAATTAGAATGGATACATTCGTGCGAATGAATTAGAATGGATCGTACGAATGGTTTAGAATGGATCGTACGAATGGATTAGAATGGATCGTACGAATGAATTAGAATGGATACATTCGAGCGAATGAATTAGAATGGATCGTACGAATGGATCGTACGAATAGATTAGAATGGATCGTACGAATGGATTAGAATGGATCATACAAATAAATTAGAAAGGTTACATTCGTGAGAATGAATTAGAATGGATACATGTGTGCGAATGAATTAGAATAGATTAGAATGGATCGTACGAATGGATTAGAATCCATTCTAATTCATTTGTATGATCCATTCTAATTCATCGCACGATCCATTCTAATTCATTCGCTCGAATGTATCCATTCTAATTCATTCGTACGAATGAATTAGAATGGATTGTACGAATGAATTAGAATGGATATATTCGTGCGAATGAATTAGAATGGATCGTACGAATGAATTAGACTGGATCGAACGAATGAATTAGAATGGATACATTCGCACGATCCATTCTAATTCATTCGCACGAATGTATCCATTCTAATTCATTCGTACGATCTATTCTAATTCATTCGCATGATCCATTCTAATTCATTCGTACGATCCATTCTAATTCATTCTAACGAATGTAACCTTTCTAATTCATTTGTATGATCCATTCTAATTCATTCGCATGATCCATTCTAATCCATTCGTACGATCCATTCTAATTCATTCTCAAAAATGTAACCTTTCTAATTCATTTGTATGATGCATTCTAATTCATTCGTACGATCCATTCTAATTCTTTCGTACGATCCATTCTAATCCATTCGTACGATCCATTCTTATTAATTTGAACGAATGTAACCATTCTAATTCGTTCGTACGATCCATTCTAATTCATTCGTACGATCCATTCTAATCCATTCGTACGATCCACTCTAATTCATTCACACGATCCATTCTAATTCATTCGCACAAATGTATCCATTCTAATTCATTCGTACAATCCATTCTAATTCATTCGCATGATCCATTCTAATTCATTCGTACGATCCATTCTAATTCATTCGTACGATCCATTCTAATTCATTTGTACGATCCCTTCTAATTCATTCGCACGAATGTATCCATTCTAATTTATTCGTACGATCCATTCTAATTCATTCTCACAAATGTATCATACGAATGAATTAGAATGGATCATACGAACGAATTAGAATGGATCGTGCATATGAATTAGAAAGGATCGTACGAATGAATTAGAATGGATCGTACGAATGGATTAGAATGGATCATAGGAATGAATTAGAATGGATCGTGCAAATGAATTAGAATGGATACATTCGTGCGAATGAATTAGAATAGATCGTACGAATGAATTAGAATGGATCGTATGAATGGATTAGAATGGATACATTTGTGAGAATGAGTTAGAATGGATCGTACGAATGTATCCATTCTAAATCATTCGTACGATCCATTCTAATCTATTCGTACGATCCATTCTAATTCATTCGCATGAATGTAACCATTCTAATTCGTTCGTACGATTCATTCTAATTCATTCGTACGATCCATTCTAATCCATTCGTACGATCCATTCAAATTCATTCGCACGATCCATTCTAATTCATTCGCACAAATTTATCCATTCTAATTCATTCGTACAATCCATTCTAATTCATTCGTACGAATAAATTAGAATGGATACATTCATGCAAATGAATTAGAATGGATAGTACGAATGAATTAGAATGGATTATACGAACGAATTAGAATGGATCATACGAATGGATTAGAATGGATCGTACGAATGGATTAGAATGGATCGTACGAATGGATTAGAATGGATCATACTAATGAATTAGAATGGTTACATTCGTGAGAATGAATTAGAATGGATCGTACGAATGAATTAGAATGGATTATGCGAATGAATTTGAATGGATCGTACGAATGAATTAGAATGGATCAAACGAATGAATTAGAATGGATACATTCGAGCGAATGAATTAGAATAGATCATAGGAATGAATTAGAATGGATCATACGAATGAATTAGAATGGATCATGCGAATGAATTAGAATGGATTGTACGAATTAATTAGAATGGATACATTCGTGCGAATGAATTAGAATGGATCGTACAATTCATTCTAATTCATTCGTACGATCCATTCTAATGCATTCGTACGATTCACTCTAATTCATTCGCACGATCCATTCTAATTCATTCGCACGATCCATTCTAATTCTTTCATATGATCCATTCTAATTCATTCGCACGAATGTATCCATTCTAGTTCATTCGTACGCTCCATTCTAATTCATTCGTACGCTCCATTCTTATTCATCGCACAAATGTATCCATTCTAATTTATTGATCGTACGAATGAATTAGAATGGATCGTACGATGCAATCTAATTCATTCGTACAATGCGTTCTAATCCATTCGTATGATCCATTATAATTCATTCGTACGATCTATTCTAATTCATTCGCACGAATGTATCCATTCTAATTCATTCGTACGATCCATTCTAATTCGTTCATACGATCCATTCTAATTCGTTCGTGTGATCCATTCTAATTCGTTCGTATGATCCATTCTAATTCATTCGTACGATCCATTCTAATTCATTCGTACGATCCATTCTTATTCATTCATACAATCCATTCTAATTCATTCGCACGATCCATTCAAATTCATTCGCACGATCCATTCTAATTCATTTGTACGATCCATTCAAATTCATTCATACGATCTACTCTAATTCATTCGCACGAATGTATGCATTCTAATTCATTCGCACGAATGTAACCATTCTAATTCTAATTTGTTCGTACGATCCATTCTAATTCATTCGTACAAATAAATTAGAATGGATACATTCATTCGAATGAATTAGAATAGATCGTATGAATGAATTAGAATGGATCGTACGAATGAATTAGAATGGATCGTGCGAATGAATTTGAATGGATCGTGCGAATAAATTAGAATGGATCATACGAATGAATTAGAATGGATCGTATGAATGAATTAGAATGGATACATTCGTGCGAATGAATTAGAATGGATCGTACGAATGAATTAGACTGGATCGTACGAATAAATTAGAATGGATACATTCATACGAATGAATTAGAATGGATCGTACGGATGAATTAGAATGGATCGTGCGAATGAATTTGAATGGATCGTACGAATGAATAAGAATGGATCGTACGAATGGATTAGAATAGATGGTAGGAATGAATTAGAATAGATCGTACGAATGAATTAGAATGGATTATGCGAATGAATTAGAATTAGAATGCTTACACTCGTGCGAATGAATTAGAATGGATACATTCGTGCGAATGAATTAGAATAGATCGTATGAATGAATTAGATTGGATCGTACGAATGAATTAGAATGGATCGTGCGAATGAATTTGAATTAGAATGGATCGTACGAATGAATTAGAATGGATCATAGGAATGAATTAGAATGGATCGTGCAAATAAATTAGAATGGATACATTCGTGCGAATGAATTAGAATGGATCGTAGGAATGAATTAGAATGGATCGTACGAATGAATTAGAATGGTTACATTCGTGCGAATGAATTAGAATGGATCATAGGAATGAATTAGAACGGATCGTGCGAATGAATTAGAATGGATCGTACGAATGAATTTGAATGGATCGTAGGAATGAATTAGAATGGATCGTACGAGTGAATTAGAATGGATTGTGCGAATAAATTAGAATTAGAATGGTTACATTCGTGCGAATTAATTAGAATGGATACATTCGTGCGAATGAATTAGAATAGATCGTATGAATGAATTAGAATGGATCGTACGAATGAATTAGAATGGATCGTGCGAATGAATTATAATGGATCGTACGAATGAATTAGAATAGATCATAGGAATGAATTAGAATGGATTGTGCAAATGAATTAGAATGGATACATTAGTGCGAATGAATTAGAATGGATCATAGGAATGAATTAGAATGGATCGTACGAATGAATTAGAATGGTTACATTCGTGCGAATGAATTAGAATGGATCATAGGAATGAATTAGAACGGATCGTGCGAATGAATTAGATTGGATCGTACGAATGAATTAGAATGGATCGTAGGAATGAGTTAGAATGGATCGTACAAATGAATTAGAATGGATTGTGCGGATGAATTAGAATTGGAATGGTTATATTCGTGCGAATGAATTAGAATGGATACATTCGTGCGAATGAATTAAAATAGATCGCATGAATGAATTAGAATGGATCGTACGAATGAATTAGAATGGATCGTGCGAATGAATTAGAATGGATCGTACGAATGAATTGGAATGGATCGTGCAAATGAATTAGAATGGATACATTCGTGCGAATGAATTAGAATGGATCGTCGGAATGAATTAGAATGGATCGTACGATTAAATTAGAATGGTTACATTCGTGTGAATGAATTAGAATGGATCATAGGAATGAATTAGAACGGATCGTGCGAATGAATTAGAATGGATCGTAGGAATGAATTAGAATGGATCGTAGGAATGAATTAGAATGGATCGTACGAATGAATTAGAATGGATTGTGCGAATGAATTAGAATTAGAATGGTTACATTCTTGCGAATGAATTAGAATGGATACATTCGTGCGAATGAATTAGAATAGATTGTATGAATGAATTAGAATGGATCGTATGAATGAATTTGAATGGATCATGCGAATGAATTAGAATGGATCGTACGAATGAATTAGAATGGATCATAGGAATGAATTAGAATGGATCGTGCAAATGAATTAGAATGGATACATTCGTGCGAATGAATTAGAATGGATCGTAGGAATGAATTTGAATGGATCGTACGAATGAATTAGAATGGTTACATTCGTGCGAATGAATTAGAATGGATCATAGGAATGAATTAGAATGGATCGTGCGAATGAATTAGAATGGATCGTACGAATGAATTAGAATGGATCGTAGGAATGAATTAGAATGGATCGTACGAATGAATTAGAATGGATTGTGCGAATGAATTAGAATTAGAATGGTTACATTCGTGCGAATGAATTAGAATGGATACATTCGTGCGAATGAATTAGAATAGATCGTATGAATGAATTAGAATGGATCGTACGAATGAATTAGAATGGATCGTGGGAATGAATTAGAATGGATCGTACGAATGAATTAGAATAGATCATAGGAATGAATTAGAGTGGATCATGCAAATGAATTTGAATGGATACATTCATGCGAATGAATTAGAATGGATCGTAGGAATGACTTAGAATGGATCGTACGAATGAATTAGAATGGTTACATTCGTGCGAATGAATTAGAATGGATCATAGGAATGAATTAGAACGGATCGTGCGAATGAATTAGAATGAATCATACGAATGAATTAGAATGGATCGTAGGAATGAATTAGAATGGATTGTGCAAATGAATTAGAAAGGGTACATTCGTGCGAATGAATTAGAATGGATCGTAGGAATGAATTAGAATGGATCGTACAAATGAATTAGAATGGTTACATTCGTGCGAATGAATTAGAATGGATCATAGGAATGAATTAGAACGGATCGTGCAAATGAATTAGAATGGATCGTGCGAATGAATTAGAATGGATCGTAGGAATGAATTAGAATGGATCGTACGAATGAATTAGAATGGATTGTGCGAACAAATTAGAATTAGAATGGTTACATTCGGGCGAATGAATTAGAATGGATACATTCGTGCGAATGAATTAGAATAGATCGTATGAATGAATTAGAATGGATCGTACGAATGAATTAGAATGGATCGTGGGAATGAATTAGAATGGATTGTACGAATTATTAGAATGGATCATAGGAATGAATTAGAATGGATCGTGCAAATGAATTAGAATGGATACATTCGTGCGAATGAATTAGAATGGATCGTAGGAATGAATTAGAATGGATCGTACGAATGAATTAGAATGGTTACATATGTGCGAATGAATTATAATGGATCGTACAAATGAATTAGAAAGGTTAGATTTATGAGAATGAATTAGAATGGATCGTACGAATGAATTAGAATAGATCGTACGAATGAATTAGAATGGATCGTACGAATGAATCAGAATGGATACATTCGAGCGAATGAATTAGAATGGATCGTACGAATGGATTAGAATGCATCGTACAAATGAATAAGAATGGATCGTACGAATAAATTAGAATGGATTGTACGAATGAATTAGAATGGATCGTGCGAATGAATTAGAATGGATCGTACGAATAAATTAGAATGGATCATAGGATTGAATTAGAATGGATCGTGCAAATGAATTAGAATGGATACATTCGTGCGAATGAATTAGAATGGATCGTAGGAATGAATTAGAATGGATCGTACGAATGAATTAGAATGGTTACATTCGTGCGAATGAATTAAATGGATCGTACAAATGAATTAGAAAGGTTACATCTGTGAGAATGAATTAGAATGGATCGTACGAATGAATTAAAATGGATCGTACAAATGAATTAGAATGGATCGTACGAATGAATTAGAATGGATACATTCGAGCGAATGAATTAGAATGGATCATACGAATGGATTAGAATGGATCGTACGAATGGATTAGAATGGATCGTACGAACGAATTAGAATGGATCGTACGAACGAATTAGAATGGATCATATGAACGAATTAGAATGGATCATACGAATGAATTAGAATGGATAAATTCGTACGAATGAATTAGAATGGATCGTACGAATGGATTAGAACGCATTGTCGAATGAATAAGAATGGATCGTACGAATGAATTAGAATGGATCGTGCGAATGAATTAGAATGGATTGTACGAATCAATTAGAATGGATACATTCGTACGAATGGATTAGAATGGATCATACGAATGAATTAGAATGAATCGTACATTTGAATTAGATTGGATTATGCGAATGAATTAGAATGGATACATTCATGCGAATGAGTTACAATGGATCATACGAATGAATTAGAATGGATCGTACGAATGAATTAGAATGGATCATACGAATGAATTAGAATGGATCGTGCGAATGAATTAGAATGGATTGTATGAATGAATTAGAATGCGAATGAATTAAAATGGATCGTACGAATGAATTAGAATGGATCGTGTCTAATTCATTCGTGCAATCCATTCTAATTCATTCGCACGAATGTATCCATTCTAGTTCATTCGTACGCTCCATTCTAATTTATTCGTACGCTCCATTGTTATTCATCGCACAAATGTATCCATTCTAATTCATTTGTACGATCCATTCTAATGCATTCGTACGATCCATTCTAATTCATTCGTACGGTCCATTCTAATTAATTCGCACGATCCATTCTAATTCATTCTCACGAATGTAACCTTTCTAATTCATTTGTATGATCCATTCTAATTCATTCGAACGATCCATTTTAATCCATTCGTACGATCCATTCTAATCCATTCGTACAATCCATTCTAATTCATTCGTACGATCCATTCTAATTCATTCTCACAAATATAACCTTTCTAATTCATTTGTATGATCCATTCTAATTCATTCGTACAATCCATTCTATTCCATTCGTATGATCCATTCTAATTCATTCCTACGATCTATTCTAATTCATTCGCTCGAATGTATCCATTCTAATTCATTCGTTCGATCCATTCTGATTCATTCGTACGATCCATTCAAATTCATTCGCATGATCTATTCTAATTCATTCGTAGGATCCATTCTAATTCATTCGCACGAATGTAACCATTCTAATTCATTCGTACGATCCATTCTAATTCATTCACACAATCCATTCTAATTCATTCGCACGAATGTATCCATTCTAATTCATTCGTACGATCCATTCTAATTCATTCGCATGATCCATTCGTACGATTCATTCTAATCCATTCGTACGATCCATTCTAATTCATTCATACGATCCATTCTAATTCGTTCGTACGATCCATTCTAATTCATTCGTACGATCTATTCTAATTCATTCGTACAATCCACTCTAACTCATTCGTACGATCCATTCTAATTCATTCGCACAATCCATTCTAATTCATTCGCACGAATGTATCCATTCTAATTCATTCGTACGATCCATTCTAATTCATTCGTACGATCCATTCTATTTCATTTGCATGATCCATTCGTACGATCCATTCTAATCCATTCGTACGATCTATTCTAATTCATTCATACGATCCATTCTAATTCGTTCGTATGATCCATTCAAATTCATTCGTATGATCCATTCAAACTCATTCGGTGGATCCATTCTAATTCATTCGTACAATCCATTCTAATTCATTCGCACGATCCATTCTTATTTATTCGTACGATCCATTCTAATTCATTCGTATGATCCATTCTAATCCATTCGTACGATCCATTCTAATTCATTCGTACGCTCCATTTTTATTCATTCGCACAATGCATTCGTACGATCCATTCTAATCCATTCGTACGATCCATTCTAATTCATTCGTATGATCCATTCTAACTCATTCGGTGGATCCATTCTAATTCATTCATACGATCCATTCTAATTCATTCGCACGATCCATTCTAATTCATTCGCACGATCCATTCTAATCCATTTGTGCGATACATTCTAATTCATTCGTACGATCCATTCTAATTCATTCCTACGATCCATTCTAATTCATTCGCACGAATGTATCCATTCTAATTCATTTGCACGATCCATTCTAATTCATTCCTACGATCCATTCTAATTCATTCGCACGAATGTATCCATTCGCACGAATGTATCCATTCTAATTCATTCGCACGATCCATTCTAATTCGTTCGTACGATCCATTCTAATTCATTCATAAGATCCATTCTAATTCATTCGTACGATCCATTCTAGTTCATTTGCACGATCTATTCTAATTCATTCGCACTATCCATTCTAATTCATTCGTACGACTCATTCTAATTCATTCGTACGATCCATTCTAATTCATTTGTACAAATGTATCCATTCTAATTCATTCGTACGATCCATTCTAATTCATTCATACGATCTATTCTAATTTATTCGCACGAATGTATCCATTCTAATTCATTCGCACAATCCAATCTAATACAAACGTACGATCCATTCTAATTCATTCACATGATGTATTCTAATTTATCCGTACGATCTATTCCAATTCATTTGTACGATCCATTTTAATTCATTCGCATGATCCATTCTAATTCATTCGTATGATAAATTCATATGACTGAATTAGTATGGATTGTACGAATGTAACCATTCTAATCCATTCGTACGATCCATTCTAATTCATTCGCACGAATATAATTACCATTCTAATTCATTCGTACGATTCATTCTAATTCATTCGCACGATCCATTCTAATTCATTCGCATAAATATATCCATTCTAATTCATTCGTACGATCCATTCTAATTCATTCGCACAAATGTATCCATTCTAATTCATTCGTACGATCCATTCTTATTCATTTATACGATCCATTCTAATTCAATTACACGATCCATTCTATTTCATTCGTACGATCCATTCTTATTCAATCGCACGATCCATTCTAATTCATTCATACGATCCATTCTAATTCAATCGCACGATCCATTCTAATTCATTTGTACGAATGTATCCATTCAAATTCATTCACACGATCCATTCTAATTCATTCGCACGATCCATTCTAATTCATTCGTATGATCCATTCTAATTCATTCCTACGATCTATTCTAATTCATTCACTCGAATGTATCCATTCTAATTCATTCGTACGATCCATTCTAATTCATTCGCACGATCCATTCTAATTTATTCGCACGAATGTATCCGTTCAAATTCATTTGCACGATCCATTCTAATTCATTCCTATGATCCATTCTAATTCATTCGTACGATCCATTCTAATTCATTCGCTCGAATGTATCCATTCTAATTCATTCGTACGATCCATTCTAATTCGTTCATACGATCCATTCTAATTCATTCGCACGATCCATTCTAATTCATTTGTACGAATGTATCCATTCTAATTCATTTGCATGAATATATCTATTCTAATTCATTTGTACGATCCATTCTAATTCATTCATACGATCCATTCTAATCCATTCGTACGATCCATTCTAATTCATTCGCTCGAATGTATCCATTCTAATTTATTCGTACGAATGAATTAGAATGGATCGTACGAATGAATTAAAATGGATCGTGCGAATGAATTAGAATGGATCATACAAATGAATTAGAATGGATCGTACGATTCATTCTAATTCATTCGTACGATCCATTCTAATGCATTCGTACGATTCATTCTAATTCATTCGCACGATCCATTCTAATTCATTCGTATGATCCATTCTAATTTCTTTGCACGAATATACGATCCATTCTAATTTATTTGTAAGAATGTATCCATTCTAATTCATTCGTACAATCCATTCTAATTTATTCGTACAAATGTATCCATTCTAATTCATTCGTACGATCCATTCTAATTCATTCGTACAATTCATTCTAATTCATTCGCA
Organism: Chamaelirium japonicum; assembly: GCA_947650365.1. Lineage (NCBI taxonomy): Eukaryota > Viridiplantae > Streptophyta > Magnoliopsida > Liliales > Melanthiaceae > Chamaelirium > Chamaelirium japonicum. Next base: position 269,995 of record CANTAL010000196.1, read on the forward strand.
CGATCCATTATAATTCATTCGTACGATCCATTCTAATTCATTAGCACAAATGTATCTATTCTAATTCATTCGTACAATCCATTCTAATTCATTCGCACGATCCATTCTAATTCATTCGTATGATCCATGCTAATTTATTCGTACGATCCATTCTAATTCATTCTCACGAATGTAACCTTTCAATTTCATTTGCATGATCCATTCTAATTCATTCCTACGATCCATTCTAATTTATTCGTACGACCTATTCTAATTCATTAGTACGATCCATTCTAATTCATTCGTATGATCAATTCTAATTCATTCGTACAATGCATTCTAATTCATTCGTACCATCCATTCTAATTCATTCGTATGATCAATTCTAATTCATTCGTACAATCCATTCTAATTCATTCGCTCGAATGTATCCATTCTAATTCATTCTAATTCATTCGTATGATCCATTCTTATTCATTCGCATGATCCATTCTAATTCATTCATACTATCCATTCTAATTCATTCGTACGATCCATTCTAATTCATTCGTACGATCCATTCTAATTCATTCCTACGATTCATTCTAATTCATTTGCTCGAATGTATCCATTCTAATTCATTAGTACGATACATTCTAATTCATTCGTACGAATGTATCCATTCTAATTCGTTCATACGATCCATTCTAATTCGTTCGTTCGATCCATTCTAATTCGTTCGTACGATCTATTCTAATTCATTCTCACGAATGTAACCTTTCTAATTTATTTGTATGATCCATTCTAATTCATTCGTACGATCCTTTCTAATCCATTCGTACGATCCATTGTAATCCATTCGTACGATCCATTCTAATTCATTCGCACGAATGTAACCATTCTAATTCATTCGTACGATCCATTCTAATTCATTCCTACAATCCATTCTAATTCATTCGCACGAATGTATCCATTCTAATTCATTTGCACGATCCATTCTAATTCATTCCTATGATCCATTCTAATTTATTCATACGATCCATTCTAATTCATTCGCACGATCCATTCTAATCCATTCGTACGATCCATTCAAATTCATTCCTACGATCCATTCTAATTCATTCGTATGATCCATTCTAATTCATTCGTACGATCCATTCTAATTCTTTCGTACGATCAATTATAATTCATTCGCACGATCTATTCTAATTCATTCCTACAATCCATTCTAATTCATTCGTACGATCCTTTCTAATTCATTCGTACGATCCATTCTAATCCATTCGTACGATCCATTCTAATCCATTCGTACGATCCATTCTAATTAATTCTCACAAATCTAACCTTTCTAATGCATTCGTACGATCTATTCTAATTCATTCACACGATCCATTCTAATTCATTCGTACGATCCATTCTAATTCATTCGCACGATCCATTCTAATTCATTCGTACGATCCTTTCTAATTCATTCGCACGATCCATTCTAATTCATATGAAAGAATTAGAATGGATCGTGCGAATGAATTAGAATGGATCGTGCGAATGAATTAGAATGAATCGTACGAATGCATTAGAATGGATCGTACAAATGAATTAGAATGAATCGTACGATCCATTCTAATTCATTCATCCGATCCATTCTAATTCATTCGTACGAATGAATTAGAATGGATCATGCAAATGAATTTGAATGGATCGTACGAATGAATAAGAATATATCGTACGAATGAATTAGAATGGATCGTACGAATGAATTAGAAAGGTTATATTTGTGAGAATGAATTAGAATGGATCGTACGAATGAATTAGAATAGATCGTATGAATGAATTAGAATGGATCATACGAATGAATTAGAATGGATACATTTGTACGAATGAATTAGAATGGATCGTACGAATGAATTAGAATGGATCGTACGAATGAATTAGAATGGATCATATGAATGAATTAGAATGCTTACATTCGTGCGAATGAATTAGAATAGATCGGATGAATGAATTAGAATGGATCGTACGAATGAATTAGAATAGCTCATACGAATGAATTAGAATGAATAGTACGAATGAATTAGAATGGTTACATTCGTGCGAATGAATTAGAATAGATCATACGAATGAATTAGAATGGATTGAGCGAATGAATTAGAATGGAATGTAAGAAAGAATTAGAATGGATCGTACTAATGAATTAGAATGGATCCATTCGTACAAATGAATTAGAATGGATCGTACGAATGAATTAGAATGGATCGTACGAATGTAACCTTTCTAATTCATTTGTATGATCCATTCTAATTCATTCGTACGATCCATTCTAATTCATTCCTACGTACGATCCATTCTAATCCATTCATACGATCCATTCTAATCCATTCGTACGATCCATTCTAATTCATTCGTTCGAATGTATCCATTCTAATACATTCGTACGATCCATTCTAATTCGTTCGCACGATCTATTCTAATTCATTCGTATGATCCATTCTAATTCATTCCTACGATCTATTCTAATTCATTCGCTCAAATGTATCCATTCTAATTCATTCGTACGATCCATTCTTATTCATTCGTACGATCCATTCTAATTCATTCGTACGATCCATTCAAATTCATTAGTACGATCCATTCTAATTCATTCGTACAATCCATTCAAATTCATTCGTACGATGCAATCTAATTCATTCGCACAAATGTATCTATTCTAATTCATTCGTACAATGCGTTCTAATCCATTCGTATGATCCATTCTAATCCATTCGTACGATCCATTCTAATTCATTCGCACGAATGTAACCATTCTAATTCATTCATATGATCCATTCTAATTCATTCGTACGATCCATTCTAATTCATTCGTATGATCAATTCTAATTCATTCGTACGATCCATTCTAATTCATTTGCATAAATGTATCCATTCTAATTTATTCGTACGATCCAGTCTAATTCTTTCATACGATCCATTCTAATTCATTCGCACGAATGTATCCATTCTAATTCATTCGCACGATCCATTCTAATTCAATCGTACGATCCGTTCTAATTCATTCGCACAAATGTATCCATTCTAATTCATTCGTACGATCCATTCTAATTAATTCGCACGATCCATTCTAATTCATTCGTAAGGTCCATTCTAATTCATTCGCATGATCCATTCTAATTCATTCGTACGATCCATTCTAATTCATTCGCACGAATGTATCCATTCTAATTCATTCGTACAATCCATTCTAATTCATTCGCATGATCCATTCTAATTCATTCATATGAGCCATCCTAATTCATTCCTATGATCTATTCTAATTCATTCACTCGAATGTATCCATTCTAATTCATTCGTACGATCCATTCTAATCAATTCGTACAATCCATTCTAATCCATTCGTACGATCCATTCTAATCCATTCGTACGATCCATTCTAATTCATTCTCACAAATGTAACCTTTCTAATTCATTCGTACGATCCATTCTAATTCATTCGCACGAATGTATTTATTCTAATGCATTCGTACGATTTATTCTAATTCATTCGCACGATCCATTCTAATTCATTCGTACGATCCATTCTAATTCATTCGCACGATCCATTCTAATTCATTCGTACGATCCATTCTAATTCATTCGTATGATCTATTCTAATACATTCGCACGAATGTAACCATTCTAATTCATTCGTATGAATGAATGCATTAGAATGGTTTGTACGAACGCATTGTACGAATGAATTAGAATGGAAACATTTGTACGAATGAATTAGAATGGATCGTGCGAATGAATTAGAATGGATACAATCGTGCGAATGAATTAGAATGGATCGGACGAATGAATTAGAATGGATCGTGCAAATGAATTAGAATGGATCATGCGAATGAATTTGAATGGAGCGTACGAATTAATTAGAATGGAGCGTACGAATGAACTAGAATGGATAAATTCGTGCGAATGAATTAGAATGGATCATATGAAAGAATTAGAATGGATCGTGCGAATGAATTAGAATGGATCATGCAAATGAATTAGAATGGATCGTACGAACAAATTAGAATGGATCGTACGAACGAATTAGAATGGATCATATGAACGAATTAGAATGGATCATACGAATGAATTAGAATGGATAAATTCGTACGAATGAATTAGAATGGATCGTACGAATGGATTAGAACGCATTGTCGAATGAATAAGAATGGATCGTACGAATGAATTAGAATGGATCGTGCGAATGAATTAGAATGGATTGTACGAATCAATTAGAATGGATACATTCGTACGAATGGATTAAAATGGATCATACGAATGAATTAGAATGAATCGTACATTTGAATTAGATTGGATTATGCGAATGAATTAGAATGGATACATTCATGCGAATGAGTTACAATGGATCATACGAATGAATTAGAATGGATCGTACGAATGAATTAGAATGGATCATACGAATGAATTAGAATGGATCGTGCGAATGAATTAGAATGGATTGTATGAATGAATTAGAATGCGAATGAATTAAAATGGATCGTACGAATGAATTAGAATGGATCGTGTCTAATTCATTCGTGCAATCCATTCTAATTCATTCGCACGAATGTATCCATTCTAGTTCATTCGTACGCTCCATTCTAATTTATTCGTACGCTCCATTGTTATTCATCGCACAAATGTATCCATTCTAATTCATTTGTACGATCCATTCTAATTCATTCGTACGATCCATTCTAATTCATTCGTACGATCCATTCTAATTAATTCGCACGATCCATTCTAATTCATTCTCACGAATGTAACCTTTCTAATTCATTTGTATGATCCATTCTAATTCATTCGAACGATCCATTCTAATCCATTCGTACGATCCATTCTAATCCATTCGTACAATCCATTCTAATTCATTCGTACGATCCATTCTAATTCATTCTCACAAATATAACCTTTCTAATTCATTTGTACGATCCATTCTAATTCATTCGTACGATCCATTCTATTCCATTCGTATGATCCATTCTAATTCATTCCTACGATCTATTCTAATTCATTCGCTCGAATGTATCCATTCTAATTCATTCGTTCGATCCATTCTGATTCATTCGTATGATCCATTCAAATTCATTCGCATGATCTATTCTAATTCATTCGTAGGATCCATTCTAATTCATTCGCACGAATGTAACCATTCTAATTCATTCGTACGATCCATTCTAATTCATTCGTACGATCTATTCTAATTCATTCGTACAATCCATTCTAATTCATTCGTACGATCTATTCTAATTCATTCGCACAATCCATTCTAATTCATTCGCACGAATGTATCCATTCTAATTCATTCGTACGATCCATTCTAATTCATTCGTACGATCCATTCTAATTCATTTGCATGATCCATTCGTACGATCCATTCTAATCCATTCGTACGATCTATTCCAATTCATTCATACGATCCATTCTAATTCGTTCGTATGATCCATTCAAATTCATTCGTATGATCCATTCAAACTCATTCGGTGGATCCATTCTAATTCATTCGTACAATCCATTCTAATTCATTCGCACGATCCATTCTTATTTATTCGTACGATCCATTCTAATTCATTCGTACGATCCATTCTAATCCATTCGTACGATCCATTCTAATTCATTCGTACGCTCCATTTTTATTCATTCGCACAATGCATTCGTACGATCCATTCTAATCCATTCGTACGATCCATTCTAATTCATTCGTATGATCCATTCTAACTCATTCGGTGGATCCATTCTAATTCATTCGTACGATCCATTCTAATTCATTCGCACAATCCATTCTAATTCATACGCACGATCCATTCTAATCCATTCGTGCGATACATTCTAATTCATTCGCACGAATGTAACCATTCTAATTCATTCGTACGATCCATTATAATTCATTCCTACGATCCATTCTAATTCATTCGCACGAATGTATCCATTCTAATTCATTTGCACGATCCATTCTAATTCATTCCTACGATCCATTCTAATTCATTCGCACGAATGTATCCATTCTAATTCATTCGCACGATCCATTCTAATTCGTTCGTACGATCCATTCTAATTCATTCATAAGATCCATTCTAATTCATTCGTACGATCCATTCTAGTTCATTTGCACGATCTATTCTAATTCATTCGCACTATCCATTCTAATTCATTCGTACGACTCATTCTAATTCATTCGTACGATCCATTCTAATTCATTTGTACAAATGTATCCATTCTAATTCATTCGTACGATCCATTCTAATTCATTCATACGATCTATTCTAATTCATTCGCACGAATGTATCCATTCTAATTCATTCGCACAATCCAATCTAATACAAACGTACGATCCATTCTAATTCATTCACATGATGTATTCTAATTTATCCGTACAATCCATTCCAATTCATTTGTACGATCCATTTTAATTCATTCGCATGATCCATTCTAATTCATTCGTATGATAAATTCATATGACTGAATTAGAATGGATTGTACGAATGTAACCATTCTAATCCATTTGTACGATCCATTCTAATTCATTCGCACGAATATAACCATTCTAATTCATTCGTACGATTTATTCTAATTCATTCGCACGATCCATTCTAATTCATTCGCATAAATATATCCATTCTAATTCATTCGTACGATCCATTCTAATTCATTCGCACAAATGTATCCATTCTAATTCATTCGTACGATCCATTCTTATTCATTCATACGATCCATTCTAATTCAATTACACGATCCATTCTATTTCATTCGTACGATCCATTCTTATTCAATCGCACGATCCATTCTAATTCATTCATACGATCCATTCTAATTCAATCGCACGATCCATTCTAATTCATTTGTACGAATGTATCCATTCAAATTCATTCGCACGATCCATTCTAATTCATTCGCACGATCCATTCTAATTCATTCGTATGATCCATTCTAATTCTTTCCTACGATCTATTCTAATTCATTCACTCGAATGTATCCATTCTAATTCATTCGTACGATCCATTCTAATTCATTCGCACGATCCATTCTAATTTATTCGCACGAATGTATCCATTCTAATTCATTTGCACGATCCATTCTAATTCATTCCTATGATCCATTCTAATTCATTCGTACGATCCATTCTAATTCATTCGCTCGAATATATCCATTCTAATTCATTCGTACGATCCATTCTAATTCGTTCATACGATCCATTCTAATTCATTCGCACGATCCATTCTAATTCATTTGTACGAATATATCCATTCTAATTCATTTGCATGAATATATCTATTCTAATTCATTTGTACGATCCATTATAATTCATTCATACGATCCATTCTAATCCATTCGTACGATCCATTCTAATTCATTCGCTCGAATGTATCCATTCTAATTTATTCGTACGAATGAATTAGAATGGATCGTACGAATGAATTAAAATGGATCGTGCGAATGAATTAGAATGGATCATACAAATGAATTAGAATGGATCGTACGATTCATTCTAATTCATTCGTACGATCCATTCTAATGCATTCGTACGATTCATTCTAATTCATTCGCACGATCCATTCTAATTCATTCGTATGATCCATTCTAATTTCTTTGCACGAATATACGATCCATTCTAATTTATTTGTAAGAATGTATCCATTCTAATTCATTCGTACAATCCATTCTAATTTATTCGTACAAATGTATCCATTCTAATTCATTCGTACGATCCATTCTAATTCATTCGTACAATTCATTCTAATTCATTCGCACGATCCATTATAATTCAATCGTACGATCCATTATAATTCATTAGCACTAATGTATCCATTCTAATTCATTCGTACAATCCATTCTAATTCATTCGCACGATCCATTCTAATTCATTCGTATGATCCATTCTAATTTATTCGTACGATCCATTCTAATTCATTCTCACGAATGTAACCTTTCAATTTCATTTGCATGATCCATTCTAATTCATTCCTACGATCCATTCTAATTTATTCATACGATCTATTCTAATTCATTCGTACGATCCATTCTAATTCATTCGTATGATTAATTCTAATTCATTCGTACAATCCATTCTAATTCATTCGTACCATCCATTCTAATTCATTCGTATGATCAATTCTAATTCATTCGTACAATCCATTCTAATTCATTCTAATTCATTCGTATGATCCATTCTTATTCATTCGCATGATCCATTCTAATTCATTCATACGATCCATTCTAATTCATTCGTACGATCCATTCTAATTCATTCGTACGATCCATTCTAATTCATTCCTATGATTCATTCTAATTCATTCGCTCGAATGTATCCATTCTAATTCATTCATACGATACATTCTAATTCATTCGTACGAATGTATCCATTCTAATTCGTTCATACGATCCATTCTAATTCGTTCGTTCGATCCCTTCTAATTCGTTCGTTCGATCTATTCTAATTCATTCTCACGAATGTAACCTTTCTAATTTATTTGTATGATCCATTCTAATTCATTCGTACGATCCATTCTAATCCATTCGTACGATCCATTGTAATCCATTCGTACGATCTATTCTAATTCATTCGCACGAATGTAACCATTCTAATTCATTCGTACGATCCATTCTAATTCATTCCTACAATCCATTCTAATTCATTCGCACGAATGTATCCATTCTAATTCATTTGCACGATCCATTCTAATTCATTCCTATGATCAATTCTAATTTATTCGTATGATCCATTCTAATTCATTCGCACGATCCATTCTAATTCATTCGTACGATCCATTCAAATTCATTCCTACGATCCATTCTAATTCATTCGTATGATCCATTCTAATTCATTCGTACGATCCATTCTAATTCTTTCGTACGATCAATTATAATTCATTCGCACGATCTATTCTAATTCATTCCTACAATCCATTCTAATTCATTCGTACGATCCTTTCTACTTCATTCGTACGATCCATTCTAATCCATTCGTACGATCCATTCTAATCCATTCGTACGATCCATTCTAATTAATTCTCACAAATCTAACCTTTCTAATTCATTCGTACGATCAATTCTAATTCATTCGCACGAATGTATCCATTCTAATGCATTCGTACGATTTATTCTAATTCATTCACACGATCCATTCTAATTCATTCGTACGTTCCATTCTAATTCATTCGCACGATCCATTCTAATTCATTCGTACGATCCATTCTAATTCATTCGCACGAATGTAACCATTCTAATTCATTCGTACGATCTATTCTAATTCATTCCTACGATCCATTCTAATTCACTCGCACGAATGTATCCATTCTAATTCATTCGCACGATCCATTCTAATTCATTCGTATAAATGTATCCATTCTAATTCATTCGTACAATGCGTTCGTACGATCCATTCTAATGCATTCATTCGTACGAATGAATTAGAATGGTTACATTCGTGCGAATGAATTAGAATAGATCGTACGAATGAATTAGAATGGATCGTGCGAATGAATTTGAATGGAGCGTACGAATGAATTAAATGGAGCGTACGAATGAACTAGAATGGATATATTCGTGCGAATGAATTTGAATGGATCATATGAAAGAATTAGAATGGATCGTGCGAATGAATTAGAATGGATCGTGCGAATGAATTAGAATGAATCGTACGAATGCATTAGAATGGATCGTACGAATGAATTAGAATGAATCGTATGATCCATTCTAATTCATTCGTCCGATCCATTCTAATTCATTCGTACGAATGAATTTGAATGGATCATGCAAATGAATTTGAATGGATCGTACGAATGAATAAGAATATATCGTACGAATGAATTAGAATGGATCGTACGAATGAATTAGAAAGGTTATATTTGTGAGAATGAATTAGAATGGATCGTACGAATGAATTAGAATAGATCGTATGAATGAATTAGAATGGATCGTACGAATGAATTAGAATGGATACATTTGTACGAATGAATTAGAATGGATCGTACGAATGAATTAGAATGGATCGTACGAATGAATTAGAATGGTTACATTCGTGCGAATGAATTAGAATAGATCGGATGAATGAATTAGAATGGATCGTACGAATGAATTAGAATAGCTCATACGAATGAATTAGAATGAATAGTACGAATGAATTAGAATGGTTACATTCGTGCGAATGAATTAGAATAGATCATACGAATGAATTAGAATGGATTGAGCGAATGAATTAGAATGGAATGTAAGAATGAATTAGAATGGATCGTACTAATGAATTAGAATGGATCCATTCGTACAAATGAATTAGAATGGATCGTACGAATGAATTAGAATGGATCGTACGAATGTAACCTTTCTAATTCATTTGTATGATCCATTCTAATTCATTCGTACGATCCATTCTAATTCATTCCTACGTACGATCCATTCTAATCCATTCATACGATCCATTCTAATCCATTCGTACGATCCATTCTAATTCATTCGTTCGAATGTATCCATTCTAATACATTCGTACGATCCATTCTAATTCGTTCGCACGATCTATTCTAATTCATTCGTATGATCCATTCTAATTCATTCCTACGATCTATTCTAATTCATTCGCTCAAATGTATCCATTCTAATTCATTCGTACGATCCATTCTTATTCATTCGTACGATCCATTCTAATTCATTCGTACGATCCATTCAAATTCATTAGTACGATCCATTCTAATTCATTCGTACAATCCATTCAAATTCATTCGTACGATGCAATCTAATTCATTCGCACAAATGTATCTATTCTAATTCATTCGTACAATGCGTTCTAATCCATTCGTATGATCCATTCTAATCCATTCATACGATCCATTCTAATTCATTCGCACGAATGTAACCATTCTAATTCATTCATATGATCCATTCTAATTCATTCGTACGATCCATTCTAATTCATTCGTATGATCCATTCTAATTCATTCGTACGATCCCTTCTAATTCATTTGCATGAATGTATCCATTCTAATTTATTCGTACGATCCAGTCTAATTCTTTCGTACGATCCATTCTAATTCATTCGCACGAATGTATCCATTCTAATTCATTCGCACGATCCATTCTAATTCAATCGTACGATCCGTTCTAATTCATTCGCACAAATGTATCCATTCTAATTCATTCGTACGATCCATTCTAATTCATTCGCACGATCCATTCTAATTCATTCGTAAGGTCCATTCTAATTCATTCGCATGATCCATTCTAATTCATTCGTACGATCCATTCTAATTCATTCGCACGAATGTATCCATTCTAATTCATTCGTACAATCCATTCTAATTCATTCGCATGATCCATTCTAATTCATTCGTATGATCCATCCTAATTCATTCCTATGATCTATTCTAATTCATTCACTCGAATGTATCCATTCTAATTCATTCGTACGATCCATTCTAATCAATTCGTACGATCCATTCTAATCCATTCGTACGATCCATTCTAATCCATTCGTACGATCCATTCTAATTCATTCTCACAAATGTAACCTTTCTAATTCATTCGTACGATCCATTCTAATTCATTCGCACGAATGTATCCATTCTAATGCATTCGTACGATTTATTCTAATTCATTCGCACGATCCATTCTAATTCATTCGTACGATCCATTCTAATTCATTCGCACGATCCATTCTAATTCATTCGTACGATCCATTCTAATTCATTCGTATGATCTATTCTAATACATTCGCACGAATGTAACCATTCTAATTCATTCGTACGAATGAATGCATTAGAATGGTTTGTACGAACGCATTGTACGAATGAATTAGAATGGATACATTTGTACGAATGAATTAGAATAGATCGTGCGAATGAATTAGAATGGATACAATCGTGCGAATGAATTAGAATGGATCGGACGAATGAATTAGAATGGATCGTGCAAATGAATTAGAATGGATCATGCGAATGAATTTGAATGGAGCGTACGAATGAATTAGAATGGAGCGTACGAATGAACTAGAATGGATAAATTCGTGCGAATGAATTAGAATGGATCATATGAAAGAATTAGAATGGATCGTGCGAATGAATTAGAATGGATCATGCAAATGAATTAGAATGGATCGTACGAACGAATTAGAATGGATCGTACGAACGAATTAGAATGGATCATATGAACGAATTAGAATGGATCATACGAATGAATTAGAATGGATAAATTCGTACGAATGAATTAGAATGGATCGTACGAATGGATTAGAACGCATTGTCGAATGAATAAGAATGGATCGTACGAATGAATTAGAATGGATCGTGCGAATGAATTAGAATGGATTGTACGAATCAATTAGAATGGATACATTCGTACGAATGGATTAGAATGGATTATACGAATGAATTAGAATGAATCGTACATTTGAATTAGATTGGATTATGCGAATGAATTAGAATGGATACATTCATGCGAATGAGTTACAATGGATCATACGAATGAATTAGAATGGATCGTACGAATGAATTAGAATGGATCATACGAATGAATTAGAATGGATCGTGCGAATGAATTAGAATGGATTGTATGAATGAATTAGAATGCGAATGAATTAAAATGGATCGTACGAATGAATTAGAATGGATCGTGTCTAATTCATTCGTGCAATCCATTCTAATTCATTCGCACGAATGTATCCATTCTAGTTCATTCGTACGCTCCATTCTAATTTATTCGTACGCGCCATTGTTATTCATCGCACAAATGTATCCATTCTAATTCATTTGTACGATCCATTCTAATTCATTCGTACGATCCATTCTAATTCATTCGTACGATCCATTCTAATTAATTCGCACGATCCATTCTAATTCATTCTCACGAATGTAACCTTTCTAATTCATTTGTATGATCCATTCTAATTCATTCGAACGATCAATTCTAATCCATTCGTACGATCCATTCTAATCCATTCGTACAATCCATTCTAATTCATTCGTACGATCCATTCTAATTCATTCTCACAAATATAACCTTTCTAATTCATTTGTACGATCCATTCTAATTCATTCGTACGATCCATTCTATTCCATTCGTATGATCCATTCTAATTCATTCCTACGATCTATTCTAATTCATTCGCTCGAATGTATCCATTCTAATTCATTCGTTCGATCCATTCTGATTCATTCGTACGATCCGTTCAAATTCATTCGCATGATCTATTCTAATTCATTCGTAGGATCCATTCTAATTCATTCGCACGAATGTAACCATTCTAATTCATTCGTACGATCCATTCTAATTCATTCGTACGATCTATTCTAATTCATTCGTACAATCCATTCTAATTCATTCGTACGATCCATTCTAATTCATTCGCACAATCCATTCTAATTCATTCGCACGAATGTATCCATTCTAATTCATTCGTACGATCCATTCTAATTCATTCGCATGATCCATTCGTACGATTCATTCTAATCCATTCGTACGATCCATTCTAATTCATTCATACGATCCATTCTAATTCGTTCGTACGATCCATTCTAATTCATTCGTACGATCTATTCTAATTCATTCGTACAATCCACTCTAACTCATTCGTACAATCCATTCTAATTCATTCGCACAATCCATTCTAATTCATTCGCACGAATGTATCCATTCTAATTCATTCGTACGATCCATTCTAATTCATTCGTACGATCCATTCTAATTCATTTGCATGATCCATTCGTACGATCCATTCTAATCCATTCGTACGATCTATTCCAATTCATTCATACGATCCATTCTAATTCGTTCGTATGATCCATTCAAATTCATTCGTATGATCCATTCAAACTCATTCGGTGGATCCATTCTAATTCATTCGTACAATCCATTCTAATTCATTCGCACGATCCATTCTTATTTATTCGTACGATCCATTCTAATTCATTCGTACGATCCATTCTAATCCATTCGTACGATCCATTCTAATTCATTCGTACGCTCCATTTTTATTCATTCGCACAATGCATTCGTACGATCCATTCTAATCCATTCGTACGATCCATTCTAATTCATTCGTATGATCCATTCTAACTCATTCGGTGGATCCATTCTAATTCATTCGTACGATCCATTCTAATTCATTCGCACGATCCATTCTAATTCATTCGCACGATCCATTCTAATCCATTCGTGCGATACATTCTAATTCATTCGCACGAATGTAACCATTCTAATTCATTCGTACGATCCATTATAATTCATTCCTACGATCCATTCTAATTCATTCGCACGAATGTATCCATTCTAATTCATTTGCACGATCCATTCTAATTCATTCCTACGATCCATTTTAATTCATTCGCACGAATGTATCCATTCGCACGAATGTATCCATTCTAATTCATTCGCACGATCCATTCTAATTCGTTCGTACGATCCATTCTAATTCATTCATAAGATCCATTCTAATTCATTCGTACGATCCATTCTAGTTCATTTGCACGATCTATTCTAATTCATTCGCACTATCCATTCTAATTCATTCGTACGACTCATTCTAATTCATTCGTATGATCCATTCTAATTCATTTGTACAAATGTATCCATTCTAATTCATTCGTACGATCCATTCTAATTCATTCATACGATCTATTCTAATTCATTCGCACGAATGTATCCATTCTAATTCATTCGCACAATCCAATCTAATACAAACGTACGATCCATTCTAATTCATTCACATGATGTATTCTAATTTATCCGTACGATCCATTCCAATTCATTTGTACGATCCATTTTAATTCATTCGCATGATCCATTCTAATTCATTCGTATGATAAATTCATATGACTGAATTAGAATGGATTGTACGAATGTAACCATTCTAATCCATTCGTACGATCCATTCTAATTCATTCGCACGAATATAACCATTCTAATTCATTCGTACGATTCATTCTAATTCATTCGCACGATCCATTCTAATTCATTCGCATAAATATATCCATTCTAATTCATTCGTATGATCCATTCTAATTCATTCGCACAAATGTATCCATTCTAATTCATTCGTACGATCCATTCTTATTCATTCATACGATCCATTCTAATTCAATTACACGATCCATTCTATTTCATTTGTACGATCCATTCTTATTCAATCGCACGATCCATTCTAATTCATTCATACGATCCATTCTAATTCAATCGCACGATCCATTCTAATTCATTTGTACGAATGTATCCATTCAAATTCATTCGCACGATCCATTCTAATTCATTCGCACGATCCATTCTAATTCATTCGTATGATCCATTCTAATTCATTCCTACGATCTATTCTAATTCATTCACTCGAATGTATCCATTCTAATTCATTCGTACGATCCATTCTAATTCATTCGCACGATCCATTCTAATTTATTCGCACGAATGTATCCATTCTAATTCATTTGCACGATCCATTCTAATTCATTCCTATGATCCATTCTAATTCAATCGTACGATCCATTCTAATTCATTCACTCGAATGTATCCATTCTAATTCATTCGTACGCCCATTCTAATTCGTTCATACGATCCATTCTAATTCATTCGCACGATCCATTCTAATTCATTTGTACGAATGTATCCATTCTAATTCATTTGCATGAATATATCTATTCTAATTCATTTGTACGATCCATTCTAATTCATTCATACGATCCATTCTAATCCATTCGTACGATCCATTCTAATTCATTCGCTCGAATGTATCCATTCTAATTTATTCATACGAATGAATTAGAATGGATCGTACGAATGAATTAAAATGGATCGTGCGAATGAATTAGAATGGATCATACAAATGAATTAGAATGGATCGTACGATTCATTCTAATTCATTCGTACGATCCATTCTAATGCATTCGTACGATTCATTCTAATTCATTCGCACGATCCATTCTAATTCATTCGTATGAAACATTCTAATTTCTTTGCACGAATATACGATCCATTCTAATTTATTTGTAAGAATGTATCCATTCTAATTCATTCGTACAATCCATTCTAATTTATTCGTACAAATGTATCCATTCTAATTCATTCGTACGATCCATTCTAATTCATTCGTACAATTCATTCTAATTCATTCGCACGATCCATTATAATTCATTCGTACGATCCATTCTAATTCATTAGCACTAATGTATCCATTCTAATTCATTCGTACAATCCATTCTAATTCATTCGCACGATCCATTCTAATTCATTCGTATGATCCATTCTAATTTATTCGTACGATCCATTCTAATTCATTCTCACGAATGTAACCTTTCAATTTCATTTGCATGATCCATTCTAATTCATTCCTACGATCCATTCTAATTTATTCGTACGATCTATTCTAATTCATTCGTACGATCCATTCTAATTCATTCGTATGATCAATTCTAATTCGTTCGTACAATCCATTCTAATTCATTCGTACCATCCATTCTAATTCATTCGTATGATCAATTCTAATTCATTCGTACAATCCATTCTAATTCATTCGCTCGAATGTATCCATTCTAATTCATTCTAATTCATTCGTATGATCCATTCTTATTCATTCGCATGATCCATTCTAATTCATTCATACGATCCATTCTAATTCATTCGTACGATCCATTCTAATTCATTCGTACGATCCATTCTAATTCATTCCTACGATTCATTCTAATTCATTCGCTCGAATGTATCCATTCTAATTCATTCGTACGATACATTCTAATTCATTCGTACGAATGTATCCATTCTAATTCGTTCATACGATCCATTCTAATTCGTTCGTACGATCCATTCTAATTCATTCCTACAATCCATTCTAATTCATTCGCACGAATGTATCCATTCTAATTCATTTGCACGATCCATTCTAATTCATTCCTATGATCCATTCTAATTTATTCGTACGATCCATTCTAATTCATTCGCATGATCCATTCTAATTCATTCGTACGATCCATTCAAATTCATTCCTACGATCCATTCTAATTCATTCGTATGATCCATTCTAATTCATTCGTACGATCCATTCTAATTCTTTCGTACGATCAATTATAATTCATTCGCACGATCTATTCTAATTCATTCCTACAATCCATTCTAATTCATTCGTACGATCCTTTCTAATTCATTCGTACGATCCATTCTAATCCATTCGTACGATCCATTCTAATCCATTCGTACGATCCATTCTAATTAATTCTCACAAATCTAACCTTTCTAATTCATTCGTACGATCCATTCTAATCATTCGCACGAATGTATCCATTCTAATGCATTCGTACGATATTTTCTAATTCATTCACACGATCCATTCTAATTCATTCGTACGATCCATTCTAATTCATTCGCACGATCCATTCTAATTCATTCGTACGATCCATTCTAATTCATTCGCACGAATGTAACCATTCTAATTCATTCGTACGATCTATTTTAATTCATTCCTACGATCCATTCTAATTCACTCGCACGAATGTATCCATTCTAATTCATTCGCACGATCCATTCTAATTCATTCGTATAAATGTATCCATTCTAATTCATTCGTACAATGCGTTCGTACGATCCATTCTAATGCATTCATTCGTACGAATGAATTAGAATGGTTACATTCGTGCGAATGAATTAGAATAGATCGTACGAATGAATTAGAATGGATCGTGCGAATGAATTTGAACGGAGCGTACGAATGAATTAAATGGAGCGTACGAATGAACTAGAATGGATACATTCGTGCGAATGAATTTGAATGGATCATATGAAAGAATTAGAATGGATCGTGCGAATGAATTAGAATGGATCGTGCGAATGAATTAGAATGAATCGTACGAATGCATTAGAATGGATCGTACGAATGAATTAGAATGAATCGTACGATCCATTCTAATTCATTCGTCCGATCCATTCTAATTCATTCGTACGAATGAATTAGAATGGATCATGCAAATGAATTTGAATGGATCGTACGAATGAATAAGAATATATCGTACGAATGAATTAGAATGGATCGTACGAATGAATTAGAAAGGTTATATTTGTGAGAATGAATTAGAATGGATCGTACGAATGAATTAGAATAGATCGTATAAATGAATTAGAATGGATCGTACGAATGAATTAGAATGGATACATTTGTACGAATGAGTTAGAATGGATCGTACGAATGAATTAGAATGGATCGTACGAATGAATTAGAATGGATCATATGAATGAATTAGAATGGTTACATTCGTGCGAATGAATTAGAATAGATCGTATGAATGAATTAGAATGGATCGTACGAATGAATTAGAATAGCTCATACGAATGAATTAGAATGAATAGTACGAATGAATTAGAATGGTTACATTCGTGCGAATGAATTAGAATAGATCATACGAATAAATTAGAATGGATTGAGCGAATGAATTAGAATGGAATGTAAGAATGAATTAGAATGGATCGTACTAATGAATTAGAATGGATCCATTCGTACAAATGAGTTAGAATGGATCGTACGAATGAATTAGAATGGATCGTACGAATGTAACCTTTCTAATTCATTTGTATGATCCATTCTAATTCATTCGTACGATCCATTCTAATTCATTCCTACGTACGATCCATTCTAATCCATTCATATGATCCATTCTAATCCATTCGTACGATCCATTCTAATTCATTCGTTCGAATATATCCATTCTAATACATTCGTACGATCCATTCTAATTCGTTCGCACGATCTATTCTAATTCATTCGTATGATCCATTCTAATTCATTCCTACGATCTATTCTAATTCATTCGCTCAAATGTATCCATTCTAATTCATTCGTACGATCCATTCTTATTCGTTCGTACGATCCATTCTAATTCATTCGTACGATCCATTCAAATTCATTAGTACGATCCATTCTAATTCATTCGTACAATCCATTCAAATTCATTCGTACGATGCAATCTAATTCATTCGCACAAATGTATCTATTCTAATACATTCGTACAATGCGTTCTAATCCATTCGTATGATCCATTCTAATCCATTCGTACGATCCATTCTAATTCATTCGCACGAATGTAACCATTCTAATTCATTCATATGATCCATTCTAATTCATTCGTACGATCCATTCTAATTCATTCGTATGATCCATTCTAATTCATTCGTACGATCCATTCTAATTCATTTGCATGAATGTATCCATTCTAATTTATTCGTACGATCCAGTCTAATTCTTTCGTACGATCCATTCTAATTCATTCGCACGAATGTATCCATTCTAATTCATTCGCACGATCCATTCTAATTCAATCGTATGATCCGTTCTAATTCATTCGCACAAATGTATCCATTCTAATTCATTCGTACGATCCATTCTAATTCATTCGCACGATCCATTCTAATTCATTCGTAAGGTCCATTCTAATTCATTCGCATGATCCATTCTAATTCATTCGTACGATCCATTCTAATTTATTCGTACGATCCATTCTAATTCATTCGTATGATCCATTCTAATTCATTCGTACGATCCATTCTAATTTATTCGCATGATCCATTCTAATTCATTCCTATGATCTATTCTAATTCATTCACTCGAATGTATCCATTCTAATTCATTCGTACGATCCATTCTAATCAATTCGTACGATCCATTCTAATCCATTCGTACGATCCATTCTAATCCATTCGTACGATCCATTCTAATTCATTCTCACAAATGTAACCTTTCTAATTCATTCGTACGATCCATTCTAATTCATTCGCACGAATGTATCCATTCTAATGCATTCGTACGATTTATTCTAATTCATTCGCACGATCCATTCTAATTCATTCGTACGATCCATTCTAATTCATTCGCACGATCCGTTCTAATTCATTCGTACGATCCATTCTAATTCATTCGTATGATCTATTCTAATACATTCGCACGAATATAACCATTCTAATTCATTCGTACGAATGAATGCATTAGAATGGTTTGTACGAACGCATTGTACGAATGAATTAGAATGGATACATTTGTACGAATGAATTAGAATGGATCGTGCGAATGAATTAGAATGGATACACTCGTGCGAATGAATTAGAATGGATCGGACGAATGAATTAGAATGGATCGTGCAAATGAATTAGAATGGATCATGCGAATGAATTTGAATGGAGCGTACGAATGAATTAGAATGGAGCGTACGAATAAACTAGAATGGATAAATTCGTGCGAATGAATTAGAATGGATCATATGAAAGAATTAGAATGGATCGTGCAAATGAATTAGAATGGATTGTACGAATGAATTAGAATGGATCGTACGAATGAATTAGAATGGATCGTGCGAATGAATTAGAATGGATCATACAAATGAATTAGAATGGATATATTCGTGCGAATGAATTAGAATGGATCGTACAAATGAATTAGAATGGATCGTATGAATGCATTAGAATGGATCGTACGAATGAATTAGAATGGATACATTCGAGCGAATGAATTAGAATGGATCGTGCGATGAATTAGAATGGATCATCGCATGATACATTCTAATTCATCGCATGATCCATTCTAATTCATTCGTTCGAATGTATCCATTCTAATTCATTCGCACGAATGTATCCATTCTAATGCATTCGTACGATCCATTCTAATTCATTCATACGATCCATTCTAATTCATTCGCACGAATATATCCATTCTAATTCATTCGCACGAATATATCCATTCTAATTCATTTGTATGATCCATTCTAATTTATTCGCACGATCCATTCTAATTCATTCGTACGATCCATTCTAATTTATTCGCACGATCCATTCTAATTCATTCGCACGATCCATTCTAATTCTTTCATATGATCCATTCTAATTCATTCGCACGAATGTATCCATTCTAATTCTTTCATATGATCCATTCTAATTCATTCGCACGAATGTATCCATTCTAGTTCATTCGTACGCTCCATTCTAATTCATTCATACGCTCCATTCAAATTCATTCGCATGATCCATTCTAATTCATTCGCACGATCCATTCTAATTCATTCGTCTGATCCATTCTAATCCATTCGCACGATCCATTCAAATTCATTCACACGATCCATTCTAATTCATTCGTACGATCCATTCCAATTCATTTGTACGATCCATTTTAATTCATTCGCATGATCCATTCTAATTCATTCGTATGATACAATCATACGACTGAATTAGAATGGATTGTGCGAATGAATTAGAATGGATCATACGAATGAATTAGAATGGATACATTCGAGCGAATGAATTAGAATGGATCGTACAAATGAATTAGAAAGGTTACATTCGTGAGAATGAATTAGAATGGATCGTACGAATGAATTAGAATGGATCATGCGAATGAATTTGAATGGATCGCATGAATGAATTAGAATGGATCGAATGAATGAATTAGAATGGATCGTACGAATGAATTCGAATGGATCATACGAATGAATTAGAATGGATCATACGATTCATTCTAATTCATTCGTACGATCCATTCTAATGCATTCGTACGAATCATTATAATTCATTCCCGCGATCCATTCTAATTCATTCGTACGATCCATTCTTATTCATTCATACGATCCATTCTAATTCATTCGTACGATCCATTCTAATTCATTCACACAATCCATTCTAATTCATTCGTCCGATCCATTCTAATTCATTCGCACGAATGTATCCATTCTAATTCATTCGTACAATCCATTCTAATTCATTCGCACGATCCATTCTAATTCATTCGTATGATCCATTCTAATTCATTCCTACGATCTATTCTAATTCATTCGTATGATCCATTCTAATTCATTCGTTCGTTCCATTCTAATTCCTTCGTACAATCCATTCAAATTCATTCGCATGATCCATTCTAATTCATTCGTACGATCCATTCTAATTCATTATCACGAATGTAACCTTTCTAATTCATTTGTATGATCTATTCTAATTCATTCGTACGATCCATTCTAATTGATTACTTGATGTATTCTAATTCATTCGTACGATCCATTCTAATTCATTTGCACGATCCATTCTAATTCATTCCTATGATCCATTCTAATTCATTTGTACGATCTATTCTAATTCATTCGCACGAATGTAACCATTCTAATTCATTCGTACGATTCATTCTAATTCATTCGTATGAGCTATTCTAATTCATTCGTACGATCCATTCTAATTCATTCGTACGATCCATTCTAATCCATTCGCCGTACGAATGAATTAGAATGGATCGTACGAATGAATTTGAATGGATTGTACGAATGAATTAGAATGGATCGTACGAATGAATTAGAATGGATCATGCGAATGAATTAGAATCGATCGTACAAATGAATTTGAACGGATCATACAAATAAATTAGAATGGATGCATTCGAGCGAATGAATTAGAATGGATCGTAGGAATGAATTAGAATGGATCAAACGAATGAATTAGAATGGATCGTGCGAATGAATTAGAATGGATACATTCGTGCGAATGAATTAGAATAGATCGTACGAATGAATTAGAATGGATCGTGCGAATGAATTAGAATAAATCATACGAATGAATTAGAATAGATCATAGGAATGAATTAGAATGGATCGTACAAATGAATTAGAAAGGTTACATTTGTGAGAATGAATTAGAATGGATCGTACGAATGAATTAGAATGGATCGTACAAATGGATTAAAATGGATCGTACGAATGAATTAGAATGGATCGTACAAATGAATTAGAAAGGTTACATTTGTGAGAATGAATTAGAATGGATCGTACGAATGAATTAGAATAGATCGTACAAATGAATTAGAATGGATCTTGTGAATGAATTAGAATTGATCGTACAAATGAATTAGAATGGATACATTTGTGCAAATGAGTTACAATGGATCATACGAATGAATTAGAATGGATCGTACGAATGAATTAGAATGGATCGTGCGAATGAATTAGAATGGATCGTGCGAATGAATTAGAATGGATCGTACGAATGAATTAGAATGGTTACATTCGTGCGAATGAATTAGAATGGATCATACGAATGGATTTGAATGGATCGTCTGAATGAATTAGAATGGAGTGTATGAATGAATTAGAATGGATCGTACGAATGAATTAGAATAGCTCATACGAATGAATTAGAATGAATCGCACAATCCAATCTAATTCAAACGTATGATCCATTCTAATTCATTCGCATGATCTATTCTAATTCATTCGTACAATCCAGTCTAATTCATTCGTATGATCCATTCTAATTCATTCATACGATACATTCTAATTCATTCGTATGATCCATTCTAATTCATTCGCACGAATGTATCCATTCTAATTCATTCGTACAATCCATTCTAATTCATTCGCACGATCCATTCTAATTCATTCGTATGATCCATTCTAATTCATTCCTACGATCTATTCTAATTCATTCGCTCGAATGTATCCTTTCTAATTCATTTGTACGATCCATTCTATTTCATTCATACGATCCATTCTAATTCATTTGTACGAATGCATCCATTCTAATTCATTCGCACGATCCATTCTAATTCATTCCTACGATCCATTCTAATTCATTCGCACGAATGTATCCATTCTAATGCATTGGTACGATCCATTCTAATTCATTCGTACTCTCCATTCTAATTCATTCTCACAAATGTAACCTTTCTAATTCATTCGTACGATCCATTCTAATCCATTCGTACGATCCATACTAATCCATTCGTACGATCCATTCTAATTCATTCGCACGAATGTAACCATTCTAATTCATTCGTACGATCCATTCGAGCGAATGAATTAGAATGGATCGTACGAATGAATTAGAATGGATCGTACGAATGAATTAGAATGGATCGTGCGAATGAATTTGAATGGATCGTACGAATAAATTAGAATGGATCATACGAATGAATTAGAATGGATCGTACGAATGAATTAGAATGGATACATTCGTGCGAATAAATTAGAATGGATCGTACGAATGAATTAGACTGGATCGTACGAATAAATTAGAATGGATACATTCATACGAAGGAATTAGAATGGATCGTACGGATGAATTAGAATGGATCGTGCGAATGAATTTGAATGGATCGTACGAATGAATAAGAATGGATCTTACGAATGGATTAGAATGGATGGTAGGAATGAATTAGAATGGATCGTACGAATGAATTAGAATGGATTATGCGAATGAATTAGAATTAGAATGGTTATATTCGTGCGAATGAATTAGAATGGATACATTCGTGCGAATGAATTAGAATAGATCGTATGAATGAATTAGAATGGATCGTACGAATGAATTAGAATGGATCGTGCGAATGAATTTGAATTAGAATGGATTGTACGAATGAATTAGAATGGATCATAGGAATGAATTAGAATGGATCGTGCAAATGAATTAGAATGGATACATTCGTGCGAATGAATTAGAATGGATCGTAGGAATGAATTAGAATGGATCGTACGAATGAATTAGAATGGTTACATTCGTGCGAATGAATTAGAATGGATCATAGGAATGAATTAGAACGGATCGTGCGAATGAATTAGAATGGATCGTACGAATGAATTAGAATGGATCGTAGGAATGAATTAAAATGGATCGTACGAGTGAATTAGAATGGATTGTGCGAATAAATTAGAATTAGAATGGTTACATTCGTGCGAATTAATTAGAATGGATACATTCGTGCGAATGAATTAGAATAGATCGTATGAATGAATTAGAATGGATCGTACGAATGAATTAGAATGGATTGTGCGAATGAATTAGAATGGATCGTACGAATGAATTAGAATGGATCATAGGAATGAATTAGAATAGATTGTGCAAATGAATTAGAAAGGATACATTCGTGCGAATGAATTAGAATGGATCGTAGGAATGAATTAGAATGGATCGTACGAATGAATTAGAATGGTTACATTCATGCGAATGAATTAGAATGGATCATAGGAATGAATTAGAACGGATCGTGTGAATGAATTAGATTGGATCGTACGAATGAATTAGAATGGATCGTAGGAATGAGTTAGAATTGATCGTACAAATGAATTAGAATGGATTGTGCGAATGAATTAGAATTAGAATGGTTATATTCGTGCGAATGAATTAGAATGGATTCATTCGTGCGAATGAATTAAAATAGATCGCATGAATGAATTAGAATGGATCGTACGAATGAATTAGAATGGATCGTGCGAATGAATTAGAATGGATCGTACGAATGAATTGGAATGGATCGTGCAAATGAATTAGAATGGATACATTCGTGCGAATGAATTAGAATGGATCGTCGGAATGAATTAGAATGGATCGTACGAATAAATTAGAATGGTTACATTCGTGTGAATGAATTAGAATGGATCATAGGAATGAATTAGAACGGATCGTGCGAATGAATTAGAATGGATCGTAGGAATGAATTAGAATGGATCGTAGGAATGAATTAGAATGGATCGTACGAATGAATTAGAATGGATTGTGCGAATGAATTAGAATTAGAATGGTTACATTCGTACGAATGAATTAGAATGGATACATTCGTGCGAATGAATTAGAATAGATCGTATGAATGAATTAGAATGGATCGTATGAATGAATTTGAATGGATCATGCGAATGAATTAGAATGGATCGTACAAATGAATTAGAATGGATCTTAGGAATGAATTAGAATGGATCGTGCAAATGAATTAGAATGGATACATTCGTGCGAATGAATTAGAATGGATCGTAGGAATGAATTTGAATGGATCGTACGAATGAATTAGAATGGTTACATTCGTGCGAATGAATTAGAATGGATCATAGGAATGAATTAGAATGGATCGTGTGAATGAATTAGAATGGATCGTACGAATGAGTTAGAATGGATCGTAGGAATGAATTAGAATGGATCGTACGAATGAATTAGAATGGATTGTGCGAATGAATTAGAATTAGAATGGTTACATTCGTGCGAATGAATTAGAATGGATACATTCGTGCGAATGAATTAGAATAGATCGTATGAATGAATTAGAATGGATCGTACGAATGAATTAGAATGGATCGTGGGAATGAATTAGAATGGATCGTACGAATGAATTAGAATGGATCATAGGAATGAATTAGAGTGGATCATGCAAATGAATTAGAATGGATACATTCGTGCGAATGAATTAGAATGGATCGTAGGAATGACTTAGAATGGATCGTACGAATGAATTAGAATGGTTACATTCGTGCGAATGAATTAGAATGGATCATAGGAATGAATCAGAACGGATCGTGCGAATGAATTAGAATGAATCATACGAATGAATTAGAATGGATCGTAGGAATGAATTCGAATGGATCGTACGAATGAATTAGAATGGATTGTGCGAATGAATTAGAATTAGAATGGTTACAGTCATGCGAATGAATTAGAATGGATACATTCGTGCGAATGAATTAGAATAGATTGTATGAATGAATTAGAATTGATCATACGAATGAATTAGAATGGATCGTGCGAATGAATTAGAATGGATCATACAAATGAATTAGAATGGATCATAGGAATGAATTAGAATGGATTGTGCAAATGAATTAGAAAGGGTACATTCGTGCGAATGAATTAGAATGTATCGTAGGAATGAATTAGAATGGATCGTACGAATGAATTAGAATGGTTACATTCGTGCGAATGAATTAGAATGGATCATAGGAATGAATTAGAACGGATCGTGCAAATGAATTAGAATGGATCGTGCGAATGAATTAGAATGGATCGTAGGAATGAATTAGAATGGATCGTACGAATGAATTAGAATGGATTGTGCGAACGAATTAGAATTAGAATGGTTACATTCGTGCGAATGAATTAGAATGGATACATTCGTGCGAATGAATTAGAATAGATCGTATGAATGAATTAGAATGGATCGTACGAATGAATTAGAATGGATCGTGCGAATGAATTAGAATGGATTGTACGAATGAATTAGAATGGATCATAGGAATGAATTAGAATGGATCGTGCAAATGAATTAGAATGGATACATTCATGCGAATGAATTAGAATGGATCGTAGGAATGAATTAGAATGGATCGTACGAATGAATTAGAATGGTTACATATGTGCGAATGAATTATAATGGATCGTACAAATGAATTAGAAAGGTTAGATTTATGAGAATGAATTAGAATGGATCGTACGAATGAATTAGAATAGATCGTACGAATGAATTAGAATGGATCGTACGAATGAATCAGAATGGATACATTCGAGCGAATGAATTAGAATGGATCGTACGAATGGATTAGAATGGATCGTACAAATGAATAAGAATGGATCGTACGAATGAATTAGAATGGATCGTACGAATGAATTAGAATGGATCGTGCGAATGAATTAGAATGGATCGTACGAGTGAATTAGAATGGATTGTGCGAATAAATTAGAATTAGAATGGTTACATTCGTGCGAATTAATTAGAATGGATACATTCGTGCGAATGAATTAGAATAGATCGTATGAATGAATTAGAATGGATCGTACGAATGAATTAGAATGGATTGTGCGAATGAATTAGAATGGATCGTACGAATGAATTAGAATGGATCATAGGAATGAATTAGAATAGATTGTGCAAATGAATTAGAAAGGATACATTCGTGCGAATGAATTAGAATGGATCGTAGGAATGAATTAGAATGGATCGTACGAATGAATTAGAATGGTTACATTCATGCGAATGAATTAGAATGGATCATAGGAATGAATTATAACGGATCGTGTGAATGAATTAGATTGGATCGTACGAATGAATTAGAATGGATCGTAGGAATGAGTTAGAATGGATCGTACAAATGAATTAGAATGGATTGTGCGAATGAATTAGAATTAGAATGGTTATATTCATGCGAATGAATTAGAATGGATTCATTCGTGCGAATGAATTAAAATAGATCGCATGAATGAATTAGAATGGATCGTACGAATGAATTAGAATGGATCGTGCGAATGAATTAGAATGGATCGTACGAATGAATTGGAATGGATCGTGCAAATGAATTAGAATGGATACATTCGTGCGAATGAATTAGAATGGATCGTCGGAATGAATTAGAATGGATCGTACGAATAAATTAGAATGGTTACATTCGTGTGAATGAATTAGAATGGATCATAGGAATGAATTAGAACGGATCGTGCGAATGAATTAGAATGGATCGTAGGAATGAATTAGAATGGATCGTAGGAATGAATTAGAATGGATCGTACGAATGAATTAGAATGGATTGTGCGAATGAATTAGAATTAGAATGGTTACATTCGTACGAATGAATTAGAATGGATACATTCGTGCGAATGAATTAGAATAGATCGTATGAATGAATTAGAATGGATCGTATGAATGAATTTGAATGGATCATGCGAATGAATTAGAATGGATCGTACAAATGAATTAGAATGGATCTTAGGAATGAATTAGAATGGATCGTGCAAATGAATTAGAATGGATACATTCGTGCGAATGAATTAGAATGGATCGTAGGAATGAATTTGAATGGATCGTACGAATGAATTAGAATGGTTACATTCGTGCGAATGAATTAGAATGGATCATAGGAATGAATTAGAATGGATCGTGCGAATGAATTAGAATGGATCGTACGAATGAGTTAGAATGGATCGTAGGAATGAATTAGAATGGATCGTACGAATGAATTAGAATGGATTGTGCGAATGAATTAGAATTAGAATGGTTACATTCGTGCGAATGAATTAGAATGGATACATTCGTGCGAATGAATTAGAATAGATCGTATGAATGAATTAGAATGGATCGTACGAATGAATTAGAATGGATCGTGGGAATGAATTAGAATGGATCGTACGAATGAATTAGAATGGATCATAGGAATGAATTAGAGTGGATCATGCAAATGAATTAGAATGGATACATTCGTGCGAATGAATTAGAATGGATCGTAGGAATGACTTAGAATGGATCGTACGAATGAATTAGAATGGTTACATTCGTGCGAATGAATTAGAATGGATCATAGGAATGAATCAGAACGGATCGTGCGAATGAATTAGAATGAATCATACGAATGAATTAGAATGGATCGTAGGAATGAATTCGAATGGATCGTACGAATGAATTAGAATGGATTGTGCGAATGAATTAGAATTAGAATGGTTACATTCATGTGAATGAATTAGAATGGATACATTCGTGCGAATGAATTAGAATAGATTGTATGAATGAATTAGAATTGATCATACGAATGAATTAGAATGGATCGTGCGAATGAATTAGAATGGATCATACAAATGAATTAGAATGGATCATAGGAATGAATTAGAATGGATTGTGCAAATGAATTAGAAAGGGTACATTCGTGCGAATGAATTAGAATGTATCGTAGGAATGAATTAGAATGGATCGTACGAATGAATTAGAATGGTTACATTCGTGCGAATGAATTAGAATGGATCATAGGAATGAATTAGAACGGATCGTGCAAATGAATTAGAATGGATCGTGCGAATGAATTAGAATGGATCGTAGGAATGAATTAGAATGGATCGTACGAATGAATTAGAATGGATTGTGCGAACGAATTAGAATTAGAATGGTTACATTCGTGCGAATGAATTAGAATGGATACATTCGTGCGAATGAATTAGAATAGATCGTATGAATGAATTAGAATGGATCGTACGAATGAATTAGAATGGATCGTGCGAATGAATTAGAATGGATTGTACGAATGAATTAGAATGGATCATAGGAATGAATTAGAATGGATCGTGCAAATGAATTAGAATGGATACATTCATGCGAATGAATTAGAATGGATCGTAGGAATGAATTAGAATGGATTGTACGAATGAATTAGAATGGTTACATATGTGCGAATGAATTATAATGGATCGTACAAATGAATTAGAAAGGTTAGATTTATGAGAATGAATTAGAATGGATCGTACGAATGAATTAGAATAGATCGTACGAATGAATTAGAATGGATCGTACGAATGAATCAGAATGGATACATTCGAGCGAATGAATTAGAATGGATCGTACGAATGGATTAGAATGGATCGTACAAATGAATAAGAATGGATCGTACGAATGAATTAGAATGGATCGTACGAATGAATTAGAATGGATCGTGCGAATGAATTAGAATAGATCGTACGAATAAATTAGAATGGATCATAGGAATGAATTAGAATGGATCGTGCAAATAAACTAGAATGGATACATTCGTGCGAATGAATTATAATGGATCATAGGAATGAATTAGAATGGATCGTACGAATGAATTAGAATGGTTACATTCGTGCGAATGAATTAGAATGGATCGTACAAATGAATTAGAAAGGTTACATCTGTGAGAATGAATTAGAATGGATCGTACGAATGAATTAAAATGGATCGTACGAATGAATTAGAATGGATCGTACGAATGAATTAGAATGGATAC
Organism: Chamaelirium japonicum; assembly: GCA_947650365.1. NCBI lineage: Eukaryota > Viridiplantae > Streptophyta > Magnoliopsida > Liliales > Melanthiaceae > Chamaelirium > Chamaelirium japonicum. The sequence continues at coordinate 300,432 of CANTAL010000196.1, forward strand.
ATTCGAGCGAATGAATTAGAATGGATCGTACGAATGGATTAAAATGGATCGTACGAATGGATTAGAATGGATCGTACGAACGAATTAGAATGGATCGTACGAACGAATTAGAATGGATCATATGAACGAATTAGAATGGATCATACGAATGAATTAGAATGGATATATTCATACGAATGAATTAGAATGGATCGTACGAATGGATTAGAACGCATTGTCGAATGAATATGAATGGATCGTACGAATGAATTAGAATGGATCGTGCAAATGAATTAGAATGGATTGTACGAATCAATTAAAATGGATACATTCGTACGAATGGATTAGAATGGATCATACGAATGAATTAGAATGAATCGTACATTTGAATTAGATTGGATTATGCGAATGAATTAGAATGTATACATTCATGCGAATGAGTTACAATGGATCATACGAATGAATTAGAATGGATCGTACGAATGAATTAGAATGGATCATACGAATGAATTAGAATGGATCGTGCGAATGAATTAGAATGGATTGTATGAATGAATTAGAATGCGAATGAATTAAAATGGATCGTACTAATGAATTAGAATGGATCGTGTCTAATTCATTCGTGCAATCCATTCGAATTCATTCGCACGAATGTATCCATTCTAGTTCATTCGTACGCTCCATTCTAATTTATTCGTACACTCCATTGTTATTCATCGTACAAATGTATCCATTCTAATTCATTTATACGATCCATTCTGATTCATTCGTACGATCCATTCTAATTCATTCGTACGATCCATTCTAATTAATTCGCACGATCCATTCTAATTCATTCTCACGAATGTAACCTTTCTAATTCATTTGTATGATCCATTCTAATTCATTCGAACGATCCATTCTAATCCATTCGTACGATCCATTCTAATCCATTCGTACAATCCATTCTAATTCATTCGTACGATCCATTCTAATTCATTCTCACAAATATAACCTTTCTAATTCATTTGTACGATCCATTCTAATTCATTCGTACGATCCATTCTATTCCATTCGTATGATCCATTCTAATTCATTCCTACGATCTATTCTAATTCATTCGCTCGAATGTATCCATTCTAATTCATTCGTTCGATCCATTCTGATTCATTCGTACGATCCATTCAAATTCATTCGCATGATCTATTCTAATTCATTCGTAGGATCCATTCTAATTCATTCGCACGAATGTAACCATTCTAATTCATTCGTACGATCCATTCTAATTCATTCGTACGATCTATTCTAATTCATTCGTACAATCCATTCTAATTCATTCGTACGATCCATTCTAATTCATTCGCACAATCCATTCTAATTCATTCGCACGAATGTATCCATTCTAATTCATTCGTACGATCCATTCTAATTCATTCGCATGATCCATTCGTACGATTCATTCTAATCCATTCGTACGATCCATTCTAATTCATTCATACGATCCATTCTAATTCGTTCGTACGATCCATTCTAATTCATTCGTACGATCTATTCTAATTCATTCGTACAATCCACTCTAATTCATTCGTACAATCCATTCTAATTCATTCGCACAATCCATTCTAATTCATTCGCACGAATGTATCCATTCTAATTCATTCGTACGATCCATTCTAATTCATTCGTACGATCCATTCTAATTCATTCGCATGATCCATTCGTACGATCCATTCCAATCCATTCGTACGATCTATTCTAATTCATTCATACGATCCATTCTAATTCGTTCGTACGATCCATTCAAATTCATTCGTATGATCCATTCAAACTCATTCGGTGGATCCATTCTAATTCATTCGTACGATCCATTCTAATTCATTCGCACGATCCATTCTTATTTATTCGTACGATCCATTCTAATTCATTCGTATGATCCATTCTAATCCATTCGTACGATCCATTCTAATTCATTCGTACGCTCCATTTTTATTCATTCGCACAATGCATTCGTACGATCCATTCTAATCCATTCGTACGATCCATTCTAATTCATTCGTATGATCCATTCTAACTCATTCGGTGGATCCATTCTAATTCATTCGTACGATCCATTCTAATTCATTCGCACGATCCATTCTAATTCATTCGTTCGATCCATTCTGATTCATTCGTACGATCCATTCAAATTCATTCGCATGATCTATTCTAATTCATTCGTAGGATCCATTCTAATTCATTCGCACGAATGTAACCATTCTAATTCATTCGTACGATCCATTCTAATTCATTCGTACGATCTATTCTAATTCATTCGTACAATCCATTCTAATTCATTCGTACGATCCATTCTAATTCATTCGCACAATCCATTCTAATTCATTCGCACGAATGTATCCATTCTAATTCATTCGTACGATCCATTCTAATTCATTCGCATGATCCATTCGTACGATTCATTCTAATCCATTCGTACGATCCATTCTAATTCATTCATACGATCCATTCTAATTCGTTCGTACGATCCATTCTAATTCATTCGTACGATCTATTCTAATTCATTCGTACAATCCACTCTAATTCATTCGTACAATCCATTCTAATTCATTCGCACAATCCATTCTAATTCATTCGCACGAATGTATCCATTCTAATTCATTCGTACGATCCATTCTAATTCATTCGTACGATCCATTCTAATTCATTCGCATGATCCATTCGTACGATCCATTCCAATCCATTCGTACGATCTATTCTAATTCATTCATACGATCCATTCTAATTCGTTCGTACGATCCATTCAAATTCATTCGTATGATCCATTCAAACTCATTCGGTGGATCCATTCTAATTCATTCGTACGATCCATTCTAATTCATTCGCACGATCCATTCTTATTTATTCGTACGATCCATTCTAATTCATTCGTATGATCCATTCTAATCCATTCGTACGATCCATTCTAATTCATTCGTACGCTCCATTTTTATTCATTCGCACAATGCATTCGTACGATCCATTCTAATCCATTCGTACGATCCATTCTAATTCATTCGTATGATCCATTCTAACTCATTCGGTGGATCCATTCTAATTCATTCGTACGATCCATTCTAATTCATTCGCACGATCCATTCTAATTCATTCGCACGATCCATTCTAATCCATTCGTGCGATACATTCTAATTCATTCGCACGAATGTAACCATTCTAATTCATTCGTACGATCCATTCTAATTCATTCCTACGATCCATTCTAATTCATTCGCACGAATGTATCCATTCTAATTCATTTCACGATCCATTCTAATTCATTCCTACGATCCATTCTAATTCATTCGCACAAATGTATCCATTCGCACGAATGTATCCATTCTAATTCATTCGCACGATCCATTCTAATTCGTTCATACGATCCATTCTAATTCATTCATAAGATCTATTCTAATTCATTCGTACGATCCATTCTAGTTCATTTGCACGATCTATTCTAATTCATTCGCACTACCCATTCTAATTCATTCGTACGACTCATTCTAATTCATTCGTACGATCCATTCTAATTCATTCATACGATCTATTCTAATTCATTCGCACGAATGTATCCATTCTAATTCATTCGCACAATCCAATCTAATTCAAACGTACGATCCATTCTAATTCATTCACATGATGTATTCTAATTTATTCGTACGATCCATTCCAATTCATTTGTACGATCCATTTTAATTCATTCGCATGATCCATTCTAATTCATTCGTATGATAAATTCATACGACTGAATTAGAATGGATTGTACGAATGTAACCATTCTAATCCATTCGTACGATCCATTCTAATTCATTCGCACGAATATAACCATTCTAATTCATTCGTACGATTCATTCTAATTCATTCGCACGATCCATTCTAATTCATTCGCATAAATATATCCATTCTAATTCATTCGTACGATCCATTCTAATTCATTTGCATGATCCATTCTAATTCATTCGCACAAATGTATCCATTCTAATTCATTCGTACGATCCATTCTTATTCATTCATACGATCCATTCTAATTCAATTACACGATCCATTCTATTTCATTCGTACGATCCATTCTAATTCAATCGCACGATCCATTCTAATTCATTTGTACGAATGTATCCATTCAAATTCATTCGCACGATCCATTCTAATTCATTCGCACGATCCATTCTAATTCATTCGTATGATCCATTCTAATTCATTCCTACGATCTATTCTAATTCATTCACTCGTATGTATCCATTCTAATTCATTCGCACGATCCATTCTAATTTATTCGCACGAATGTATCCATTCTAATTCATTTGCACGATCCATTCTAATTTATTCCTATGATCCATTCTAATTCATTCGTACGATCCATTCTAATTCATTCGCTCGAATGTATCCATTCTAATTCATTCGTACGATCCATTCTAATTCGTTCATACGATCCATTCTAATTCATTCGCACGATCCATTCTAATTCATTTGTACGAATGTATCCATTCTAATTCATTTGCATGAATATATCTATTCTAATTCATTTATACGATCCATTCTAATTCATTCATACGATCCATTCTAATCCATTCGTAATCCATTCTAATTCATTCGCTCGAATGTATCCATTCTAATTTATTCGTACGAATGAATTAGAATGGATCGTACGAATGAATTAAAATGGATCGTGCGAATGAATTAGAATGGATCATACAAATGAATTAGAATGGATCGTACGATTCATTCTAATTCATTCGTACGATCCATTCTAATGCATTCGTACGATTCATTCTAATTCATTCGCACGATCCATTCTAATTCATTCGTATGATCCATTCTAATTTATTTGCACGAATATACGATCCATTCTAATTTATTTGTAAGAATGTATCAATTCTAATTCATTCGTACAATCCATTCTAATTTATTCGTACAAATGTATTCATTCTAATTCATTCGTACAATCCATTCTAATTCATTCGTACAATTCATTCTAATTCATTCGCACGATCCATTATAATTCATTCGTACGATCCATTCTAATTCATTCGCACGAATGTATCCATTCTAATTCATTCGTACAATCCATTCTAATTCATTCGCACGATCCATTCTAATTCATTCGTATGATCCATTCTAATTTATTCGTACGATCCATTCTAATTCATTCTCACGAATGTAACCTTTCAATTTCATTTGCATGATCCATTCTAATTCATTCCTACGATCCATTCTAATTTATTCGTACGATCTATTCTAATTCAATCGTACGATCCATTCTAATTCATTCGTATGATCAATTCTAATTCATTCGTACAATCCATTCTAATTCATTCGTACGATCCATTCTAATTCATTCGTATGATCAATTCTAATTCATTCGTACAATCCATTCTAATTCATTCGCTCGAATGTATCTATTCTAATTCATTCTAATTCATTCGTATGATCCATTCTTATTCATTCGCATGATCCATTCTAATTCATTCATACGATCCAATCTAATTCATTCGTACGATCCATTCTAATTCATTCCTACGATTCATTCTAATTCATTCGCTCGAATGTATCCATTCTAATTCATTCGTACGATACATTCTAATTCATTCGTACGAATGTATCCATTCTAATTCGTTCATACGATCCATTCTAATTCGTTCATATGATCCATTCTAATTCGTTCGTACGATCTATTCTAATTCATTCTCACGAATGTAACCTTTCTAATTTATTTGTATGATCCATTCTAATTCATTTGTACGATCCATTCTAATCCATTCATACGATCCATTGTAATCCATTCGTACGATCCATTCTAATTCATTCGCACGAATGTAACCATTCTAATTCATTCGTACGATCCATTCTAATTCATTCCTACGATCCATTCTAATTCATTCGCACGAATGTATCCATTCTAATTCATTTGCACGATCCATTCTAATTCATTCCTATGATCCATTCTAATTTATTCGTACGATCCATTCTAATTCATTCGCACGATCCATTCTAATTCATTCGTACGATCCATTCTAATTTATTCCTACGATCCATTCTAATTCATTCGTATGATCCATTCTAATTCATTCGTACGATCCATTCTAATTCTTTCGTACGATCAATTCTAATTCATTCGCACGATCTATTCTAATTCATTCCTACAATCCATTCTAATTCATTCGTACGATCCTTTCTAATTCATTCATATGATCCATTCTAATCCATTCGTACGATCCATTCTAATCCATTCGTACGGTCCATTCTAATTAATTCTCACAAATGTAACCTTTCTAATTCATTCGTACGATCCATTCTAATTCATACGCACGAATGTATCTATTCTAATGCATTCGTACGATTTATTCTAATTCATTCACACGATCCATTCTAATTCATTCGTACGATCCATTCTAATTCATTCGCACGATCCATTCTAATTCATTCGTACGATCTATTCTAATTCATTCGCACGAATGTAACCATTCTAATTCATTCGTACGATCTATTCTAATTCATTCCTACGATCCATTCAAATTCACTCGCACGAATGTATCCATACTAATTCATTCGCACGATCCATTCTAATTCATTCGTATAAATGTATCCATTCTAATTCATTCGTACAATGCGTTCGTACGATCCATTCTAATGCATTCATTCATACGAATGAATTAGAATGGTTACATTCGTGCGAATGAATTAGAATAGATCGTACGAATGAATTAGAATGGATCGTGCGAATGAATTTGAATAGAGCGTACGAATGAATTAAATGGAGCGTACGAATGAACTAGAATGGATACATTCGTGCGAATGAATTTGAATGGACCATATGAAAGAATTAGAATGGATCGTGCGAATGAATTAGAATGGATCGTGCGAATGAATTAGAATGAATCGTACGAATGCATTAGAATGGATCGTACGAATGAATTAGAATGAATCGTACGATCCATTCTAATTCATTCGTCCGATCCATTCTAATTCATTCGTACGAATGAATTAGAATGGATCATGCAAATGAATTTGAATGGATCGTATGAATGAATAAGAATATATCGTACGAATGAATTAGAATGGATCGTACGAATGAATTAGAAAGGTTACATTTGTGAGAATGAATTAGAATGGATCGTACGAATGAATTAGAATAGATCATATGAATGAATTAGAATGGATCGTACGAATGAATTAGAATGGATACATTTGTACGAATGAATTAGAATGGATCGTACGAATGAATTAGAATGGATCATATGAATGAATTAGAATGGTTACATTCGTGCGAATGAATTAGAATAGATCGTATGAATGAATTAGAATGGATCGTACGAATGAATTAGAATAGCTCATACGAATGAATTAGAATGAATAGTACGAATGAATTAGAATGGTTACATTCGTGCGAATGAATTAGAATAGATCATACGAATGAATTAGAATGGATTGAGCGAATGAATTAGAATGGAATGTAATAATGAATTAGAATGGATCGTACTAATGAATTAGAATGGATCCATTCGTACAAATGAATTAGAATGGATCGTACGAATGAATTAGAATGGATCGTACGAATGTAACCTTTCTAATTCATTTCTATGATCCATTCTAATTCATTCGTACGATCCATTCTAATTCATTCCTACGTACGATCCATTCTAATCCATTCATACGATCCATTCTAATCCATTCGTACGATCCATTCTAATTCATTCGTTCGAATGTATCCATTCTAATTCATTCGTACGATCCATTCTAATTCGTTCGCACGATCTATTCTAATTCATTCGTATAATCCATTCTAATTCATTCCTACGATCTATTCTAATTCATTCGTTCAAATGTATCCATTCTAATTCATTCGTACGATCCATTCTTATTCATTCGTACGATCCATTCTAATTCATTCGTACGATCCATTCAAATTCATTAGTACGATCCATTCTAATTCATTCGTACAATCCATTCAAATTCATTCGTACGATGCAATCTAATTCATTCGCATAAATGTATCTATTCTAATTCATTCGTACAATGCGTTCTAATCCATTCGTACGATCCATTCTAATCCATTTGTACGATCCATTCTAATTCATTCGCACGAATGTAACCATTCTAATTCATTCATATGATCCATTCTAATTCATTCGTACGATCCATTCTAATTCATTCGTATGATCCATTCTAATTCATTCGTACGATCGATTCTAATTCATTTGCATGAATGCATCCATTCTAATTTATTCGTACGATCCAGTCTAATTCTATCGTACGATCCATTCTAATTCATTCACACGAATGTATCCATTCTAATTCATTCGCACGATCCATTCTAATTCAATCGTACGATCCGTTCTAATTCATTCGCACAAATGTATCCATTCTAATTCATTCGTACGATCCATTCTAATTCATTCGCACGATCCATTCTAATTCATTCGTATGGTCCATTCTAATTCATTCGCATGATCCATTCTAATTCATTCGTATGATCCATTCTAATTCATTCGCACGAATGTATCCATTCTAATTCATTCGTACAATCCATTCTAATTCATTCGCATGATCCATTCTAATTCATTCGTATGATCCATTCTAATTCATTCCTATGATCTATTCTAATTCATTCACTCGAATGTATCCATTCTAATTCATTCGTACGATCCATTCTAATCAATTCGTACGATCCATTCTAATCCATTCGTACGATCCATTCTAATTCATTCTCACAAATGTAACCTTTCTAATTCATTCGTACGATCCATTCTAATTCATTCGCACGAATGTATCCATTCTAATGCATTCGTACGATTCATTCTAATTCATTCGCACGATCCATTCTAATTCATTCGTACGATCCATTCTAATTCATTCGCACGATCCATTCTAATTCATTCGTACGATCCATTCTAATTCATTCGTATGATCTATTCTAATTCATTCGCACGAATGTAACCATTCTAATTCATTTGTACGTATGAATGCATTAGAATGGTTTGTACAAACGCATTGTACGAATGAATTAGAATGGATACATTTGTACGAATGAATTAGAATGGAGCGTACGAATGAACTAGAATGGATAAATTCGTGCGAATGAATTAGAATGGATCATATGAAACAATTAGAATGGATCGTGCAAATGAATTAGAATGGATTGTACGAATAAATTAGAATGGATCATACGAATAAATTAGAATGGATCGTGCGAATGAATTAGAATGGATCATACAAATGAATTAGAATGGATATATTCGTGCGAATGAATTAGAATGGATCGTATGAATGAATTAGAATGGATCGTATGAATGCATTAGAATGGATCGTACGAATGAATTAGAATGGATACATTCGAGCGAATGAATTAGAATGGATCGTGCGATGAATTAGAATGGATCATCGCATGATACATTCTAATTCATCGCATGATCCATTCTAATTCATTCGATCGAATGTATCCATTCTAATTCATTCGCATGAATGTATCCATTCTAATGCATTCGTACGATCCATTCTAATTCATTCATACGATCCATTCTAATTCATTCGCACGAATATATCCATTCTAATTCATTCGCACGAATATATCCATTCTAATTCATTTGTATGATCCATTCTAATTTATTCGCACGATCCATTCTAATTCATTCGTACGATCCATTCTAATTTATTCGCACGATCCATTCTAATTCATTCGCACGATCCATTCTAATTCTTTCATATGATCCATTCTAATTCATTCGCACGAATGTATCCATTCTAATTCTTTCATATGATCCATTCTAATTCATTCGCACGAATGTATCCATTCTAGTTCATTCGTACGCTCCATTCTAATTCATTCATACGCTCCATTCAAATTCATTCGCATGATCCATTCTAATTCATTCGCACGATCCATTCTAATTCATTCGTCTGATCCATTCTAATCCATTCGCACGATCCATTCAAATTCATTCACACGATCCATTCTAATTCATTCGTACGATCCATTCCAATTCATTTGTACGATCCATTTTAATTCATTCGCATGATCCATTCTAATTCATTCGTATGATACATTCATACGACTGAATTAGAATGGATTGTGCGAATGAATTAGAATGGATCATACGAATGAATTAGAATGGATACATTCGAGCGAATGAATTAGAATGGATCGTACAAATGAATTAGAAAGGTTACATTCGTGAGAATGAATTAGAATGGATCGTACGAATGAATTAGAATGGATCATGAGAATGAATTTGAATGGATCGTATGAATGAATTAGAATGGATCGAATGAATGAATTAGAACGGATCGTACGAATGAATTCAAATGGATCATACGAATGAATTAGAATGGATCATACGATTCATTCTAATTCATTCGTACGATCCATTCTAATGCATTCGTACGAATCATTCTAATTCATTCCCACGATCCATTCTAATTCATTCGTACGATCCATTCTAATTCATTCATACGATCCATTCTAATTCATTCGTACGATCCATTCTAATTCATTCACACAATCCATTCTAATTCATTCGTCCGATCCATTCTAATTCATTCGCACGAATGTATCCATTCAAATTCATTCGTACAATCCATTCTAATTCATTCGCACGATCCATTCTAATTCATTCGTATGATCCATTCTAATTCATTCCTACGATCTATTCTAATTCATTCGTATGATCCATTCTAATTCATTCGTTCGTTCCATTCTAATTCCTTCGTACAATCCATTCAAATTCATTCGCATGATCCATTCTAATTCATTCGTACGATCCATTCTAATTCATTCTCACGAATGTAACCTTTCTAATTCATTTGTATGATCCATTCTAATTCATTCGTACGATCCATTCTAATTGATTACTTGATGTATTCTAATTTATTCGTACGATCCATTCTAATTCATTTACACGATCCATTCTAATTCATTCCTATGATCCATTCTAATTCATTTGTACGATCTATTCTAATTCATTCGCACGAATGTAACCATTCTAATTCATTCGTACGATTCATTCTAATTCATTCGTATGAGCTATTCTAATTCATTCGTACGATCCATTCTAATTCATTAGTACGATCCATTCTAATCCATTCGTACGATACATTCTAATTCATTCGTACGATCCATTCAAATTCATTCGTACGTGCGAATGAATTAGATTGCATCGTATGAATGAATTTGAATGGATTGTACGAATGAATTAGAATGGATCGTACGAATGAATTAGAATGGATCATGCGAATGAATTAGAATCGATCGTACAAATGAATTAGAATGGATCGTACGAATAAATTAGAATGGATGCATTCGAGCGAATGAATTAGAATGGATCGTAGGAATGAATTAGAATGGATCAAACGAATGAATTAGAATGGATCGTGCGAATGAATTAGAATGGATACATTCGTGCGAATGAATTAGAATAGATCGTACGAATGAATTAGAATAGATCGTACGAATGAATTAGAATGGATCGTGCGAATGAATTAGTATGGATCATACGAATGAATTAGAATAGATCGTAGGAATGAATTAGAATGGATCGTACAAATGAATTAGAAAGGTTACATTTGTGAGAATGAATTAGAATGGATCGTACGAATGAATTAGAATGGATCGTACAAATGGATTAAAATGGATCGTACGAATGAATTAGAATGGATCGTACAAATGAATTAGAAAGGTTACATTTGTGAGAATGAATTAGAATAGATCGTACGAATGAATTAGAATAGATCGTATAAATGAATTAGAATGGATCTTGTGAATGAATTAGAATTGATCGTACGAATGAATTAGAATGGATACATTCGTGCAAATAAGTTAGAATGGATCATACGAATGAATTAGAATGGATCGTACGAATGAATTAGAATGGATCATGCGAATGAATTAGAATGGATCGTGCGAATGAATTAGAATGGATCGTACGAATGAATTAGAATGGTTACATTCGTGCGAATGAATTAGAATGGATCGTACGAATGGATTTGAATGGATCGTATGAATGAATTAGAATGGAGTGTATGAATGAATTAGAATGGATCGTACGAATGAATTAGAATAGCTCATACGAATGAATTAGAATGAATCGCACAATCCAATCTAATTCAAACGTACGATCCATTCTAATTCATTCGCATGATCTATTCTAATTCATTCGTACAATCCAGTCTAATTCATTCGTATGATCCATTCTAATTCATTCATACGATCCATTCTAATTCATTCGTATGATCCATTCTAATTCATTCACACGAATGTATCCATTCTAATTCATTCGTACAATCCATTCTAATTCATTCGCACGATCCATTCTAATTCATTCGTATGATCCATTTTAATTCATTCCTACGATCTATTCTAATTCATTCGCTCGAATGTATCCTTTCTAATTCATTTGTACGATCCATTCTATTTCATTCGTACGATCCATTCTAATTCATTTGTACGAATGCATCCATTCTAATTCATTCGCACAATCCATTCTAATTCATTCCTACGATCCATTCTAATTCATTCGCACGAATGTATCTATTCTAATGCATTCGTACGATCCATTCTAATTCATTTGTACTCTCCATTCTAATTCATTCTCACAAATGTAACCTTTCTAATTCATTTGTACGATCTATTCTAATTCATTCGTACGATCCATTCTAATCCATTCGTACGATCCATACTAATCCATTCGTACGATCCATTCTAATTCATTCGCACGAATGTAACCATTCTAATTCATTCGTACGATCCATTCTAATTCATTCCTACGATTCATTCTAATTTATTTGCACGAATATACGATACATTCTAATTCATTCGCACAAATGTATCCATTCTAATTCATTCGTACGATCCATTCTAATTCATTCGTATGATCTATTCTAATTCATTCGCACGAATGTAACCATTCTAATTCATTCGCACGATCCATTCTAATTTTCATTCATACGATCTATTCTAATTCATTCGCACAAATGTATCCATTCTAATTCATTCGCACAATCCAATCTAATTCAAACGTACGATCCATTCTAATTCATTCATATGATGTATTCTAATTCATTCGTATGATCCATTCTAATTCATTCATATGATTCATTCTAATTCATTCGTACGATCCATTCTAATTAATTCGCACAAATGTATCTATTCTAATTCATTCGTACGATCCATTCTAGATCATTCGCACGATCCATTCTAATTCATTTGTACGAATGTATCCATTCTAATTCATTCGCACGATCCATTCTAATTCATTCGCACGATCCATTCTAATTCGTTCGTACGATCCATTCTAATTCATTCGTACAATCCATTCTAATTCATTCGCACGAATGTATCCATTCTAATTCATTCGTAAGATCAATTCTAATTCATTCGCACGATCCATTCTAATTCATTCGTACGATCTATTCTAATTCATTCGTATGATCCATTCTAATTCATTCTCACAAATGTAACCTTTCTAATTCATTTGTACGATCCATTCTAATTCATTCGTTCGATCCATTCTAATCCATTCGTACGATCCATTCTAATTCATTCGTACGATCCATTCTAATTCATTCTCACAAATGTAACCTTTCTAATTCATTTGTACGATCCATTCTAATTCATTCCTATGATCTATTCTAATTCATTCGTATCATCTATTCTAATTCATTCGCACGATCCATTCTAATTTATTCGTACGATCCATTCTAATTCATTCGTATGATCTATTCTAATTCATTCGTACGATCTATTCTAATTCATTCACACGAATGTAACCCATTCTAATTCATTCGCACGATCCATTCTAATTCATTTGTATGATCCATTTTAATTCATTCGCACGATCCATTCTAATTCATTCGTACGATCCATTCTAATTCATTCGCACGATCCATTCTAATTTATTCGTATGATCCATTCTAATTCATTCGTACGATCTATTCTAACTCATTCGCATGATCCATTCTAATTCATTGGTACGATCCATTCTAATTCATTCGTATGATCAATTCTAATTCATTCGCACGATCCATTCTAATTCATTCGCACGATCCATTCTAATTCATTCGCACTATCCATTCTAATTCATTCGCACGATCCATTCTAATTCATTCGTATGATCCATTCTAATTCATTCCTACGATCTATTCTAATTCATTCGTACGATCCATGGATCGTATGAACGAATTAGAATGGATCGTACGAATGAATTAGAATGGATACATTCGAGCGAATGAATTAGAATGGATCATACGAATGAATTTGAATGGATACATTTGTGCGAATGAATCTGAATGGATTGTATGAATGAATTACAATGGATCGTACGAATGAATTAGAATGGATCGTACGAATGAATTAGAATAGCTCATACGAATGAATTAGAATGAATCGTACGAATGAATTAGAATGGTTACATTCGTGCGAATGAATTAGAATAGATCGTACGAATGAATTAGAATGGATCGTACGAATGAATTAGAATGGATCGTACGAATGAATTAGAATGGATACATTCGAGCGAATGAATTAGAATGAATCGTACAAATGGATTAGAATGGATCGTACGAATGAATTAGAATGGATCATACAAATGAATCAGAATAGATATATTCATGCAAATGAATTAGAATGGATCGTACGAATGAATTAGAATGGATCGTACGAATGGATTAGAATGGATACATTCGAGCGAATGATTTAGAATAGATCGTAGGAATGAATTAGAATGGATCATACGAATGAATTAGAATGGATCGTGCGAATGAATTAGAATGGATTGTACGAATGAATTAGAATGGATACATTCGTGCGAATGAATTAGAATGGATCGGACGAATGAATTAGAATGGATCGTACGATTCATTCTAATTCATTCGTACGATCCATTCTAATGCATTCCTACGACCTATTCTAATTCATTCGCTCGAATGTATCCATTCTAATTCATTCGTACGATCCATTCTAATTCATTCGTATGATCCATTCTAACTCATTCGTACGATCCATTCTAATTCATTCATATGATCCATTCTAATTCATTCGTACGATCCATTCTAATCCATTCGTACAATCCATTCTAATCCATTCGTACGATCCATTCTAATTCATTCTCACAAATGTAACCTTTCTAATTCATTTGTACGATCCATTCTAATTCATTCGTACAATCCATTCTAATCCATTCGTACGATCCATTCTAATCCATTCGTACGATCCATTCTAATTCATTCGCACGAATGTAACCATTCTAATTCATTCGCACGATCCATTCTAATTCATTCCTATGATCCATTCTAATTCATTCGTATGATCCATTCTAATTCATTCCTACGATCTATTCTAATTCATTCGCTCGAATGTATCCATTCTAATTCATTCGTACGATCCATTCTAATTCGTTCATACGATCCATTCTAATTCGTTCGTACAATCTGTTTGGGGATATTTTTCGCTGGTCCGTGCGGTCTACCTGCAAGACAAAGGAAAACGTAAGAACGGCTGGCTCCCTCAGGAGCGCAGACCCTCCGACGCTCAAGTCAATCTCAGGTGATTAATGGAGAGCTATAGTAGATGAAAGTGGTAGGGATGAGGGTTTCGAACCTATACTTTGGAGCCAGGGATGGCACTTTTATAGCCTACGGTGGCCTACCAGAGTGCAACACCTGGCAGTCTTTTCCAGCACCTTCTAGATCCCCATGTTTCGACCCACATGGGTCCCTGACAATCTTTGGGAATTGGACCCCTGGCGGCCTTTGTCGTCTAGCTCGCCTGGCGGAATAGTGGGGGAGAGTACCTGTCTTGTCGTGGCCAGGTGGACTTTCTGGAATGTTCAAGTCTGGGAGGTCTCAAACCGACTCGGGCGGGCTTCTATGGATCACAATCGTCCACGTAGCTTTAGTGGGGTTTCGACATCTGGCAGCCTTTGTCAAGAGTCGGGCTCTTTAGGAGGGCGACCTCTTCGACAATGGGTTCAGGCGATCCGCCCCTTTATCCCTATTGCCAAGAGTCGGGCTCCGGAGAGGGCGACCTCTTCGACAACTGGAACGGCCTGGCGATCTCTTTGAGCGTTCTACCGGTGTTCGTTGATGCCCTTCTAAGTTTTCTCTTTGGCCAAAGTTCCCGCACGAGCCTCGGGGTGGGCTCTAGTGCGAGAGGTGGGGTAAGCTTCTTCTCGAGCTGGGGGGCGAGGGCGTGCTCCCGGGCGAGTTCCTTATCCCTCGGATTACTGGGGTCTATGAGATCCACAGAAAATGGCGAACTGAGGGCGAGCTCCAGGGGATGGGGGCATGCTCCCGAGCGAGTTCCTTATCCCTTGGATTCCTAGGGTCTATGAGATCCACAAAAAATGGCAAACTGAGGGCGAGCTCCGGGGGATAGGGGCGAGCTCCTTTGTGAACTGGGGGCGAGCTCCTTGCGAGCTCTGAGGTGAGTTCCTTGCGAGCTGGGGTGATGGCGAGCTCCCGGTGAGCGGGGAGGTGGCGAGCTCCTGGCGAGCTGGTAGGTGGCGAGCTCCTGGCGAGCTGGGAGGTGGCGAGCTCCTGTCTAGCAGGGAGGTGGCGAGCTCCTGGCGAGCTGGTAGATCCATTCTAATTCATTCATACGATCCACTCTAATTCATTCGTACGATCCATTCTAATTCATTCGCACGATCCATTCTAATTTATTCATACGATCCATTCTAATTCATTCATTCTTATTCATTCATTCTAATTCATTCATACGATCCATTCTAATTCATTTGCACGAATGTATCCATCTATTTCATTCGTATGATCCATTCTAATTCATTCGTACGATCCATTCTAATTCATTAGTACGATCCATTCTAATTCATTCGCACGATCCATTCTAATTCATTCATACGATCCAATCTAGTTCATTCATACGATCCATTCTAATTCATTCATATGATCCATTCTAATTCCTTCGTACGATCGATTCTAATTCATTCATACGATCCATTCTAATTCATTCGTATGATCCATTCTAATTCATTCGTACGATACATTCTAATTCATTCGCACAATCTATTCTAATTCATTCGTACGATCCATTCTAATTCATTAGCACGATCCATTCTAATTCATTCATTCAATCCATTCTAATTTATTCGTACGATCCATTCTATTTCATTCGTATGATCCATTCTAATTCATTCGTACGATCCATTATATTTCATTCGCACGATCCATTCTAATTCATTCGTATGATCCATTCTAATTCATTCGTACGATCCATTCTAATTCCTTCGTACGATCCAATATAATTCATTCTAATTCATTCATTCTAATTCATTCATACGATCCATTCTAATTCATTCGCACGAATGTATACATCTATTTCAATCGTACGATCCATTCTAATTCATTCATACGATCCAATCTAATTCATTTGTATGATCCATTCTAATTCATTCGTATGATCCATTCTAATTCATTCGCACAATCTATTCTAATTCATTCGTACGATCAATTCTAATTCATTAACACGATCCATTCTAATTCATTCGTACGATCTATTCAATTTCATTCGTACGATCCATTCTAATTCATTCGTACGATCCATTCTAATTCATTCGCACGATCCATTCTAATTCATTCATACGATCCATTCTAATTCATTAATACGATCCATAACTAATTCATTCGCACGATCCATTCTAATTCATTCATACGATCCATTCTAATTCATTCATACGATCCATTCTAATTCCTTCGTACGATCCATTCTTATTCATTCCCATAAATGTAACCATTCTAATTCATACGTACGATCAATTCTAATTCATTCGCACAATCCATTCTAATTCATTCGTACGATCCATTCTAATTCATTCGTATGATCCATTCTAATTCATTCACACGAATGTATCCATTCTAATTCATTCGTACGATTCATTCTAATTCATTCATACAATCCATTCTAATTCATTCGTACGATCCATTCTAATTCATTCGCACGATCCATTCTAATTCATTCATACGATCCAATCTAATTCATTCATACGATCCATTCTAATTCATTCGCACAATCTATTCTAATTCATTCGTACGATCCATTCTAATTCATTCATACGATCCATTCTAACGTACGGATGAATTAGAATGGATCGTACGTATGAATGGAATAGAATGGATCGTGTGAATTAGAATGGATCATACGAAGGAATTAGAATGGATCGTACAAATAAATTAGATTGGATCAAACGAATGAAATAGAATGGATCGTACGAAGGAATTAGAATGGATTGTACGAATGAATTAGAATGGATTCATTCGTGCGAATGAATTAGAATGGATCGTGCGAATGAATTAGAATGGATCGTACGAATGAGTAAGAATGGATCGTACGAATGAATTAGAATGGATCGTACGTCTAATTCATTCATACGATCCATTCTAATTCCTTCGTACGATCCATTCTAATTCATTCGTGCGATCCATTCTAATTCATTCATACGATCCATTCTAATTCATTCACACAATCTATTCTAATTCATTCGTACGATCCATTCTAATTCATTTGCACGATCCATTCTAATTCATTCGCACGAATGTATCCATTCTAATTCATTCGTACGATCCATTCTGATTCCGTTGTACGATCCATTCTAATTCCTTCGTACGATCCATTCTAATTCAATTGTACGATCAATTCTAATTCATTCGTACACGTGCACGATCCATTCTAATTCATTCGCACGAATATATCCATTCTAATTCATTCGTACGATCTATTCTAATTCATTCGTACGATCCATTCTAATTCATTCGTACGATCCATTCTACTTCATTCGTATGATCCATTCTAATTCCTTCGTACGATCCATTCTAATTCATTCATACGATCCATTCTAATTCATTCGTACGATCCATTCTAATTCATTCGCACGATCCATTCAAATTCATTCATACGATCCATTCTAATTCATTTGTACGATCCATTCTAATTCATTCGCACAATCCATTCTAATTCTTTCATACAATCCATTCTAATTCATTCGTACAATCCATTCTAATTCATTCGTACGATCCATTTTAATTCATTCGTACAATCCATTCTAATTCATTCGCACGATCCATTAGAATTCACTCATATCGGACAATCTATTCTTACTCATTCGTACGATCCATTCTAATTCATTCGCACGAATGTATCCATTCTAATTCATTTGTACGATCCATTCTAATTCATTCATACGATCCATTCTAATTCATTCGTATGATCCATTCTAATTCATTCGCACGAATGTATCCACTCTAATTCATTCGCACGAACCATTCTAATTCATTCATACGATCCATTCTAATTCATTCGTACGATCCATTCTAATTCATTCACACAATCTATTCTAATTCATTCGTACGATCCATTCTATTTCATTCGTACGATCCATTCTTACTCAATCGTACGATCCATTCTAATTCATTCGCACGAATGTATCCATTCTAATTCATTCGTACGATCCATTCTAATTCCTTCGTACGATCCATTCTAATTCCTTTGTACGACCCATTATATTTCATTCGTATGACCCATTCTAATTCCTTTGTATGATCCATTCTAATTCATTCCCATGAATGTATCCATTCTAATTCATACGTACGATCCATTCTAATTCATTCGCACAATCTATTCTAATTCATTCATACGATCCATTCTAATTCATTCGCACGAATGTATCCATACGAATGAAATATAATGGGTCGTACAAAGGAATTAGAATGGATCGTACGAAGGAATTAGAATGGATTGTATGAATGAATTAGAATGAATTGTACGAATGAATTAAAATGGATCGTACGAATGAATTAGAAAGGATCGTACGAATGAATTTGAATAGATCGTACGAATGAATTAGAATGGATTATACGAAGGAATTAGAATGGGTTGTATGAATGAATTAGAATGGATCGTATGAATGAATTAGAATGGATCGTACGAAGGAATTAGAATGGATCGTATGAAGGAATTAAAATGGATCGTACAAATGAATTAGAATAGATCGTACGAATGAATTAGAATGTATACATTCGTGCGAATGAATTAGAATGGATCGTGCGAATGAATTAGAATGGATCATACGAATGAATTAGAATGGATCGTACGAAAGAATTAGAATGGATCGTACGAAGGAATTAAAATGGATCGTACGAAGGAATTAGAATGGATCGTACGAATGAATTAGAATAGATTGTGCGAATGAATTAGAATGGATCGTACGAATGAATTAGAATGGATACATTCGTGCGAATAAATTAGAATGGATCATACAAATGAGTAAGAATAGAACGTACGAATGAAATAGAATGGATCGTACGAATGAATTAGGATGGATAAATTCGTGCGAATGAATGAGAATGGATCGTACGAATGAATTAGAATGGATACATTCATATGAATGAATTAGAATGGATCGTGCGAATGAATTTGAATGGATCGTATGAATGAATTAGAATGGATCGTGCGAATGAATTAGAATGGATCATACGAATGAATTAGAATGGATCATAATAATGGATCGTACGTATGAATTTGTACGTATGAATGAATTAGAATGGATCGAATTAGAATGGATTGTACGAAGGAGTTAGAATGGATCGTACGAATGAATTAGAGTGGATACATTCGTACGAAGGAATTAGAATGGATCGTACGAATGAATTAGAATGGATACATTCGTGCGAATGAATTCGAATGGATCGTACGAATGAATTAGAATGGATAAATTTGTGCGAATGAATTAGAATGGATTGTATGAATGAATTAGATTGGATTGTATAAATGAATTAGAATGGATCGTACGTATGAATTAGAATGGATACATTCATGGGAATGAATAAGAATGGATCGTACGAAGGAATTAGAATGGATCATATGAAGGAATTAGAATGGATCGTACGAAGGAATTAGAATGGATCGTATGAAGGAATTAGAATGGATCATACGAATGAATTAGAATGGATCGTACGTATGAATTTGTACGTATGAATGAATTAGAATGGATCGTACGAAGGAATTAGAATGGATCGTACGAATGAATTAGAATAGATCGTACGAATGAATTAGAGTGGATACATTCGTGCGAATAAATTAGAATGGATCGTGCGAATGAATTAGAATGGATCGTGCGAATGAATTTGAATAGATCGTATGAATGAATTAAAATGGATACATTCTAATTTATTCGTACGATCCATTCTAATTAATTCATACAATCCATTCTATTTCATTCGTACAATCCATTCTTACTCATTCGTATGATCCATTCTAATTCATTCGTGCAATCCATTCTATTTCATTCGTACGATCCATTCTTACTCATTCGTACGATCCATTCTAATTCATTCACATGAATGTATCCATTCTAATTCATTCGTATGATCCATTCTAATTCATTCATACGATCCATTCTAATTCATTTGCACGAATATATCCATTCTAATTCATTCGTACGATCCATTCTAATTCATTCGCACGATCCATTCTAATTCATTCATGCGATCCATTCTAATTCATTAATACGATCCATTCTAATTCATTCGTACGATGCACGATCTATTCTAATTCATTCGTACAATCCATTCTAATTCATACGATCCATTCTATTTCATTCATACGATCCATTCTAATTCATTCGCACGATCCATTCTAATTAATTCATACGATCCATTCTATTTCATTCGTACGATCCATTCTAATTCATTCGTACGATCCATTCTAATTCCTTCGTACGAATGAATTAGAATGGATTGTACGAATGAATTAGAATAGATCATACGAATGAATTAGAATGGATCGTACGGAATGTATCCATTCTAATTCATTCGTACGATCCATTCTAATTCATTCGTACGATCCATTCATTCATACGATCCATTCTAATTCATTCATACAATCCATTCTAATTCTTTCACACGATCCATTCTAATTCATTCGAATGAATCCATTCTAATTCATTCGTACAATCCATTCTATTTCATTCGTATGATCCATTCTTACTCATTTGTACGATCTATTCTAATTCATTCGCACGAATGTATCCATTCTAATTCATTCGTACGATCCATTCTAATACATTCGCACAATCTATTCTAATTCATTTGTACGATCCATTCTAATTCTTTCGTCCGATCTATTCTTATTCCTTCGTACGATCCATTCAAATTCATTCGTACGATCCACTCTAATTCATTCGTGCGATCCATTCTAATTCATTCGCACGATCCATTCTAATTCATTCATACGATCCATTCTAATTCATTCTAATTCATTCATTCTAATTCATTCATAAGATCCATTCTAATTCATTCGCACGAATGTATCCATCTATTTCATTCGTATGATCCATTCTAATTCATTCATACGATCCATTGTAATTCATTCATACGATCCATTCTAATTCATTCGTACGATCCATTCTAATTCATTCGCACAATCTATTCTAATTCATTCGTACGATCAATTCTAATTCATTAGCACGATCCATTCTAATTCATTCGTACGTTCTATTCTATTTCATTCGTACGATCCATTCTAATTCATTCGTACGATCCATTCTAATTCATTCGCACGATCCATTCTAATTCATTCATACGATCCAATCTAGTTCATTCATACGATCCATTCTAATTCATTCATATGATCCAATCTAATTCCTTCGTACGATCGATTCTAATTCATTCATACGATCCATTCTAATTCATTCGTACGATCCATTCTAATTCATTCGTACGATCCATTCTAATTCATTCGCACAATCTATTCTAATTCATTCGTACGATCCATCCTAATTCTTTAGCACGATCCATTCTAATTCATTTATTCAATCCATTCTAATTCATTCGTACGATCCATTCTATTTCATTCGTATGATCCATTCTAATTCATTCGTACGATCCATTCTATTTCATTCGCACGATCCATTCTAATTCATTCGTATGATCCATTCTAATTCATTCGTACGATCCATTCTAATTCCTTCGTACGATCCAATATAATTCATTCTAATTCATTCATACGATCCATTCTAATTCATTCGCACGAATGTATACATCTATTTCAATCGTACGATCCATTCTAATTCATTCATACGATCCAATCTAATTCATTCGTATGATCCATTCTAATTCATTCGTACGATCCATTCTAATTCATTCGCACAATCTATTCTAATTCATTCGTACGATCAATTCTAATTCATTAGCACGAACCATTCTAATTCATTCGTACGTTCTATTCTATTTCATTCGTACGATCCATTCTAATTCATTCGTACGATCCATTCTAATTCATTCGCACGATCCATTCTAATTCATTCATACGATCCAATCTAGTTCATTCATACGATCCATTCTAATTCATTCATATGATCCAATCTAATTCCTTCGTACGATCGATTCTAATTCATTCATACGATCCATTCTAATTCATTCGTACGATCCATTCTAATTCATTCGTACGATCCATTCTAATTCATTCGCACAATCTATTCTAATTCATTCGTACGATCAATTCTAATTCATTAGCACGATCCATTCTAATTCATTCGTACGTTCTATTCTATTTCATTCGTACGATCCATTCTAATTCATTCGTACGATCCATTCTAATTCATTCGCACGATCCATTCTAATTCATTCATACGATCCATTCTAATTCATTAATACGATCCATAACTAATTCATTCGCACAATCCATTCTAATTCATTCATACGATCCATTCTAATTCCTTTGTACGATCCATTCTTATTCATTCCCATGAATGTAACCATTCTAATTCATACGTACGATCCATTCTAATTCATTCGCACAATCCATTCTAATTCATTCGTACGATCCATTCTAATTCATTCGTATGATCCATTCTAATTCATTCGCACGAATGTATCCATTCTAATTCATTCGTACGATTCATTCTAATTCATTCATACAATCCATTCTAATTCATTCGTACGATCCATTCTAATTCATTCGCACGATCCATTCTAATTCATTCATACGATCCAATCTAATTCATTCATACGATCCATTCTAATTCATTCGCACAATCTATTCTAATTCATTAGTACGATCCATTCTAATTCATTCATACGATCCATTCTAACGTACGAATGAATTAGAATGGATCGTACGTATGAATGAAATAGAATGGATTGTGTGAATTAGAATGGATCGTACGAAGGAATTAGAATGGATCGTACAAATAAATTAGAATGGATCAAACGAATGAAATAGAATGGATCATACTAAGGAATTAGAATGGATTGTACGAATGAATTAGAATGGATTCATTCGTGCGAATGAATTAGAATGGATCGTGCGAATGAATTAGAATGGATCGTACGAATGAGTAAGAATGGATCGTACGAATGAATTAGAATGGATCGTACGTCTAATTCATTCATACGATCCATTCTAATTCGATCCATTCTAATTCGATCCCTTCTAATTCATTCATACGTACAAATTCATACGTACGATCCATTATTACGATCCATTCTATTTCATTCGTACGATCCATTCTAATTTATTCGCACGAATGTATCCATTCTAATTCCTTCGTACGATCCGTTCTAATTCATTCGTACAATCCATTCTAATTCATTCGCACAATCTATTCTAATTCTTTCGTACGTACGATCCATTCTAATTCCTTCGTACTATCCATTCTAATTCATTCGCACGACTGTATCCATTCTAATTCATTCATACGATCAATTCTAATTCATTAGCACGATCCATTATAATTCATTCGCACGAATGTATCCATTCTAATTCATTCGTACGATCCATTCTAATTCATTCGTACAATCCATTCTATTTCATTCGTACGATCCATTCTTACACATTCGAATGATCCATTCTAATTCATTCGCACAATCTATTCTAATTCATTCGCACAATCCATTCTAATTCATTTATACGATCCAATCTAATTCATTCATACAATCCATTCTAATTCATTCGTATGATCTATTCTAGTTCATTCGTACGATCCATTCTAATTTATTTGCACAAATATATCCATTCTAATTCATTCGTACGATCCATTCTAATTCCTTCGTACGATCCATTCTAATTCATTCGTACGATCCATTCTAATTCATTCGTACGATCCATTCTAATTCGATCGCACGAATGTATCCATTCTAATTCATTCGTACAATCCATTCTAATTCCTTCGTACGATCCATTCTAATTCATTTATACAATCTATTCTATTTCATTCGTACGCTCCATTCTTACTTATTCGTATGATCCATTCTAATTCATTCGCACGAATGTATCCATTCTAATTCATTCGTACGATCCATTCTAATTCATTCGCACGAATGTATCCATTCTAATTCATTCGTACGATCCATTCTAATTCATTCGCACGATCCATTCTAATTCATTCGCACAATCCATTCTAATTCATTCGTACAATCCATTCTATTTCATTCGTACGATCCATTCTTACTCATTCGTACGATCCATTCTAATTCATTCGCACGAATGTATCCATTCTAATTCATTCGTACGATCCATTCTAATTCATTCGCACGATCCATTCTAATTCCTTCGTACGATCCGTACGAATGAATTAGAATGGATCGTATGAGTGAATTAGAATGGAACGTATGAATGAATTAGAATAGATTGTGCGAATGAATTAGAATGGATCGTACAAATGAATTAGAATGGATAAATTCGTGCGAAAGAATTAGAATGGATTGTATGAATGAATTAGATTGGATCGTATAAATGAATTTGAATGGATCGTACGAATGAATTAGAATGGATCGTGTGAATGAATTATAATGGATCGTACGAATGAATTAGAATGGATACATTCGTGCGAATGAATTAGAATGGATCGTACGAATGAAATAGAATGGATCGTAATAATGGATCGTACGTATGAATTTGTACGTATGAATGAATTAGAAGGGATCGAATTAGAATGGATCGAATTAGAATGGATTGTACGTATGAATTTGTACGTATGAATTCTAATTCATACGCACAATCTATTCTAATTCATTCGTACGATCCATTCTAACTCATTCCCACGATCTATTCTAATTCATTCGTACGATCCATTCTAATTCATTCATATGAATGTATCCATTCTAATTCATTCATACAATCTATTCTAATCCATTCGTACGATCCATTCTAATTCATTCGTACAATCCATCCTATTTCATTCGTACGATCCATTCTGACTCATTCGTATGATCCATTCTAATTCATTCGCACGAATGTATCCATTCTAATTCATTCGTACGATCCATTCTAATTCCTTCGTACGATCCATTCTAATTCATTCATACGATCCATTCTAATTCATTCGTACGATCCATTCTAATTCCTTTGTACGATCCATTCTAATTCATTCATATGATCCATTCTAATTCATTAGTACGATCCATTCTAATTCATTCGCACGATCCATTCTAATTCATTCATACGATCAAATCTAATTCCTTCGTACGATCCATTCTTACTCATTCGCACAATCTATTCTAATTCATTCGTACGATCCATTCTAATTCATTCGTACGATCCATTCTAATTCATTAGCACGAATGTATCCATTCTAATTCATTCGTACGATCCATGCCAATTCATTCGCACGATCCATTCTAATTCATTCGTACGATCCATTCTAATTCATTCGTACGATCCATTCTAATTCATTCGCACGAATGAATCCATTCTAATTCATTCGTAAAATCCATTCTATTTCATTCGTACGATCCATTCTTACTCATTCGTATGATCCATTCTAATTCATTCGCACGAATGTATCCATTCTAATTCATTCGTACGATCCATTCTAATTTATTCGTACGATCCATTCTAATTCATTCGTACAATCCATTCTAATTCATTCGCACAATCCATTCTAATTCATTTGTACGATCCATTCTAATTCATTCATACGATCCATTCTAATTCCTTCGTACGATCCATTCTAATTCCTTCGAACGATCCATTCTAATTCTTTCACGAATGTATCCATTCTAATTCATTCGTACGATCCATTCTAATTCATTCATACGATCCAATCTAATTCATTCGT
The DNA here is from genome assembly GCA_947650365.1 of Chamaelirium japonicum. NCBI lineage: Eukaryota > Viridiplantae > Streptophyta > Magnoliopsida > Liliales > Melanthiaceae > Chamaelirium > Chamaelirium japonicum. The sequence goes on from CANTAL010000196.1 coordinate 327,479, forward strand.
ACGATCCATTCTAATTCATTCGTACGATCCATTCTAATTCCTTCGTACGATCCATTCTAATTCATTCATACGATCCATTCTAATTCATTCGTACGATCCATTCTAATTCATTTGCACGATCCATTCTAATTCATTTGCACGATCCATTCTAATTCATTCGCACGATCTATTCTAATTCATTTATACGATCCATTTTAATTCATTCATACAATCCATTCTAATTCTTTCGCACGAATGTAACCATTCTAATTCATTCGTACGATCCATTCTAATTCATTCGCACGAATGTATCCTTTCTAATTCATTCGTACGATCCATTCTAATTCATTCGTACAATATATTAGTGTAAAAGAATTAGAATGGATTGTGCGAATGAATTAGAATGGATCGTACGAATGAATTAGAATAGATACATTCGTGCCAATGAATTAGAATGGATCGTACGAATGAATTAGGATGGATGCATTTGTGCGAATGAATTAGAATGGATCATACGAATGAGTAAGAATGGATCGTACGATCCATTCTAATTCATTCGCACGATCCATTCTAATTCATTCATAAGATCTATTCTAATTCTTTCGCACGAATGTATCCATTCTAATTCATTCGCACGAATGTATCCATTCTAATTCATTCGTACGATCCATTCTAATTCCTTCGTACGATCCATTCTAATTCCTTTGTTCTAATTCATTCATACGATCCATTCTAATTCATTCGTACGATTCATTCTAATTCATTCGTACGATCCATTCTTACACATTCATACAATCCATTCTAATTCATTCGCACGAATTTATCCGTTCTAATTCATTCGTACGATCCATTCTAATTCATTCGCACAATCTATTCTAATTCATTCGCACGAATGAATCCATTCTAATTCATTCGTACAATCCATTCTATTTCATTCGTACGATCCATTCTTACTCATTCGTATTATCCATTCTAATTCATTCGCACGAATGTATCCATTCTAATTCATTCGTATGGATACATTCGTGCGAATGAATTAGAATGGATCGTATGAATGAATTAGAATAGATTGTGCGAATGAATTAGAATGGATCGTACGAATGAATTAGAATGGATACATTCGTGCGAATGAATTAGAATGGATCATACGAATGAATTAGAATGGATCGTACGAATGAATTAGAATGGATCGTACGAATGAAATAGAATGGATTGTACGAATGAATTAGAATGGATTGTACGAATGAATTAGAATGGATCGTGTGAAAGAATTAGAATGGATTGTATGAATGATTTAGAATGGATCGTATGAATGAATTAGAATGGATACATTCGTGCGAATGAATTAGAATGGATCGTGCGAATGAAAAAGAATGGATTGTACGAATGAATTAGAATGGATCGTACGAATGAATTAGAATAGATTGTGCGACGAATGTATCCATTCTAATTCATTCGTACAATCCATTCTAATTCATTCATACGATCATAGATCGTACGAAGGAATTAGAATGGATCATACGAATGAATTAGAATGAATGGATCGTACGAATGAATTAGAATGGATAGTACAAATGAATTAGAATGCATACATTCGTGCGAATGAATTAGAATGGATCATACGAATGAGTAAGAATGGATCGTACGAATGAAATAGAATGGATTGTACAAAGGAATTAGAATGGATCATACGAATGAAATAGAATGGATCGTACGAAGGAATTAGAACGGATCATACGAATGAATTAGAATGGATCGTACGAATGAATTAGAATGGACTGTACGAATGAATTAGAATGGATCGTACGAATGAATTAGCATGGATCGTGCTAATGAATTAGAATGGAACGCACGAATGAATTAGAATGGATCGTATGAATGAATTAGATTGGATCGTATGAATGAATTAGAATGGATCGTACGCATGAATTAGAATAGATCGTACGAAGGAATTAGAATGAATACATTCGTGCGAATGAATTTGAATGGATCGTACGAATGAATTATAATGGATCCTACGAATGAAATGGAATGGATTGTACGAATGAATTAGAATGGATCGTATGAATGAATTAGAATGGATCGTACGAATGAATTCATACATGTACGAATGAATTAGAATGGATACATTCGTGCGAATGAATTAGAATTAGAATGGATCGTGCGAATGAATTAGAATGGATCGTATGAATGAATTATAATGGATCGTGCGAATGAATTAGAATGGATACATTCGTGCGAATGAATTAGAATTAGAATGGATCATGCGAATGAATTAGATTGGATGGTATGAATGAATTAGAATGGATCATGCGAACGAATTAGAATGGATACATTCGTGCGAATGAATTAGAATGGATCATACGAATGAATTAGAATGGATCGTATGAATGAATTAGATTGGATCGTATGAATGAATTAGAATGGATCGTGCGAATGAATTTGAATGGATCGTATGAATGAATTAGAATGGATCGTACGAATGAATTAGAATGGATCGTATGAATGAATTAGATTGGATCGTATGAATAAATTAGATTGGATCGTATAAATGAATTAGAATGGATCGTACGTATGAATTATAATGGTTACATTCATGGGAATGAATTAGAATGCATCGTACGAATGAATTAGAATGGATACATTCGTGTGAATGAATTAGAATGGATTGTACGAATGAATTAGAATGGATCATATGAATGAATTAGAATGGATTGTGCGAATGAATTAGAATGGATCGTATGAATGAATTAGAATGGATCGTGCGAATGAATTAGAATGAATCGTACGAATGAATTTATCCAATCTAATTCATTCATACGATCCAATCTAATTCATTCATACGATCCATTCTAATTCATTCGTATGATCCATTCTAATTCATTTGTACGATCCATTCTAATTTATTCGTACGATCCATTCTAATTCATTCATACGATCCATTCTAATTCATTCGCACGAATGTATCCATTCTAATTCATTCGTACTATCCATTCTAATTCCTTCATACGAATGTATCCACTCTAATTCATTCGTACGATCCATTCTTATTCATTCGCTCTATCCATTCTAATTCTTTCGTACGATCCATTCTAATTCATTCGCACGATCCATTCTAATTCATTCGTCGTACGAAGGAATGGATCGTACGAATGAATTAGATTGGATCGTACGAATGAATTAGAATAGATCGTGCGAATGAATTAGAATAGATCGTACGAATGAATTAGAATGGATCGTACGAATTAATTAGAATGGATACATTCATGCGAATGAATTAGAATGGATCGTATGAATGAATTAGATTGGATAGTATGAATGAATTAGAATGGATCGTGCGAATGAATTAGATTGGATCGTGTGAATGAATTAGATTGGATCGTATTAATGAATTTGAATGGATCGTACGAATGAATTAGAATGGATCGTACGAATGAATTAGAATGGATACATTCGTGCGAATGAATTAGAATGGATCGTACGAATCAGTACGAATGGATCGTACGAATGAAATAGAATGGATTGTATGAATGAATTAGAATGGATTCATTCGAATGAATTAGAATGGATCGTACAATCCATTCTATTTCATTCGTACGATCCATTCTTACTCATTCGTATGATCCATTCTAACTCATTCGCACGAATATATCCATTCTAATTCATTCGTACGATCCATTCTAATTCACTCGTACGAATGTATCCATTCTAATTCATTCGTACGATCCATTCTAATTCATTCATACAATCCATTCTAATTCATTCATACGATCCATTCTAATTCATTCGCACGATCCATTCTAATTCATTCATACGATCCAATCTAATTCATTCATATGATCCATTCCTTCGTACACCGAATGAATTAGAATGGATCGTGCGAATGAATTAGAATGGATCATATGAATAAATTAGAATGGATCGTGCGAATGAATTAGAATGGATCGTACGAATGAATTAGAGTGGATACATTCGTACGAATGAATTAGAATGGATCGTACGAATAAATTAGAATGGATACATTCGTGCGAATGAATTAGAATGGATCGTATGAATGAATTAGAATGGATCGTACGAATGAATTAGAATGGATCATACGAATGAATTAGAATGGATCGTACGAATGAATTAGAATAGATCGTATAAATGAATTAGAATGGATCATACGTATGAATTAGAATAGATACATTCATGGGAATGAATTAGAATGGATCGTACGAATGAATTAGAATGGATACATTCGTGCGAATGAATTAGAATGGATTGTACAAATGAATTAGAATGGATCGTACAAATGAATTAGAATGGATCGTGCGAATGAATTAGAATGGATTGTACGAATGAATTAGAATGGATCGTATGAATGAATTAGAATGGATCGTGCAATTGAAATAGAATGGATTCGCACGAATGTATCTATTCTAATTCATTCATACGATCCATTCTAATTCATTCGTATAATCCATTCTAATTCATTCGCACGATCCATTCGAATTCACTCATACGATCCATTCTAATTCATTCGTACGATCCATTCTAATTCATTCGCACGATCCATTCTAATTCATTCATACGATCCATTCTAATTCATTTGTACGATCCATTCCTTCGTATGACGAATGAATTAGAATGGATCGTGCGAATGAATTAGAATGGATCGTACGAGTAAATTCGAATGGATCGTGCAAATGAATTAGAATGGATCGTACGAATGAATTAGAGTGGATACATTCGTACGAAGGAATTAGAATGGATCGTACGAATGAATTAGAATGGATACATTCGTGCGAATGAATTAGAATGGATCGTATGAATGAATTAGAATGGATCGTACGAATGAATTAGAATGGATCGTACGAATGAATTAGAATGGATCGTATGAATGAATTAGAATGGATCGTACGAATGATTTAGAATAGATCGTACGAATGAATTAGATTGGATCGTATAAATGAATTAGAATGGATCATACGTATGAATTAGAATGGATACATTCATGGGAATGAATTAGAATGGATCATACGAATGAATTAGAATGGATACATTCGTGCGAATGAATTAGAATGGATTGTACAAATGAATTAGAATGGATCGTACAAATGAATTAGAATGGATATTGCGAATGAATTAGAATGGATTGTATGAATGAATTAGAATGGATCGTATGAATGAATTAGAATGGATCGTGCGAATGAAATAGAATGGATTCGCACGAATGTATCTATTCTAATTCATTCGTACGATCCATTCTAATTCATTCGTACAATCCATTCTAATTCATTCGCACGATCCATTCGAATTCACTCATACGATCCATTCTAATTCATTCATACGATCCATTATAATTCATTCGCATGAATGTATGGATTGTACGAATGAAATAGAATGGATATAAATGAATTAGAATGGATCATACGAATGAATTAGAATGGATCGTATGAGTGAGATCGTGCGAATGAATTAGAATGGATCGTGCGAATGAATAAGAATGGATCGTATGAATGAATTAGAATGGATACATACGAATAAATTAGAATGGATCGTACGAAGGAATTAGAATGGATCGTACGTACGAAGGAATTAGAATGGATCGTATGAAGGAATTAGAATGGATCGTACGAATGAATTAGAATGGATACATTCGTGCGAATGAATTAGAATGGATCATGTGTATGAATGAATTAGAATGGATACATTCATGCGAATGAATTAGAATAGATCGTATGAATGAATTAGATTGGATCGTGCGAATGAATTAGAATGGATCGTACGAATGAATTAGAATGGATCGTGCGAGTGAATTAGAATGGATCGTATGAATGAATTAGATTGGATAAAGTCGTGCGAATGAATTAGAATGGATTGTATGAATGAATTAGATTGGATCGTATAAATGAATTAGAATGGATCGTACGTATGAATTAGAATGGATACATTCATGGGAATGAATAAGAATGGATCGTATGAATGAATTAGAATGGTCGTACGAATGAATTAGAATGGATATATTCGTGCAAAAGAATTAGAATGGATTGTATGAATGAATTAGAATGGATCGTGCGAATGAATTAGAATGGATCGTACGAATGAATTAGAACAGATACATTCGTGCGAAAGAATTAGAATAGATGGTACGAATAAATGGATCGTATGAATGAATTAGAATGGATCGTGCGAATGAATTAGAATGGATCGTGCTAATTCATTCGTATGTATCCATTCTAAATCATTCATACGATCCATTCTAATTCATTCGTATGATCCATTCTAATTCATTCGCATGATCCATTCTAATTCATTAATACGATCCATTCTAATTCATTCGTACGACGCACGATCCATTCTAATTCATTCATACGATCCAATTTAATTCATTCATGCAATCCATTCTAATTCATTCGTATGTATCCATTCTAATTCATTCATACGATCCATTCTAATTCATTCGTACGATCCATTCTAGTTCATTCGCACGATCCATTCTAATTCATTAATACGATGCAATCTAATTCATTCATACGATCCATTCTAATTCATTCGTACAATCCATTCTAATTCATTCGCACGAATGTATCAATTCTAATTCATTCGTACGATCCATTCTAATTCATTCCCATGAATGTATCCATTCTAATTCATTCGTACGATCCATTCTAATTCATTTAAACGATCCAATCTAATTCATTCATACGATCCATTCTAATTCATTCGTACGATCCATTCAAATCATTCGTACGATCCATTCTATTTCATTCGTACGATCTATTAAAATTCATTCGTACGATCTATTCTAATTCATTCGTACGATCCATTCTAATTCATTCGCACGCATTCGTACGATCCATTCTAATTCATTTGCACGATCTATTTTAATTCATTCATACGATCCATTCTAATTCATTCGTACGATCCATTCTAATTCATACGATCCATTCTATTTCATTCATACGATCCATTCTAATTCATTCGTACGATCCATTCTAATTCATTCGTACGATCCATTCTAATTCATTCGCACGATCAATTCTAATTCATTCATACAATCCATTCTAATTCTTTCACACGATCCACTCTAATTCATTCGTACGATCCATTCTAATTCATTAACATGAATGTATCCATCCTTTGTATGATCCATTCTAATTCATTCATACAATCCATTCTAATTCATTCGTACGATCTATTCTAATTCATTCGCACGATCCATTCTAATTCATTCATACGATCCAATCTAATTCATTCGTACGATCCATTCTAATTCATTCGTACGATCTATTCTAATTCCTTTGTACGAATGTATGGATTGTACGAATGAATTAGAATGAATCATACGAATGAAATAGAATGGATTGTACGAAGGAATTAGAATGGATCATACGAATGAATTAGAATGGATCATACGAATGAATTAGATTGGTTCGTATGAATGAATTAGAATGGATCGTGCGAATGAATTAGAATGGATCGTACGAATGAATTAGAATGGATCGTATGAATGAATTAGAATGGATCGTACAAAGGATGGATACATTCGTGCGAATGAATTAGAATGGATCGTACGAATGAATTACAATGGATCGTACGAATGAATTAGAATGGATCATGTATCCATTCGTGCGAATAAATTAGAATGGATCATACGATTAAATAAGAATGGATCGTTCGAATGAAATAGAATGGATTGTACGAATGAATTAGAATGGATCGTATGAATGAATTAGAATGGATCGTATGAATGAATTAGAATGGATCGTACGAATGAATTAGAATGGATTGTACGAAGGAATTAGAATGGATTGTATGAATGAATTAGAATGGATCGTATGAATGAATTAGAATGGATCGTACGAAGGAATTAGAATGGATCGTACGAAGGAATTAGAATGGATCGTACGAATGAATTAGAATGGATCGTACGAATGAATTAGATTGGATTGTATGAATGACTTGGAATGGATACATTCGTGCGAAAGAATTAGAATAGATCGTATGAATGAATTTGAATGGATTGTATGAATGAATTAGAATGGATCGTGCGAATGAATTAGCATGGATCGTGCAAATGAATTAGAACGGATACATTCGTGCAAATGAATTAGAATTAGAATTGATCGTACGAATGAATTAGAATGGATCATACGAATGAAATAGAATGGATTGTACGAATGTATCCATTCTAATTCATTCGTACGATCTATTCATTCGTATGATCCATTCTAATTCATTCGTACGATCCATTCTAATTCATTCGTATGATCCATTCTAATTCATTCGTACGACCCATTCTAATTCTTTCATACGATCCATTCTAATTCATTTGCACAAATATATCCATTCTAATTCATTTGTACGATCCATTCTAATTCATTCTTACGATCCATTCTAATTCATTCATATAATCCATTCTAATTTTTTCATACGATCCATTCTAATTCATTCGTACGTTCCATTCTAATTCATTAGCACGATACATGCTAATTCATTCGTACGATCCATTCTAATTCATTCGCACGATCCATTCTAATTCATTTGCATGAATGTATCCATTCTAATTCATTCGTACGATCCATTCTAATTCATTCACAAGATCCATTCTAATTCATTCGTACGTTCCATTCTAATTCATTAGCACGAATGTATCCACTCTAATTCATTCGTACGATCCATTCTAATTCATTCATACGATCCATTCTGATTCATTCATACAATCCATTCTAATTCTTTCACACGATCCATTCTAATTCATTCGTACGTTCCATTCTAATTCATTCGCACGATCCATTCTAATTCATTAATACGATCCATTCTAATTCATTCGCACGATCCATTCTAATTCATTCGCACGATCTATTCTAATTCATTCGTACGATCCATTCTAATTTATTCGTACAATCTATTCTAATTCATTCGTACGATCCATTCTACTTCATTCGCACAATCTATTCTAATTCATTCGTACGATCCATTCTAATTCATTCGTACGATCTATTCTAATTCATTCGTACGATCCGTTCTAATTCATTCGCACGCGATCCATTCTTACTCATTCGTATGATCCATTCTAATTCATTCGTACGAATGTATCCATTCTAATTCATTCGTACGATCCATTCTAATTCATTCGCACGATCCATTCTAATTTATTCGCACGATCCAATCTAATTCATTCATACGATCCATTCTAATTCATTCGCACTAATGTATCCATTCTAATTCATTCATAGGATCGATTCTAATTCAATAATACAATCCATTCTAATTCTTTCACACGATCCATTCTAATTCATTCGTACGATCCATTCTAATTCATTCATACAATCCATTCTATTTTATTCGTACGATCCATTCTAATTTATTCGTACGATCCATTCTAATTCATTTGTACGATCCATTCTAATTCATTCGCACGAATGTATCCATTCTAATTCATTCTTATGATCCATTCTAATTCTTTCGCACAATCTATTCTAATTCATTCATACGATCCATTCTAATTCATTCGCACGATCCATTCTAATTCATTCATACGATCCATTCTAATTCATTCGTACGATCTATTCTAATTCATTCGCACGATCAATTCTAATTCATTAGCACGATCCATTCTAATTCATTCGTACGATCCATTCTAATTCATTTGCATGAATATATCCATTCCAATTCATTCATACGATCCATTCTAATTCATTCGTACGATCCATTCTAATTCATTCGTACGATCCATTCTAATTCATTCGCACGATCCATTCTAATTCATTAATACGATCCATTCTAATTCATTCGTACGATCCATTCTAATTCATTCGCACGATCCATTCTAATTCATTCGCACGAATGTATCCATTCTAATTCCTTCGTACGACGAATGAATTAGAATGGATCGTGCGAATGAATTAGAATGGATCGTACGAATGAATTAGAATGGATCGTACGAATGAATTAGAATGGATACATTCGTACGAAGGAATTAGAATGGATCGTACGAATGAATTAGAATGGATACATTTGTGCGAATGAATTAGAATGGATCGTATGAATGAATTAGAATGGATCGTATTAGTGAATTAGAATAAATCGTGCGAATGAATTAGAATGGATCGTACGAATGAATTAGAATGGATACATTCGTGCGAATGAATTAGAATGGATCATACGATTGAGTAAGAATGGATCGTACGAATGAAATAGAATAGATCGTACGAATGAATTAGAATGGATCGTGCTAATGAATTAGAATTAATCATACGAATGTATTAGAATAGATTGTGCGAATGAATTGGAATGGATCGTACGAATGAATTAGAATGGATACATTCGTGTGAATGAATTAGAATGGATCGTATGAATGAATTAGAATGGATCGTACTTATGAATTAGATTGGATCGTATGAATGAATTAGAATGGATCGTGTGAATGAATTAGAATGGATCGTATGAATGAATTAGAATGGATCGTATGAGTGAATTCGAATGGATCGTGCGAATGAATTAGAATGGATTGTACGAATGATTTATAATGGATCGTATGAATGAATTAGAATAGATCGTTTGAATGAATTAGAATGGATCGTATGAATGAATTAGAATGGATCGTACGAATGAATTAGAATGGATCGTGCGAATGAATTAGAATGGATCGTATGAATGAATTAGAATGGATCGTATGAATGAATTAGAATGGATCGTGCGAATGAATTAGAATGGATCGTACGAATGAATTAGAATGGATATATTCGTGCAAATGAATTAGATTGGATCGTATGTATTCATTCTAATTCATTCGTACGATCCATTCTAATTCATTCGTACGATCCATTCTAATTCATTCGTACGATTCATTCTAATTCCTTCGTATGATCCATTCTAATTCATTCGTATGATCCATTCTAATTCCTTCGTATGATCTATTCTAATTCATTCGCACGAATGTATCCATTCTAATTCATTCGTACGATCCATTCTAATTCATTCGTACGATCCATGCTATTTCATTCGCACGATCCATTCTAATTCATTCGCACGAATGTATCCATTCTAATTCATTCCTACGATCCATTCTAATTCATTCATACGATCCATTCTAATTCCTTCGTACGATCCATTCTAATTAATTCGTACGATCCATTCTAATTCATTCGTACGATCCATTCTAATTCATTCGTACGATCCATTCTAATTTATTCATACAATCCATTCTAATTCTTTCGCACGATCCTTTCTAATTCATTCATACGATCCATTCTAATTAATCGTACGAAAGAATTAGAATGGATCGGATATATTCGTGCGAATGAATTAGAATGGATCGTGTGAATGAATTAGAATGGATCGTACAAATGAATTAGAATGGATCGTACGAAGGAATTAGAATGGATCGGATACGTTTGTGCGAATGAATTAGAATGGATCGTGCAAATAAATTAGAATGGATCGTACGAATGAATTAGAATGGATCGTACGAAGGAATTAGAATGGATCGAATACATTTGTGCGAATGAATTAGAATGGATCGTGCGAATGAATTAGAATGGATCGTACGAATGAATTAGAATGGATCGTACGAAGGAATTAGAATGGATCGGATACATTCATGCGAATGAATTAGAATGGATCGTGCGAATGAATTAGAATGGATCGTACGAATGAATTAGAATGGATCATACGAATGAATTAGAATGGATCGGATACATTCGTGCGAATGAATTAGAATGAATCGTGAATCCATTCTATTTCATTCGTATGATCCATTCTTACTCATTCGTACGATACATTCTTACTCATTCGTATGATCCATTCTAATTCAAATGAATTAGAATGGATCGTACGAATGAATTAGAATGGATACATTTGTGCGAATGAATTAGAATGGATCATACGAATGAATTAGAATGGATCGTACGAATGAATTAGAAAGGATCGTGCGAAAGAATTAGAATGGATTGTATGAATGAATTAGAATGGATCGTGCAAATGAATTAGAATGGATCGTACGAATGACTTAGAATAGATCGTATGAATGAATTAGAATGGATCGTGCGAATGAATTAGAATGGATCGTACGAATGAACTAGAATGGATACATTCGTGCGAACGAATTAGAATGGATTATACGAATAAATTAGAATGGATAGTACGAATGAAGTAGAATAGATCGTACGTATGAATTAGCATGGATCGTGCGAATGAATTAGAATGGATCGTACGAATAAATTAGAATGGATACATTCGTGCGAATGAATTAGAATGGATCGTATGAATGAATTAGAATGGATACATTCGTGCGAATGAATTAGAATGGATCGTGCGAATGAATTAGAATGGATCGTACGAATGAGTAAGATTGGATCGTATGAATGAAATAGAATGGATCGTATGAATTAGAATGGATCGTATGAAGGAATTTGAATGGATCGTATGAATGAATTAGATTGGATCGTGCGAATGAATTAGAATGGATCGTACGAATGAATTAGAATAGATTGTGCGAATGAATTAGAATGGATCGTACGAATGAATTAGAACGGATCGTAATAATGGATCGTACGAATGAAATAGAATGGATCGTACGAATGAATTAGCATGGATCATGCGAATGAATTAGAATGAATCGTACGAATGAATTAGAATGGATCGTATGAATGAATTAGAATGGATTGTGCGAATGATTTAGATCGGATCGTACGAATGAATTAGAATGGATACATTTGTGCGAATGAATTAGAATGGATCGTATGAATGAATTAGATTGGATCGTATTAATGAATTAGAATGGATCGTGCGAATGAATTAGAATCGATTGTACGAATGAATTAGAATGGATACATTCGTGCGAATGAATTAGAATGGATCATACGATTGAGTAAGAATGGATCGTACGAATGAAATAGAATAAATCGTACGAAGGAATGAGAATAGATCATGCTAATGAATTAGTATTGATCGTACGAATGAATTAGAATAGATTGTGCGAATGAATTAGAATAGATCGTACGAATGAATTAGAATGGATACATTCGTGCGAATGAATTAGAATGGATCATACAAATGAGTAAGAATTAGAATGGATCATATGAATGAATTAGATTGGGTCGATTGTGTGAATGAATGGATCGTGCAAATGAATTAGAATGGATCATACGAAGGAATTAGAATGGATCGTACGATTGAATTAGAATGGATCATATGAATGAAATAGAATGGATCGTACGAAAGAATTAGAATGGATCGTACGAAGGAATTAGAATGGATCGTACGAAGGAATTAGAATGGACACATTCGTGCGAATGAATTAGAATGGATCGTACGAATGAATTAGAATGGATACATTCATGCGAATGAATTAGAATGGCTCGTATGAATGAATTAGAATGGATCGTACGAAGGAATTAGAATGGATATATTCGTGCAAATGAATTAGAATGGATCGTACGATGGAATTAGAATGGATTGTACGAATGAATTAGAATGGATCATAGAAATAAATAGAATTGATCGTGTGAATGAAATTAGAATGGATCATACGAATGAATTAGAATGGATCGTACGAATGAATAAGAATGGATCGTGCTAATGAATTAGAATGGATCATATGAATGAATTAGAATAGATTGTGCGAATGAATTAGAATGGATCGTACGAATGAATTAGAATGGATCGTAATAATGGATCGTACGAATGAAATTGAATGGATCGTACGAATGAATTAGAGTGGATACATTCGTACGAATGAATTAGAATGGATCATACGAATGAATGAATTAGAATGGATCGTACGAATAAATTAGAATAGATCGTACGAATGAATTAGAATGAATACATTCGTGCAAATGAATTAGAATGGATCATACGAATGAGTAAGAATGGATCGTACTAATGAAATAGAATGGACTGTACGAATAAATTAGAATGGATCGTACGAATGAATTAGAATGGATCATTTTAATGAATTAGAATGGATTGGATGAATGAATTAGAATGGATCGTACGAGTGAATTCGAATGGATCATACGAATAAATTAGAATAGATACATTCATGCGAATGAATTAAAATGGATCATACGAATGAGTAAGAATGGATCGTACGAATGAAATAGAATGGGTCATACGAATGAATGAAATAGAATGGATCGTACGAATAAATTAGAATGGATATATTCGTGCGAATGAATTAGAATGGATCATACGAATGAGTAAGAATGGATCGTACGAATGAAATAGAATGGATTGTCTGAATGAATTAGAATGGATCGTACGAATGAATTAGAATGGATCGTATTAATGAATTAGAATGGATCGTACGAATGAATTAGAATGGATCATAATAATGGATCGTATGTATGAATTTGTACGTATGAATGAATTAGAATGGATCGTACAAATGAATTAGAATGGATCGTATGAATGAATTAGAATGGATCGTGCGAATGAATTAGAATTGATCGTGCGAATGAATTAGAACAGATCGTACGAATGAATTAGAATGGATCGTAATAATGGATCGTACGTATGAATTTATACGTATGAATGAATTAGAATGGATCGTACGAAGGAATTTGAATGGGTCGTACGAATGAATTAGAGTGGATACATTTGTGCGAATGAATTACACTGGATCGTACGAATGAGTAAGAATGGATCGTACGAATGAAATAGAATTGATCGTACGTATCAATTAGAATGGATACATTCATGGGAATGAATTAGAATGGATCGTGCTAATTCATTCATATGTATCCATTCTAATTCATTCATACGATCCATTCTAATTCATTCGTACGATCCATTCTAATTCATTCACACGATCTATTCTAATTCATTAATACGATCGATTCTAATTCATTCGTACGACGCACGATCCATTCTAATTCATTCATATGATCCAATCTAATTAATTCATATGATCCATTCTAATTCATTCGTATGTATCCATTCAAATTCATTCATACGATCCATTCTAATTCATTCGTACGATCCATTCTAATTCATTCGCACGATCCATTCTAATTCATTAATACGATCCAATCTAATTCATTCATACGATCCATTCTAATTCATTCGTACAATCCATTCTAATTCATTCGCACGAATGTATCTATTCTAATTCATTCGTTCGATCCATTCTAATTCATTCCCATGAATGTATCCATTCTAATTCATACGTATGATCCATTCTAATTCATTTATACGATCCAATCTAATTCATTTCTATGATCCTTTCTAATTCATTCGTACGATCCATTCTAATTCATTCGTACGATCCATTATAATTCATTCGCACGATCCATTCTAATTCATTCATACGATCCATTCTAATTCATTCGTATGATCCATTCTAATTCATTTGCATGATCCATTCTAATTCATTCGTACGATCCATTCTAATTCATTCGCACGATCATTCATTCTAATTCATTCATACGATCCAATCTAATTCATTCATATGATCCATTCTAATTCATTCATACAATCCATTCTAATTCATTCATACGATCCAATCTAATTCCTTTGTACGACCCATTATATTTTATTCGTATGATCCATTCTAATTCCTTCGTACGATCCAATCTAATTCTTTCACACGATCCATTCTAATTCATTCGTACGATCCATTCTAATTCATTAGCACGATCCATTCTAATTCATTCGTACGATCCATTCTAATTCATTCGCACGATCCATTCTAATTCATTCATACGATCCAATCTAATTCATTCATACAATCCATTCTATTTCATTCGGACAATCTATTCTAATTCATTCGTATGATCCATTCTAATTCATTCGTACGATCTATTCTAATTCATTCGTACGATCCATTCCAATTCATTCATACGATCCATTCTAATGTACGAATGAATTAGAATGGATTGTACGAAGGAATTAGAATGGATCGTACGAATCAATTAGAATGGATACATTCATACAATCCATTCTAATTCATTCGTATGATCCATTCTAATTCATTCGAACAAATGTATCCATTCTAATTCATTCGTACGATCCATTCTAATTCCTTCGTACGATCCATTCTTATTCATTCGCACGATCCATTCTAATTCATTCGTACGATCCATTCTAATTCCTTCATACGATCCATTCTAATTCCTTCGTACGTACGATCCATTCTAATTCCTTCGTACGATCCATTCTAATTCCTTCGTACGATCCATTCTATTTCATTCCTATGATCCATTCTAATTCTTTCATACGATCCATTCTTATTCATTCGTACAATTCATTCTAATTCATTCGTACGATCCATTCTAATTCATTCGCACAATCCATTCTGATTCATTCGTACGATCCATTCTAATTCATTCGCACGAATGTATCCATTCTAATTTATGCGTACGATCCATTCTAATTCATAAGTACGATCCATTCTAATTCATTCATACGATCCATTCTAATTCATTTGCACGATCCATTCTAATTCATTCATACGATCCATTCTAATTCATTCATACGATAGAATTCATTCATACGATCCATTCTAATTAATTCGTACGATCCATTCTTACTCATTCGTACGATCCATTCTAAGTCATTTGCACGAATGTATCAACTCTAATTCATTCGTACGATCCATTCTATTTCATTCGTACGGATCGAACGAATGAATTAGAATGTATTAGAAAGGATCGTACGAGTGAAATAGAATGGATTGTACGAATGAATTAGATTGGATCGTACGAAGGAATTAGAATGGATCGTATGAATGAATTAGAATGGATCGTACGAATGAATTAGAATGGATTCATTCGTTCGAATAAATTAGAATGGATCGTGCGAATGAAATAGAATGGATCGTACAAATGAATTAGAATGGATCGTACGAATGAATTAGAATAGATTGTGCGACGAATTAGAATGGATCGTTTGAATGAATTAGAATGCATCGTACGAATGAATTAGAATGGATCGTACGAATGAATTAGAATGGATCGTACGAATGAATTAGAATGGATCATACGAATGAGTAAGAATGGATCGTACGAATGAATTAGAATGGATCGTTCGAATAAATTAGAATGGATCGTACGAATGAATTAGAATAGATTGTGCGAATGAATTAGAATGCATCGTACGAATGAATTAGAATGGATCGTACGAATGAATTAGAATGGATCATACGAAAGAGTAAGAATGGATCGTACGAATAAAATAGAATGGATTGTACGATTGAATTAGAATGGATCGTATGAATAAATTAGAATGGATTGTGCCAATGAATTAGAATGGATCGCACGAATGAATTAGAATGGATACATTCGTGCGAATGAATTAGAATTGATCGTACGAATGAGTAAGAATGGATCGTACGAATGAAATAGAATGGATTGTACAAATGAATTAGAATGGATTCTTTCGAATGAATTAGAATGGATTGTACGAATGAATTAGAATGGATTCATTCGTGCGAATGAACTAGAATAGATTGTACGGAATGGATCGTACGAATGAATTAGAATGGATCGTACGTCTAATTCTTTCATACGATCCATTATTACGATCCATTCTAATTCATTCGTACAATCCAGTCTAATTCATTCGCACGAATGTATCCATTCTAATTCATTCGCACAATCTATTCTAATTCATTCGTATGATCCATTCTAATTCCTTCGTACGATCCATTCTAATTCATTCGTACAATCTATTCTAATTCATTCGCACAATCTATTCTAATTCCTTCGTACGTACGATCCATTCTCATTCCTTTGTATGATCCATTCGAATTCATTCGCACGAATGTATCCATTCTAATTCATTCGTACGATCAATTCTAATTCATTAGCACGATCCATTCTAATTCATTCGCACGAATGTATCCATTCTAATTCATTCGTACGATCCATTCTAATTCATTCATACAATCCATTCTATTTCATTCGTATGATCCATTCTAACTCATTCGTATGATCCTTTCTGATTCATTCGCACAGTCTATTCTAATTCATTCGTACGATCCATTCTAATTAATTCGCACGAATGTATCCATTCTAATTCATTTGTACGATCCATTATAATTCATTTATACTATCCAATCAAATTCATTCATACAATCCATTCTAATTCATTCGTACGATCTATTCTAATTCATTCGTACGATCCATTCTAATTCATTTGCATGAATATATCCATTCTAATTTATTCGTACGATCCATTCTAATTCCTTTGTACGATCCATTCTAATTCATTTGTACGATCCATTCTAATTCATTCATATGATCCATTCTAATTCATTCGCACGATCCATTGTAATTCATTCGCACGAATGAATACATTCTAATTCATTCGTACAATCCATTCTAATTCCTTCGTACGATCCATTCTATTTCATTCGTATGATCCATTCTAATTCATTCGTATGATCCATTCTAATTCCTTCGTACGATTAATTCTAATTCATACGATCTATTCTATTTTATTCATTCGATTCATTCTAATTCATTCGTACGATCCATTCTAATTCATTCATACGATCCATTCTAATTCATTTGCATGAATATTATATCCATTCTAATTCATTCGTACGATCCATTCTAATTCATTCGTACGATCCATTCTTATTCATTCCCATAAATGTATTCATTCTAATTCATTCGTACGATCCATTCTAATTCATTCGCACAATCTATTCTAATTTATTCGCATGAATGTATCCATTCTAATTCATTCGTACGATCCATTCTAATTCATTCGTACGATCGATTCTAATTCATTCGCACGATCCATTCTAATTCATTCGCACGAATGAATCCATTCTAATTCATTCGTACAATCCATTCTATTTCACTCGTACGATCCATTCTTACTCCTTCGTATGCATACGAATGAATTAGAATAGATTGTGTGAATGAATTAGAATGGATCGTACGAATGAATCAGAATGGATCGTGTGAATGAACTAGAACGGATCGTACGAATGAATTAGAATGGATCGTACGAATGAATTTGAATGGATCGCATGAATGAAATAGAATGGATCGTACGAATGAATTAGATTGGATCGTATGAATGAATTAGAATGGATCGTGCGAATGAATTAGAATGGATCGTACGAATGAATTAGAATAGATCGTATGAATGAATTAGAATGGATCGTACAAAGGATGGATATATTCGTGCGAATGAATTAGAATGGATCGTACGAATGAATTAGAATGGATCATACGAATGAAATAGAATGGATCATATGAATGAAATAGAATGGATCGTACGAATGAATTAGAATGGATCGTACGAATGAATTAGAATGGATCGTACGAATGAATTAGAATGGATCGTACGAATGAATTAGAATGGATCGTACGAATAAATTAGAATGGATCATACGAATGAAATAGAATGGATCCTAGGAATGAAATAGAATGGATCGTACGAATGAATTAGAATGGATCGTACGAATGAATTAGAATGGATCGTACGAATGAATTAGAATGGATTGTACGAATGAATTAGAATGGATCGTACGAATGAATTAGAATGGATTGTGCGAATGAATTAGAATGGATCGTACGAATGAATTAGAATGGATCTTAATAATGGATCGTACGAATGAAATAGAATGGATCTTACGAATGAATTATGATCCATTCTAATTCATTCGTACGATCCATTATAATTCATTTGCACAATCTATTCTAATTCATTCGTACGATCCATTCTAATTCATTCGCACGATCCATTCTAATTCATTCGTACGATCCATTCTATTTCATTCGTACTCCATTCTTACTCATTCGTACGATCCATTCTAATTCATTCGCACGATCCATTCTAATTCATTCGCATGATCCATTCTACTTCATTCGCACGATCCATTCTAATTCATTCGCACGATCCATTCTAATTTATTCGTACGATCCATTCTTACTCATTCGTACGATCCATTCTAATTCATTCGTACGATCCATTCTAATTCATTCGTACGATCCATTCTAATTCATTCGCACAATCTATTCTAATTCATTCATACGATCCATTCTAATTCATTCGCACAAATGTATCCATTCTAATTCATTCATACGATCCGTTCTAATTCATTCGTACGATCCATTCTAATTCACTCATACGATCCATTCTAATTTATTCGCACGAATGTATCCATTCTAATTCCTTCGTACGATCCATTCTAATTCCTTCGTACGATCTATTCTAATTCATTCGTACGATCCATTCTAATTCATTCGTACGATCCAATCTAATTCATTCGTACGATCTATTCTAATTGTACGATCCATTCTTACTCATTCGTACGATCCATTCTAATTCATTTGCACGATTGTATCCATTCTAATTCATTCGTACGATCCATTCTAATTCATTCGCACGATCCATTCTAATTCATTCATACGATCCATTCTAATTCATTCGTACGATCCATTCTAATTCATTCGCACGATCCATTCTAATTCATTCATACGATCCAATATAATCCATTCATACGATCCATTCTAATTCATTCGTACAATCCATTCTAATTCATTCACACGATCCATTCGAATTCACTCATACGATCCATTCTAATTCATTCGTATGATACATTCCGAATGAATTAGAATGGATCGTGCTAATGAATTAGAATTGATCGTATGAATGAATTAGAATAGATTGTGCGAATGAATTAGAATGGATCGTACGAATGAATTAGAATGGATCATGCGAATGAATTAGAATGGATATATTCGTGCAAATGAATTAGAATGGATCGTATGAATGAATTAGAATGGATCGTACGAATGAATTAGAATGGATACATTCGTGCGAATGAATTAGAACATACGATCCATTCTAATTCATTCGTATGATCCATTCTAATTCATTCGCATGATCCATTCTAATTCATTCATACGATCCAATCTAATTCATTCATACGATCCCTTCTGATT
This sequence comes from Chamaelirium japonicum, assembly GCA_947650365.1. Classification (NCBI taxonomy): domain Eukaryota; kingdom Viridiplantae; phylum Streptophyta; class Magnoliopsida; order Liliales; family Melanthiaceae; genus Chamaelirium; species Chamaelirium japonicum. The sequence goes on from CANTAL010000196.1 coordinate 348,352, forward strand.
CATTCGCACGAATGTATCCATTCTAATTCATTCGCACGATCCATTCTAATTCATTCATACAATCCATTCTAATTCTTTTGCACGAATGTATCCATTCTAATTCATTCGTACGATCCATTCTAATTCATTCGTACGGTCCATTCTAATTCATTCGCACAATCTATTCTAATTCATTCGTACGATCAATTCTAATTCATTAGCACGATCCATTCTAATTCATTCGTACGATCCATTCTGATTCATTCGCACGATCCATTCTAATTTATTCATACAATCCATTCTAATTCTTTTGCACGAATGTATCCATTCTAATTCATTCGTACGATCCATTCTAATTCATTCGTACGATCCATTCTAATTCATTCGTACAACATTCTAATTCAGTCATACGATCCATTCTAAATCATTCGTACAATCCATTCAAACTCATTCGTACGATCCATCCTAATTCATTCGTACGATCCATTCTAATTCATTCATACAATCCATTCTAATTCATTCGCACAATCTATTCTAATTCATTCGCACGATCCATTCTAATTCATTCGCACGATCCATTCTAATTCATTCGCACGACTGTATCTTTTCTAATTCCTTCGTACGATCCATTCTAATTCCTTCATACGATCCATTCTAATTCATTCGTACGATCCATTCTAATTCCTTCATATGATCCATTCTACTTCATTCGTACGATCCATTCTAATTCATTCGTACGATCCATTCTAATTCATTCACGATCCATTCTAATTCCTTCGTACGATCCATTCTAGTTCATTCGCACGATCTATTCTAATTCATTCGCACGATCCATTCTAATTAATTCAGACGATCCAATACAATTCATTCATACGATCCATTCTAATTCATTCATACGATCCATTCTAATTCCTTTGTATGATCCATTCTAATTCCTTTATACGATCCATTCTAATTCAATCGTATGATCCATTCTAATTCATTTGCACGAATATATCTATTCTAATTCATTCGTACGATCCATTCTAATTCATTCATACGATCCATTCTAATTCATTCGTATGATCCATTCTATTTCATTCGTACGATCCATTCTAATTCCTTTGTTCTAATTCATTCATACGATCCATTCTAATTCATTCGTACGATTCATTCTAATTCAATCCATTCCAATTCATTCGTACGATCCATTCTAATTCATTTGCACGAATATATCCATTCTAATTCATTCGTACGATCCATTCTAATTCCTTCGTCCGATCCATTCTAATTCCTTCGTATAATAGATTCTAATTCATTCGTACGATCCATCCTTAGAAAGGATCGTGCGAATGAATTAGAATGGATTGTGCACGATCTATCTAATTCATTCGTACGATCCAATCTAATTCCTTCGTACGATCCATTCTAATTCATTCATATGATCCATTCTAATTCATTTGTACGATCCATTCTAATTCATTCATACGATCCATTCTAATTCATTCGTACGATCCATTCTAATTCATTCGCACGATCCATTCTAATTCATTCATACGATCCATTCTAATTCATTCATACAATCCATTCTAATTCATTCGCACGAATGTATCCATTCTAATTCATTCGTACGATCCATTCTAATTCATTCGCACGAATGTATCCATTCTAATTCATTCGTACGATCTATTCAAATTCATTCATACGATCCATTCTAATTCATTCGCACGATCCTTTCTACTTCATTCATATGATCCATTCTAATTCATTCGTATGATCCATTCTAATTCATTCGTACGATCCATTATGATTCCTTTGTACGATCCATTCTAATTCATTCATACGATCCATTCTAATTCATTCATACGATCCATTCTAATTCATTTGCATGATCCATTCAAATTCATTTATACGATCCAATCTAATTCCTTCGTACGAACCTTCTTAATCATTCGCACAATCTATTCTAATTCATTCGTACGATCCATTCTAATTCATTCGTACGATCCATTCTAATTCATTCGCACGAATTTATCCATTCTAATTTATTCGTACGATCCATTCTAATTCATTCATACGATCCATTCTAATTCATTCGAATGAATCCATTCTAATTCATTCATACAATCCATTCTATGATCCATTGTTACTCATTAGTACGATCCATTCTAATTCATTCGCACGAATGTATCCATTCTAATTCATTCGTACGATCCATTCTAATTCATTCGCACAATCTATTCTAATTCATTCATACGATCCATTCTAATTCATTCATACAATCCATTCTAATTCTTTCACACGATCCATTCTAATTCATTCGTACGATCTGTAAGGGGGATTTTTCGCTGGTTCGTGCGGGCTGCCTGCAAGACAAAGAAAAGAGAACGTGAGAACGGCTGGCTCCCTTAGGAGCGCAGACCCTCCGACGCTCAAGTCAGTCACGGTAGCACAACGGCGAGCTGTTGTATACCAAAGTGGTAGGGAAAGGGATTTCGAACCTGTACTATAGAGCCTGGGGGTGAGCATTTATAGTAATAGGCGGTCTACCACGGCCCGACACGTGGAGATTCTTCCAGGGCCTTCTAGACCCCCACGTTCTGGCTAGCGTGGGTCTGACAGTCCTTGGTACTCGCGTCCTGACATTCTGTCGTCAAGCCTGCCAGGCGGTTTAAGTGGGGGAGAGCATCTTTCTTGTCGCGGCCAGGTGGCTATTCTGGAATGTTCAAGTCTGGGCGGTCTCAGGGAGAAAACAAAGGCAAGCTCGCCCTGCACTACTCTGCCCTTTCGTCCATATTTATCAAGAGTCGGACCTCGCGGGAGCAACCTCTTCGATAAACAGGGGTCTGGGCGAGCTTGGGCGAGCTCCTGAGCGAGCATGGGCGAGCTCCTGCGCGAGCTAGACGAGCTCCTGAGCGAGCATGGGCGAGCTCCTGCGCGAGCTAGGCGAGCTCCTGAGCGAGCATGGGCGAGCTCCTGTGCAAGCTGGGGCGAGCTCCTGGGCGAGCTTGGGCGAGCTCCTGCGCGAGCTAGGCGAGCTCCTGGGCGAGCTCCAGCGTGAGCTAGGCGAGCTTCTAAACGAGCTTATCGAGCTCCTAAGCAAACTGGGCGGGCTCCTGAGAGAGCTTAGGCGAGCTCCTAGACGAGCTTAGCGAGCTCCTGAATGAGCTTGCCCTGGGCCCCTTCAGCCCAATGTGGATCTCGCTCCACTGTCAAGATGATTTAGTGAGCACGGGGGGGGTGAACTCCCGGGCGAGTTCCCCATCCCTTGGAATCCTGGGGTCTATGAGATCTTTAGGCAGAGGGGCAAACTGGTGCTGAGCGCGGGGAGCCAGGGGCGGGCTGTTGGCGAGCTAGGAGGCGAGCTTTATTCGGATGAGGGCTCCAACTCCTGGACGGATTTTAGCTACCCCCAACACGATCCATTCTATTTCATTCGTACGATCCATTCTAAGTCATTCGTACGATCCATTCTAATTCATTCGCACGATCCATTCTAATTCATTTGTACGATCCATTCTAATTCATTCGCACGAATGTATCCATTCTAATTCATTCGTACGATCCATTCTAATTCATTCGCACAAATGTATCTATTCTAATTCATTCGTACGGATCCATTCTATTTCATTCGTATGATCCATTCTAATTCCTTCGTACGATCCATTCTTATTCATTCCCATGAATGAATCCATTCTTATTCATACGTACGATCCATTCTAATTCATTCATACGATCCATTCTAATTCATTCATACAATCCATTCTAATTCTTTCACACGATCCACTCTAATTCATTCGTACTATCCATTCTAATTCATTCGCACGAATGTATCCATTCTAATTCATTCGTACGATCCATTCGAATTCATTCGCACGATCTATTCTAATTCATTCATACGATCCATTCTAATTCATTCTAATTCATTCTAATTCATTCATTCTAATTCATTCGTACGATCCATTCTAATTCATTCATACGATCCATTCTAATTCATTCGCACGAATGTATCCATTCTAATTCATTCGTGCGAAAGAATTAGAATAGATCGTATGAATGAATTAGAATGGATCGTACGAATGAAATAGAATGGATAAATTCGTGCGAAAGAATTAGAATAGATTGTATGAATGAATTAGATTGGATCGTATAAATGAATTAGAATGGATCGTACGAATGAATTAGAATGGATTATGCGAATGAATTAGAATGGATCATACGAATGAATTAGAATGGATACATTCGTGCGAATGAATTAGAATAGATCGTACGAATGAGTAAGAATGGATCGTACGAATAAAATAGTATGGATTGTACGAATGAATTAGAATGGATTCATTCGAATGAATTAGAATGGATCGTGTGAAAGAATTAGAATGGATTGCATGAATGAATTAGAATGGATCGTATGAATGAATTAGAATGGATACATTCATGGGAATGAATAAGAATGGATCATACGAAGGAAGTAGAATGGATTGTACGAATGAATTAGAATGGATACATTCGTGCGAATGAATTAGAATGGATCATACGAATGAATTAGAATGGATCATACGAATGAATTAGAATGGATCATATGTATAAATTAGAATGGATCGTACGAATGGATTAGAATGGATCGTACGAATGGATTAGAATGGATCGTGTGAAAGAATTAGAATGGATCGTATGAATGAATTAGAATGGATCGTATGAATGAATTAGAATGGATCGTACGAAGGAATTAGAATGGATCGTACGAAGGAAATAGAATGGATCGTATGAATGAATTAGAATGGATCGTATGAATGAATTAGAATGGATCGTGCGAATGAATTAGAATGGATCGTACGAATGAATTAGATTTGATCGTACGAATGAAATAGAATGGATCATACGAATGAATTAGAATGGATTCATTCGTGCGAATGAATTAGAATGGATCATGCGAATGAATTAGAATGGATCGTATGAATGAATTAGAATGGATTGTGCGAATGAATTAGAATGGATCGTACGAATGAATTAGAATGGATAAATTCCTGCGAATCAATTAGAATGGATTGTATGATACGATCCATTCTAATTCATTCGTACGATCCATTCTAATTCATTCATACGATCCATTCTAATTCCTTCGTACGATCCATTCTAATTCCTTCGTTCGATCCATTCTAATTCCATTCTAATTCTTTCATGAATGTATCTATTCTAATTCATTCATACAATCCATTCTAATTCATTCGTACGATCCAATCTAATTCATTCGTACGATCCATTCTAATTCATTCATACGATCCATTCTAATTTATTCGCACAATCTATTCTAATTCATTCGTACGATCAACTCTAATTCATTAGCACGATCCATTCTAATTCATTCGTACGATCTATTCTATTTCATTCGTACGATCCATTCTTACTCACATGTTCGATCCATTCTAATTCATTCGCATGAATGTATCCATTCTAATTCCTTCGTACGATCCATTCTAATTCATTCGCACGAATGTATCCATTTTAATTCATTCGTACGATCCATTCTATTTCATTAATACGATCCAATCTAATTCATTCATACGATCTATTCTAATTCATTCGTATGTATCCATTCTAATTCATTCATACGATCCATTCTAATTCATTCGTACGATACATTCTAATTCATTCGTACGATCCATTCTAATTCATTAAGACGATCCATTCTAATTCATTCGTACAATCCATTCTAATTCATTAATTAGAATGGATCGTACGAATAAATTAGAATGAATCGTAACGAATGAATTAGAATAGATTGTGCGAATGAATTAGAATGGATCGTATGAATGAATTAGAATGGATCGTACGATTGAATTAGAATGCATATGAATGAGTAAGAATGGATCGTATGAATGATTAAGAATGGATCGTACGAATGAATTAAAATGGATCATACGAATGAAATAGAATGGATTCGCACGAATGTATCCATTCTAATTCATTCGTACGATCCATTCTAATTCATTCGCACGAATGTATCCATTCTAATTCATTCGTACGATCTATTCTAATTCATTCATAAGATCCATTCTAATTCATTCGCACGATCCTTTCTAATTCATTCATACGATCCATTCTAATTCATTCGTATGATCCATTCTAATTCATTCGTACGATCCATTCTGATTCCTTTGTACGATCCATTCTAATTCATTCATACGATCCATTCTAATTCATTCATACGATCCATTCTAATTCATTTGCATGATCCATTCTAATTCATTCATACGATCCAATCTAATTCCTTCGTACGAACCTTCTTAATCATTCGCACAATCTATTCTAATTCATTCGTACGATCCATTCTAATTCATTCGTACGATCCATTCTAATTCATTCGCACGAATGTATCCATTCTAATTCATTCGTACGATCCATTCTAATTCATTCATACGATCCATTCTAATTCATTCGAATGAATCCATTCTAATTCATTCGTACAATCCATTCTACGATCCATTCTTACTCATTAGTACGATCCATTCTAATTTATTCGCACGAATGTATCCATTCTAATTCATTCGTACGATCCATTCTAATTCATTCGCACAATCTATTCTAATTCATTCATACGATCCATTCTAATTCATTCATACAATCCATTCTAATTCTTTCACACGATCCATTCTAATTCATTCGTACAATCCATTCAATTTCATTAGTACGATCCATTCTAAGTCATTCGTACGATCCATTCTAATTCATACGCACGATCCATTCTAATTCATTTGTACGATCCATTCTAATTCATTCGCACGAATGTATCCATTCTAATTCATTCGTACGATCCATTCTAATTCATTCTCACAAATGTATCTATTCTAATTCATTCGTACGGATCCATTCTATTTCATTCGTATGATCGATTCTAATTCCTTCGTACGATCCATTCTTATTCATTCCCATGAATGTATCCATTCTTATTCATACGTACGATCCATTCTAATTCATTCATACGATCCATTCTAATTCATTCATACAATCCATTCTAATTCTTTCACACGATCCACTCTAATTCATTCGTACGATCCATTCTAATTCATTCGCACGAATGTATCCATTCTAATTCATTCGTACGATCCATTCGAATTCATTCGCACGATCTATTCTAATTCATTCATACGATCCATTATAATTTATTCTAATTCATTCGTACGATCCATTCTAATTCATTCATACGATCCATTCTAATTCATTCGCACGAATGTATCCATTCTAATTCATTCGTACGAAAGAATTAGAATAGATCGTATGAATGAATTAGAATGGATCGTACGAATGAAATAGAATGGATTATACGAATGAATTAGAATGGATCGTACGAATGAATTAGAATGGATTGTGCGAATGAATTAGAATGGATCGTACGAATGAATTAGAATGGATACATTCGTGCGAATGAATTAGAATGGATCGTACGAATGAGTAAGAATGGATCGTACGAATGAAATAGTATGGATTGTACGAATGAATTAGAATGGATTCATTCGAATGAATTAGAATGGATCATGTGAAAGAATTAGAATGGATTGTATGAATGAATTAGAATGGATCGTATGAATGAATTAGAATGGATACATTCATGGGAATGAATAAGAATGGATCGTACGAAGGAATTAGAATGGATCGTACGAATGAATTAGAATGGATACATTCGTGCGAATGAATTAGAATGGATCATACGAATGAATTAGAATGGATCATACGAATGAATTAGAATGGATCGTATGTATGAATTAGAATGGATCGTACGAATGGATTAGAATGGATCGTACGAATGGATTAAAATGGATCGTGTGAAAGAATTAGAATGGATCGTATGAATGAATTAGAATGGATCGTACAAATGAATTAGAATGGATCGTACGAAGGAATTAGAATGGGTCGTACGAAGGAATTAGAATGGATCGTACGAATGAATTAGAATGGATTGTATGAATAAATTAGAATGGATCGTGCGAATGAATTAGAATGGATCGTACGAATGAATTAGATTTGATCGTACGAATGAAATAGAATGGATCATACGAATGAATTAGAATGGATTCATTCGTGCGAATGAATTAGAATGGATCATGCGAATGAATTAGAATGGATCGTATGAATGAATTAGAATGGATTGTGCGAATGAATTAGAATGGATCGTACGAATGAATTAGAATGGATAAATTCCTGCGAATCAATTAGAATGGATTGTATGATACGATCCATTCTAATTCATTCGTACGATCCATTCTAATAAATTCATACGATCCATTCTAATTCCTTCGTACGATCCATTCTAATTCCTTCGTTCGATCCATTCTAATTCCATTCTAATTCTTTCATGAATGTATCTATTCTAATTCATTCATACGATCCATTCTAATTCATTCATACGATCCAATCTAATTCATTCGTATGATCCATTACGATCCATTCTAATTCATTCGTACGATCCAATCTAATTTATTCGCACAATCTATTCTAATTCATTCGTACGATCAATTCTAATTCATTAGCACGATCCATTCTAATTCATTCGTACGATCTATTCTATTTCATTCGTACGATCCATTCTTACTCACACGTTCGATCCATTCTAATTCATTCGCATGAATGTATGCATTCTAATTCCTTCGTACGATCCATTCTAATTCATTTGTACGATCCATTCTAATTCATTCGCACGAATGTATCCATTTTAATTCATTCGTACGATCCATTCTATTTCATTAATACGATCTAATCTAATTCATTCATACGATCTATTCTAATTCATTCGTATGTATCCATTCTAATTCATTCATACGATCCATTCTAATTCATTCGTACGATCCATTCTAATTCATTCGTACGATCCATTCTAATTCATTAATACGATCCATTCTAATTCATTCGTACAATCCATTCTAATTCATTAATTAGAATGGATCGTACGAATAAATTAGAATGAATCGTAACGAATGAATTTGAATAGATTGTGCGAATGAATTAGAATGGATCGTATGAATGAATTAGAATGGATTGTACGATTGAATTAGAATGCATACGAATGAGTAAGAATGGATCGTACGAATGAGTAAGAATGGATCGTACGAATGAATTAGAATGGATCGTACGAATAAAATAGAATGGATTCGCATGAATGTATCCATTCTAATTCATTCGTACGATCCATTCTAACTCCTTCGTACGATCCATTCTAATTCCTTCGTACGATCCAATCTAATTCATTCCGATGAATGTATCCATTCTAATTGATATGCACGATCCATTCTATTTCATTCATACGATCCATTCTTACTCATTCGTACGATCCATTCTAATTCATTTGCACGAATGTATTCACTCTAATTCATTCATACGATCCATTCTAATTCCTTCGTACGATCCATTCTAATTTGATCCATTCTAATACATTCATACGTACAAATTTATACGTACGATCCATTATTACGATCCATTCTAATTCATTCGTACGATCCATTCTAATTCCTTCGAACGATCCATTATAATTCATTCGTACGATCCATTCTAATTCATTCATAAATCCATTCTAATTCCTTCGTATGATCCATTCTAATTCCTTCGTATGATCCATTCTAATTCATTTGCACGATCCATTCTAATTCATTCGCACGATCCATTCTAATTCATTCGTACGATCCATTCTAATTCATTCGTACGATCCATTCTAATTCATTCGCACGATCCATTCTAATTCATTCATACGATCCATTCCAATTCATTCGCAAGATCAATTCTTATTCATTCATACGATCCATTCTAATTCATTCGCACGAATGAGTCCATTCTAATTCATTCGTACGATCCATTCTAATTCATTCGCACAATCTATTCTAATTCATTCGTAAGCATATGATCCATTCTTATTCATTCGTACGATCCATTCTAATTCATTCGTACAATCCATTCTATTTCATTCATACGATCCATTCTTACTCATTCGTACGATCTATTCTAATTCATTCGCACGAATGTATCCATCTATTTCATTCGTATGATCCATTCAAATTCATTCGTACGATCCATTCTAATTCATTCGCACGATCCATTCTAATTCATTCATACGATCCAATCTAATACATCCATATGATCCATTCTAATTCATTCGCACAATCTATTCTGATTCATTCTTACGATCCATTCTAATTCATTCGCACGAATGTATCCATTCTAATTCATTCGTACGATCCATTCTAATTCATTCGTACGATCCATTCTAATTCATTCATACGATCCATTCAAATTCATTCGTATGTATCCATTCTAATTCATTCATACGATCCATTCTAATCCATTCTGTTTCATTCGTACAATCCATTCTTACGCATTCGTATGATCCATTCTAATTCATTCGCACGAATTATCCATTCTAATTCATTCGTACGATCCATTCTAATTCATTCGTACAATCCATTCTAATTCATTCATACGATCTATTCTAATTCATTCATACAATCCATTCTAATTCTTTCACACGATCCATTCTAATTCATTCGTACGATTCATTCTAATTCATTCGCACGAATGTATCCATTGTAATTCATTTGTACATGTATGAATGAATTAGAATGGATCGTAAAAATGAATTAGAATGGATCGTACGAATGAGTAAAAATGGATCGTACATTCGTGCGAATGAATTAGAATGGATTGTATGAATGAATTAGAGTGATACATTGGTACGAATGAATTAGAATGGATCGTATGAATGAATTAGAATTGATCTTACGAATGAATTAGAATGGATCGTGCTAAAGAATTAGAATGAATCGTACGAATTATGAATAAATTAGAATCGATACATTCGTACGAAGGAATTAGAATGGATCGTACGAATTACAAATAAATTAGAATGGATACATTCGTACGAAGGAATTAGAATGGATCGTACGAAGGAATTAGAATGGATCGTACGAATGAATTAGAATAGATCGTACGAATGAATTAGAATGGATACATTCGTGCGAATGAATTAGAATGGATCGTGCGAATGAATTAGAATGGATACATTCGTGCGAATGAATTAGAATGGATCATACGAAGGAATTAGAATGGATCGTACAAATGAATTAGAATGGATCGTACGAATGAATTAGAATGGATACAATCGTGCGAATAAATTAGAATGGATCATACGAAAGAATTAGAATGGATCGTACGAATGAATTAGAATGGATCGTACGAATGAATTAGAATGGATACATTCGTGCGAATGAATTAGAATGGATCATACAAAGGAATTAGAATGGATCGTACGAATGAATTAGAATGGATCGTACGAATGAAATAGAATAGATTGTGCGAATGAATTAGAATGGATCGTACGAATGAATTAGAATGGATACATTCGTGCGAATGAATTAGAATGGATACATTCGTGCGAAAGAATTAGAATGGATCGTATGAATGAATTAGAATGGATCGTGCGAATGAATTAGAATGGATCGTACGAATGAATTAGAATGGATCGTATGAATGAATTAGAATGGATCATACGAATGAGTAAGAATGGATTGTACGAATGAATTAGAATGGATCGTGCGAATGAATTAGAATGGATCGTACGAAGGAATTAGAATGGATCGTACGTAGAAATTAGAATGGATCGTATGAATGAAATAGAATGGATCGTACGAATGAATTAGAATGGATCATAATAATGGATCGTACGTATGAATTAATTAGAATGGATCATATGAATGAATTAGAATGCATCATGCGAATGAATTAGAATGGATCGTACGAATGAATTAGAATGGATACATTTGTGTGAATGAATTAGAATGGATCATATGAATGAATAAGAATGGATCGTACGAATGAAATAGAATGGATAAATTCGTGCGAATGAATTAGAATGGATTGTATGAATGAATTAGATTGGATCCTATAAATGAATTAGAATGGATCGTACGTATGAATTAGAATGGATTCATTCATGGGAATGAATAAGAATGGATCGTATGAAGGAATTAGAATGGATCATACGAATGAAATATAATAGGTCGTATAAAGGAATTTGAATAGATCGTACGAAGGAATTAGAATGGATCGTACGAAGGAATTAGAATGGATCGTACGAATGAATTAGAATGGTTACATTCGTGCGAATGAATTAGAATGGATCGTACGAATGAGTAAGAATGGATCGTACGAATGAAATAGAATGGATATATTCGTACAAATGAATTAGAATGGATCATATGAATGAATTAGAATAGCTTGTGCGAATGAATTAGAATGGATCGTATGAATGAATTAGAATGGATACATTCGTGCGAATGAATTAGAATGGATCGTACGAATGAATTAGAATGGATCGTATGAGTGAATTCGAATGGATCGTGCGAATGAATTAGAATGGATTGTACGAATGAATTAGAATAGATCGTACGAATGAATTAGAATGGATACATTCGTGCAAAAGAATTAGAATGGATTCTATGAATGAATTAGAATGGATCGTGCAAATGAATTAGAATGGATCGAGCGAATAAATTAGAATGGATCGTACAAATAAATTAGAATAGATTGTATGAATGAATTAGAATGGATTAGAATGGATCATACGATTGAATTAGAATGGATCGTACGAAGGAATTAGAATGGATCGTAAGAATGAATTAGAATGGTTCGTGCGAATGAATTGGAATGGATCGTATGAATGAATTAGAATGGATCGTGCGAATGAATTAGAATGGATCGTATGAATGAAATAGAATGGATCGTATGAATTAGAATGGATCGTACGAATGAATTAGAATGGATCGTACGAATGAATTATAATGGCGTACGATCCATTCTAATTCATTAGCACGAAAAAACACGATCTACTCACGTACGAATAAACTAGAATGAATTAGAATGGATCGTACGAATGAATTAGAATGGATCGTGCGAATGAATTAGAATGGATCGTATGAATGAATTAGAACGGATCGTGCGAATGAATTAGAATGGATCGTACGAATGAATTAGAATGGATTAGAATGGATCGTACGAAGGATTTAGAATGGATCGGATACATTCGTGCGAATGAATTAGAATGGATCATACGAAGGATTTAGAATGGATCGGATACATTCGTGCGAATGAATTAGAATGGATCGTACGAATGAGTAAGAATGGATCTTATGAATGAATTAGAATGGATCGTATGAATGAATTAGAATGGATCGTACAAATGAATTAGAATGGATCGTACGAATGAATTAGAATTAATCGTGCAAATGAATTAGGATGGATCGTATGAATGAATTAGAATGGATCTTACTAATGAATTAGAATGGATCGTACGAATGAATTAGAATGGATACATTCGTGCAAATGTATTAGAATGGATCGTTCGAATGAATTAGAATGGATTATGCGAATGAAATAGAATGGATTGTGCGAATGAATTAGAATGGATCGTACGAATGAGTAAGAATGGATTGTACGAATGAATAAGAATGGATCATACGAAGGAATTAGAATGGATCATATGAATGAAATAGAATGGATCGTATGAATGAATTACAATGGATCATACGTACGAAGGAATTAGAATGGATCGTACGAATGAATTAGAATGGATCGTGCGAATGAAATAGAATGGATCGTACGAATGAATTAGAATGGATCATACGAATGAATTAGCTCGTATGAATGAATTAGAATGGATCGTACAAAGGAATTAGAATGGATCATACGAATGAAATATAATGGGTCTTACAAAGGAATTAGAATGGATCGTATGAATGAAATAGAATGGATCGTATGAATTAGAATGGATCGTACGAATGAATTAGAATGGATCGTACGAATGAATTAGAATGGATCGTATGAATGAATTAGAATGTATTGTACAAAGGAATTAGAATGGATCACACGAATGAATTAGCATGGATCGTGCTAATGAATTAGAATAGAACGTACGAATGAATTAGAATAGATTGTGCGAATGAATTAGAATGGATCGTATGAATGAATTAGAATGGATAAATTCATGCGAATGAATTAGAATGGATTGTATGAATGAATTAGATTGGATCGTATAAATGAATTAGAATGGATCGTACGTATGAATTAGACTGGATCGTATGAATGAATAAGAATGGATCGTGCGAATGAATTAGAATGGATCGTACGAATGAATTAGAATGGATCTTAAGAATGAATTAGAATGAATCGTGCAAATGAATTAGAATGGATCGTATGAATGAAATAGAATGGATCGTATGAAATAGAATGGATCGTACGAAGGAATTAGAATGGATCGTATGAATGAATTCATACATGTACGAATGAATTAGAATGGATACATTCGTGCAAAGGAAATAGAATTAGAATGGATTGTTCGAATGAATTAGAATGGATCGTATGAATGAATTAGAATGGATCGTACGAATGAATTAGAATGGATCGTATGAATGAATTAGAATGGATCGTGCGAATGAATTAGAATGGATCGTACGAATGAATTAGAATGGATCGTGTGAATGAATTAGAATGGATCGTACGAATGAATTAGAATGGATCGTGCGAATGAATTTGAATGGATCGTACGATCCATTCTAATTCATTCGTACACTCCATTCTAATTCATTCGCACAATCTATTCTAATTCATTCGTACGTTCCATTCTAATTCATTAGCACGATCCATTCTAATTCATTCGTACGATCCGTACGAATGAAATAGAATGGATCGTACGTATGAAATAGAATGGATTGGACGAATGAATTTGAATAGATCGTACGAAGGAATTAGAATGGATCGTATGAATGAATTAGAATGGATCGTACGAATGAATTAGAATGGATACATTCATGGGAATGAATAAGAATGGATCGTACGAATGAATTAGAATGGATTGTACGAATGAATTAGAATAGATCGTACGAATGAATTAGAATGGATCGTACGAATGAAATAGAATGGATCGTACGTATGAATTAGAATGGATCGTGCGAATGAATTAGAATGGATCGTATGAATGAATTATAATCGATCGTACGAATGAATTAGAATGGATCGTGCGAATGAATTAGAATGGATCGTACGAATGAATTAGAATGGATACATTCGTGCGAATGAATTAGAATGGATCGTATGAATGAATTAGATTGTACGAAGGAATTAGAATGGATCATACGAATGAAATAGAATGGATCGTAATCTAATTCATTCATACGATCCATTCTAATTCATTCGCACAATCTATTCTAATTCATTCGTAAGATCCATTCTAATTCATTCATACGATCTATTCTAATTCATTCGTACAATCCATTCTAATTCATTCGCACGAATGTATCAATTCTAATTCATTCATATAATCTATTCTAATTCATTCATACGATCCATTCTAATTCATTCGCACAATCTATTCTAATTCATTCATACGATCCATTTTAATTCATTAGCACGATCCATTCTAATTCATTCAATTGATCCATTCTAATTCATTCGTACGATCCATTCTAATTCATTCGCACAATCTATTCTAATTCATTCGTACGATCAATTCTAATTCATTAGCACGATCCATTCTAATTCATTCGTACGATCTATTCTATTTCATTCGTACGATCCATTCTTACTCATTCATACGATCGATTCTAATTCTTTCGCACGAATATATCCATTCTAATTCCTTCATACAATCCATTCTATTTCATTCGTACGATCCATTCTTACTCATTCGTACGATCCATTCTAATTCATTCGCACGAATGTATCCATTCTAATTCATTCGTACAATCCATTCTATTTCATTCGTACAATCCATTCTAATTCATTCATACGTTCCATTCTAATTTATTCACACGAATGTATCCATTCTAATTCATTCGTACGATCCATTCTAATTCGTTCGTACGATCCATTCTTATTCATTCGCACGATCCATTCTAATTCCTTCATACTAATTCATTCGCACGAATGTATCCATTCTAATTCATTCGTACGATCCATTCTAATTAATTCGCACGATCTATTCTAATTCATTCATACGATCTATTCTAATTCATTCGCACGAATGTATCCATTCTAATTCATTCGTACGATCCATTCTAATTCATAAGTACGATCCATTCTAATTCATTCATACGATCCATTCTAATTCATTTGCACGATCCATTCTAATTCCATTCTATTTCATTCGTACGGTCCATTATTACGATCCATTCTAATTCATTCGTACGATCCATTCTAATTCATTCGCACGATCCATTCTAATTCATTCGCACAATCTATTCTAATTCATTTATACGATCGATTCTAATTCATTCGCACGATCCATTCTAATTCATTCGTACGTGCGAATGAATTAGAATGGATCGTATGAATGAATTAGAATGGATCATCATGAATGTATCCATCCTTTGTACGATCCATTCTAATTCATTCATACGATCCATTCTAATTCATTCGTACGATCCATTCTAATTCATTCGCACGATCCAATCTAATTCATTCGTACGATCCATTCTAATTCATTCATATGATCCATTCTAATTCATGCGAATGAATTAGAATGGATCGTACGAATGAGTAAGAATGGATTGTACGAAAAAAATAGAATGGATCGTACGAATGAATTAGAATGGATCGTGCGAATGAATTAGAATGGATCGTACGAATGAATTAGAATAGATTGTGCGAATGAATTAGAGCACGATCCATTCTGATTCATTCATACGATGTATTCTAATTCTTTCGCACGAATGTATCCATTCTAATTCATTCGAATGGATCCATTCTAATTCATTAATACGATCCAATCTAATTCATTCATACGATCCATTCTAATTCTTTCGTACGATCCATTCTAATTCTTTCACACGATCCATTCTAATTCATTCATACGATCCATTCTAATTCATTCGCACGATCCATTCTAATTCATTCGCACGATCCATTCTATTTCATTCATACGATCCATTAATACGATCCATTCTAATTCATTCGCACGATCCATTCTTATTCATTAATACGATCCATTCTAATTCATTCGTACGACGCACGATCCATTCTAATTCATTCATACGATCCAATCTAATTCATTGATACGATCCATTCTAATTCATTCGTACGATCTATTCTAATTCATTCATACGATCCATTCTAATTCATTCGTACGATCCATCCTAATTCATTCATACGATCCATTCTAATTCATTCTAATTCATTCTAATTCATTCGTACAATCCATTCTAATCCATTCTAATTTATTCGCACGATCCATTCTAATTCATTCGTACAATCCATTCTTACTCATTCATATGATCCATTCTAATTCATTCATACGATCCATTCTAATTCATTCGTATGATCCATTCTAATTCATTCGCACGATTCATTCGTATGATCCATTCTTATTCATTCGTACGAATGTATCCACTCTAATTTATTCATATGATGCTAATTCATTCGTACGATCCATTCTAATTCATTCGCACGATCTATCTAATTCATTCATGCGATCCATTCTAATTCATTCGTACGATCCTTTTAATTCATTCATATGATCCAATCTAATTCATTCTTACGATACATTCTAATTCATTCGTACGATCCATTCTAATTCTTTCACACGATCCATTCTAATTCATTCGTAGGATCCATTATAATTCATTTGTACAATCTATTCTATTTCATTCGTACGATCCATTCTTACTCATTCGTACGATCTATTCTAATTCATTCGTACGATCCATTCTAATTCATTCGTACGATCCATTCTAATTCATTCATACGATCCATTCTAATTCATTCATACAATCCATTCTAATTCTTTCACACGATCCATTCTAATTCATTCGTACGATCCATTCTGATTCATTCGCACGAATGTATGCATTCTAATTCATTCGTACGATCCATTCTAATTCCTTCGTACAATCCATTCTAATTCATTTGTACGATCCATTCTAATTCCTTCGTATGATCCATTCTAATTCATTCGCACGATCCATTCTAATTCATTCATACGATCCATTCTAATTCATTCGTACAATCCATTCTATTTCATTCGTATGATCCATTTTTACTCATTGGTACGATCTATTCTAATTCATTCGCACGAATGTATCCATCTATTTCATTCGTATGATCCATTCTAATTCATTCGTACGATCCATTCTAATTCATTCATATGATCCATTCTAATTCATTCGTACGATCAATTCTAATTCATTCATACGATCCAATCTAATATATACGATCCATTCTAATTCATTCGCATTATCTATTCTAATTCATTCGTACGATCCATTCTAATTCATTCGCAAGAATGTATCCATTCTAATTCATTCGTACGATCCATTGTAATTCATTCGTACGATCCATTCTAATTCATTCGTATGATCCATTCTAATTCATTCGCACGATCCATTCTAATTCATTCGTACGATTCATTCTAATTCATTCGTACAATCCATTCTATTTCATTCATATGATCCATTCTTACTCATTCGTATGATCCATTCTTACTCATTCGTATGATCCATTCTAATTCATTCGCACGAATGTATCCATTCTAATTCATTCGTACGATTCAATCTTATTCATTCGTACGATCCATTCTAATTCATTCGTACGATCCATTCTAATTCATTCGCACGATCCATTCTAATTCATTCGCACGAATGTATCCGATCCATTCTAATTCCTTCGTACGATCAATTAGAATGGATCGTACAAATGAATTAGAAAGGATCGTGCGAAAGAATTAGAATGGATTGTATGAATGAATTAGAATGGATCGTACGAATGAATTAGAATAGATCGTACGAATGAATTAGAATGGATTGTATGTCGCACAATCTATTCTATTTCATTCGCACGATTGTAACCATTCTAATTCATTCGTACGATCCATTCTAATTCATTCGTACGATCCATTCTAATTCATTTGCACGATCCATTCTAATTCATTCATACAATCCATTCTAATTCTTTCGCACGATCCTTTCAAATTCATTCGTATGATCCATTCTAATTCATTCGTATGAATAAAATAGAATGGATCGTACGTATGAATTAGAATGGATCGTGTTAATGAAGAAGAATGGATCGTATGAATGAATTAGAATGGATCGTACGAATACGAATGAGTAAGAATGGATTGTGCGAATGAAATAGAATGGATTGTATGAATGAATTAGAATGGATCGTACGAATGAATTAGAATGGATCGTGTGAAAGAATTAGAATGGATTGTATGAATGAATTAGAATGGATCGTATGAATGAATTAGAATGGATTGTACGAATGAATTAGAATGGATTGTACGAATGAATTAGAATAGATTGTGCGAATGAATTAGAATGGATCGTACGAATGAATTAGAATGGATACATTCATGCGAATGAATTAGAATGAAGGAATTAGAATGGATCGTGCAAATGAAGAAGAATGGATCGTACGAAGGAATCAGAATGGATCGTACGAATGAATTAGAATGGATACATTCGTGCGAATGAATTAGAATGGATCGTACGAATGAATTAGAATGGATTGTACGAATGCATCCATTCTAATTCATTCGTACGATCCATTCTAATTCCTTCGTATGATCCATTCTAATTCCTTCGTACGATCCATTCTAATTCATTCGTACGTTAGAATGGATAGTATGAATGAATTAGAATGGATCGTGTGAATGAATTAGAATAGATTGTGCGAATGAATTAGAATGGATCGTACGAATGAATTAGAATGGATCGTGCGAATGAATTAGAATGGATCGTGCGAATGAATTAGAATGGATCGTGCGAATGAATTAGAATATTGTACGAATGCATCCATTCTAATTCATTCGTACGATCTATTCTGATTCCTTCGTACGATCCATTCTTCTTCATTTGCACGATCCATTCTAATTCCTTCATTCTAATTCATTCGCATGAATGTATCCATTCTAATTCATTCGTACGATCCATTCTAATTCATTCGCACAATCTATTCTAATTCATTCGTACAATCCATTCTAATTCATTCGTACAATCCATTCTAATTCATTCATACGATCCATTCTAATTAGAATGGATCGTACGAATGAATTAGAATGGATCGTGCGAATGAATTAGAATGGATTGTGCGATTGAAATAGAATGGATACAAATGAATTAGAATGGATCATACGAATGAATTAGAATGGATTGTACGATCCATTCTAATTCATTCACACGATCCATTCTAATTCATTAATACGATCCATTCTAATTAATTCGGACGACGCACGATCCATTCTAATTCATTTATACGATCCAATCTAATTTATTCATACGATCCATTCTAATTCATTCGTATGTATCCATTCTAATTCATTCATACGATCCATTCTAATTCATTTATACGATCTAATCTAATTCATTCATACAATCCATTCTAATTCATTCGCACGAATGTACGATCCTTTCTTACTCATTAGTACGATCCATTCTAATTCATTCGCACGAATGTATCCATTCTAATTCATTCGTACGATCCATTCTAATTCTTTTGAACGAATGTATCCATTTTAATTCATTCGTACGATCCATTATAATTCCTTCGTACGATCCATTCTTATTCATTCGCACGATCCATTCTAATTCCTTCATTCTAATTCATTCACACGAATGTATCCATTCTAATTCATTCATACGATCCATTCTAATCGCACGAATGAATTAGAATGGACCGTATGAATGAATTAGAATGGATCGTGTGAAAGAATTAGAATGGATTGTATGAATGAATTAGAATGGATCGTATGATTGAATTAGATTGGATCGTATTAATGAATTAGAATGGATCGTGCGAATGAATTAGAATGGATCGTACGGATCCTTTCTATTTCATTCGTATGATCCATTCTAATTCCTTCGTACGATCCATTCTTATTCATTCCCATGAATGTATCCGTTCTAATTCATACGTACGATCCATTCTAATTCATTTATACAATCCAATCTAATTCATTCATACAATCCATTCTAATTCATTCGCACGAATTTATCCATTCTAATTCATTCGTATGATCCATTCTATTTCATTCGTACGAATGGATACATTCGTGCGAATGAATTAGAATGGATCGTGCAAATGAATTAGAATGGATCGTATGAAAGAATTAGAATGGATTGTATGAATGAATTAGAATGGATCATATGAATGAATTAGAATGGATACATTCGTGCGATTGAATTAGAATGGATCGTGCGAATGAAATAGAATGGATCGTACGAATGATTTAGATTGGATCGTACGAATGAAGTAGAATAGATTGTGCGACGAATGTATCCATTCTAATTCCTTTGTACGATCCAATCTAATTCCTTCGTACGATCCATTCTAATTCCTTCGTACGATCCATTCTAATTCATTCGTACGATCCATTCTAATTCATTAGCATGGATCATGCTAATGAATTAGAATGGAACGTACGAATGTATTAGAATGGATCGTAGAATGGATCAAACGAATGAATTAGAATGGATTGTACGAATGAATTAGAATGGATCGTACGAAAGAAATAGAATGGATTGTACTAATGAATTAGAATGGATCGTACGAATGAATTAGAATGGATCGTACGAATGAATTAGAATGGATCATACGAATGAATAAGAATGGATCGTATGAATGAATTATATTGGATCGTGTGAATGAATTAGAATGGATCGTGCGATTGAATTAGAATGGATCATACCGTACGATCCGTTCTAATTCATTCATATGATCCATTCTAATTCATTCGCACAATCTATTCTAATTCATTCGTATGATCCATTCTAATTCATTCGTATGCGAATGAATTAGAATGGATCGTACGAATGAGTAAGAATGGATCGTACGAATGAGTAAGAATGGATTGTACGAAGGAACTAGAATAGATTGAATGAATGAATTAGAATTGATCATACGAATGAAATAGAATGGATCGTATGAATGAATTAGATTGGATCGTATGAATGAATTAGAATGGATCGTGCGAATGAATTAGAATGGATCGTGCAAATGAATTAGAATGGATTGTACGAAGGAATTAGAATGGATCGTACGAAGTAATTATAATGGATCGTACGAATGAATTAGAATGGATATATTCGTGTAAATGAATTAGAATGGATCATATGAATGAATTAGAATGGATCGTAAGAATGAATTAGAATGGATACATTCATGTGAATGAATTAGAATGGATCGTACGAATGAGTAAGAATGGATCGTACGAATGAAATAGAATAGATTGTACGAATGAATTAGAATGGATCGTACGAATGAATTAGAATGGATACATTCGTGCGAATGAATTAGAATGGATCGTACGAATGAATTAGAATGGATCATGTGAATAAATTAAATGGATCATACGAATGAATTAGAATGGATCGTACGAATGAATTAGAATGGATCGTATGAATGAACTAGAATGGATACATTCGTGCGAATGAATTAGAATGGATCGTACGAATGAGTAAGAATGGATCGTACGAATGAAATAGAATGAATTGTACGAATGAATTAGAATGGATCATACGAATAAATTAGAATGGATCGTGCGAATGAATTAGAATGGATCGTGCGAATGAAATAGAATGGATCGTACGAATGAATTAGAATGGATCATATGAATGAATTAGAATGGATCGTACGAATGAATTAGAATAGATTGTGCGAATGAATTAGAATGGATCGTATGAATGAATTAGATTGGATCGTATGAATGAATTAGAATGGATCGTGCGAATGAATTAGAATGGATTGTACGAATGAATTAGAATGGATCATATGAATGAATTAGAATCGATCGTACAAAGTACGTACGATCCATTCTAATTCATTCGTACGATCCAATCTAATTCATTCATACAATCTATTCTAATTCATTCGCACGAATTTATCCATTCTAATTCATTCGTACGATCCATTCTATTTCATTCGTACGATCCATTCTTACTCATTCGTACGAACCATTCTAATTCATTTGCGTGAATATATCCATTCTAATTCCTTCATACGATCCATTCTAATTCCTTCGTACGATCCATTCTAATTCATTCGCACGAATGTATCCATTCTAATTCATTCGTACGTGCAAATGAATTGGAATGGATCGTATGAATGAATTAGAATGGATCGTCACGAATGTATCCATTCTAATTGATACGTACAATCCGTTCTATTTCATTCGTACGATCCATTCTTACTCATTCGTACGATCCATTCTAATTCATTCGCACGAATGTATCCATTCTAATTCATTGGTACGATCCATTCTAATTCATTCATACGATCCATTCTAATTCATTCAAACAATCTATTCTAATTCTTTCACACGATCCATTCTAATTCATTCGTATAATCCATTCTAATTCATTCGTACAATCCATTCTGTTTCATTCGTACGATCCATTCTTACTCATTCGTATGATCCATTCTAATTCATTCGCACAATCCATTCAAACTCATTCGTACGATATATTCTAATTTATTCGCACAATCTATTCTAATTCATTCATACAATCTATTCTAATTCTTTCACACGATCCACTCTAATTCATTCGTACGATCCATTCTAATTCATTCGTACGATCCATTCTAATTCATTCATACGATCCATTCTAATTCATTCGCACGATCCATTCTAATTCATTCGCACGATCCATTCTAATTCTTTCACACGATCCATTCTAATTCATTCGTACGATCCATTCTAATTCATTCATACGATCGATTCTAATTCCTTCGTACGATCCATTCTAATTCCTTCATACGATCCATTCTAATTCATTCGCACGATCCGTTCTAATTCATTCGCACGATTCATTCTAATTCATTCATACGATCCAATCTAATTCATTCATACAATCCATTCTAATTCATTCGTATGATCCATTCTAATTCATTCGTACGATCCATTCTAATTCATTCATTCGATCCATTCTAATTCATTCGTACGATCCATTCTAATTCATTCGCACAATCTATTCTAATTCATTCGTACGATCCATTCTAATTCATTCGTATGATCCATTCTAATTCATTCGCACGATCCATTCTATTTCATTTGTACGATCCATTCTAATTCATAAGTACGATCCATTCTAATTCATTCATACGATCCATTCTAATTCATTCGCACGAATGTATCCATTCTAATTCATTCGTACGATCCATTCTAATTCATTAGCACGATCCATTCTAATTCATTCGTACGATCCATTCTATTTCATTCGTACGATCCATTCGAATTCACTCATACGATCCATTCTAATTCATTCATACGATCCATTCTAATTCATTCTCACGAATATATCCATTCTAATTCATTCGCACGAATATATCCATTCTAATTCATTCGTATGATCCATTCTAATTCATTCGCACGATCCATTCTAATTCATTAATACGATCCAATCTAATTCATTCATACGATCCATTCTTACACATTCGTACGATCCATTCTAATTCATTCGCACGATCTATTCTAATTCATTCATACGATCCATTCTAATTCATTCGTACGATCTATTCTAATTCATTCGCACGATCCATTCTAATTCATTCATACGATCCATTCTAATTCATTCGTACGATCCATTCTAATTCATTCGCACGAATGTATCCATCCTTTGTACGATCCATTCTATTCTATTTCATTCTAATTCATTCGTACGATCCATTCTAATTTATTCACACGAATGTATCCATCCTTTGTACGATCCATTCTAATTCATTCATACGATCCATTCTAATTCATTCGTACGATCCATTCTAATTCATTCGCACGATCCATTCTAATTCATTCATACGATCCAATCTAATTCATTCGTACGATCCATTCTAATTCATTCGTACGATCCATTCTAATTCTAATTCATTCTAACTCGTTCGTACGATCCATTCTAATTCATTCATACGATCCAATCTAATTCATTCATGCGATCCATTCTAATTCCTTTGTACGATCCATTCTATTTCATTCGTATGATCCATTCTATTTCATTCGTATAATCCACTCTAATTCATTCGTACGATCCATTCTAATTCATTCATACGATCCATTCTAATTCATTCGTACGATCCATTCTAATTCATTCGTACGATCCATTCTAATTCATTCGCACAATCTATTCTAATTCATTCGTACGATCAATTCTAATTCATTCGCACGATCGATTCTAATTCATTCGTACGATCAATTCTATTTTATTCGTACGATCCATTATTACTCTTTCGTACGATCCATTCCAATTCATTCGCACAAATGTATCCATTCTAATTCATTCGTACGATCCATTCTAATTCATTCGCACGATCCATTCTAATTTATTAATACGATCCAATCTAATTCATTCATACGATCCATTCTAATTCATTCGCACGATCTATTCTAATTCATTCGTACGATCCAATCTAATTCATTATCACGATCCATTCGAATTCACTCATACGATCCATTCTAATTCATTCATACGATCCATTCTAATTCATTCATATGATCCATTCTAATTCCTTAGCATGATCCATGCTAATTCATTCGTACGATCCATTCTATTTCATTCGTACGATCCATTATTACGATCCATTCTAATTCATTCATACGATCCATTCTAATTCATTCGCACAATCTATTCTAATTCATTTGTACGATCCATTCTAATTCATTAGCACGATCCATTCTAATTCATTCGTACGATCCATTCTAATTCATTCGTACAATCCATTCTAATTCATTCGTACGATCTATTCTAATTCAATCGTACAATCCATTCTAATTTCTTTGTACGATCCATTCTAATTCATTAATACAATCCATTCTAATTCATTCGCACGAATTTATCCATTCTAATTCATTCGTACGATCCATTCTAATTCATTCGCACAATCTATTCTAATTCATTCGCACGAATGAATCCATTCTAATTCATTCGTACAATCCTTTCTATTTTATTCGTACGATCAATTCTTACTCATTTGTATGATCCATTCTAATTCATTCGCACGAATGTATCCATTCTAATTCATTCGTACGATCCATTCTAATTCATTCATACGATCGATTCTAATTCCTTCGTACGATCCATTCTAATTCCTTCGTACGATCCATTCTAATTCATTCGCACGATCCGTTCTAATTCATTCACACGATTCATTCTAATTCATTCATACGATCCAATCTAATTCATTCATACAATCCATTCTAATTCATTCGTATGATCCATTCTAATTCATTCGTACGATCCATTCTAATTCATTCATTCGATCCATTCTAATTCATTCGTACGATCCATTCTAATTCATTCGCACAATCTATTCTAATTCATTCGTACGATCCATTCTAATTCATTCGTATGATCCATTCTAATTCATTCGCACGATCCATTCTATTTCATTCGTATGATCCATTCTAATTCATAAGTACGATCCATTCTAATTCATTCATACGATCCATTCTAATTCATTCGCACGAATATATCCATTCTAATTCATTCGTACGATCCATTCTAATTCATTCGCACGATCCATTCTAATTCATTCATACGATCCATTCAAATTCATTCGCACAAATGTATCCATTCTAATTCATTCGTACGATCCATTCTAATTCATTCGCACAATCTATTCTAATTCATTCGTACGATCCATTCTAATTCATTAGCACGATCCATTCTAATTCATTCGTACGATCCATTCTATTTCATTCGTACGATCCATTCGAATTCACTCATACGATCCATTCTAATTCATTCATACGATCCATTCTAATTCATTCTCACGAATATATCCATTCTAATTCATTCGCACGAATATATCCATTCTAATTCATTCGTATGATCCATTCTAATTCATTCGCACGATCCATTCTAATTCATTAATACGATCCAATCTAATTCATTCATACGATCCATTCTTACACATTCGTACGATCCATTCTAATTCATTCGCACGATCTATTCTAATTCATTCATACGATCCATTCTAATTCATTCTTCGATCTATTCTAATTCATTCGCACGATCCATTCTAATTCATTCATACGATCTATTCTAATTCATTCGTACGATCCATTCTAATTCATTCGCACGAATGTATCCATCCTTTGTACGATCCATTCTATTCTATTTCATTCTAATTCATTCGTACGATCCATTCTAATTTATTCACACGAATGTATCCATCCTTTGTACAATCCATTCTAATTCATTCATACGATCCATTCTAATTCATTCGTACGATCCATTCTAATTCATTCGCACGATCCATTCTAATTCATTCATACGATCCAATCTAATTCATTCGTACGATCCATTCTAATTCATTCGTACGATCCATTCTAATTCTAATTCATTCTAATTCGTTCGTACGATCCATTCTAATTCATTCATACGATCCAATCTAATTCATTCATGCGATCCATTCTAATTCCTTTGTACGATCCATTCTATTTCATTCGTATGATCCATTCTATTTCATTCGTATAATCCACTCTAATTCATTCGTACGATCCATTCTAATTCATTCATACGATCCATTCTAATTCATTCGTACGATCCATTCTAATTCATTCGTACGATCCATTCTAATTCATTCGCACAATCTATTCTAATTCATTCGTACGATCAATTCTAATTCATTCGCACGATCGATTCTAATTCATTCGTACGATCAATTCTATTTTATTCGTACGATCCATTATTACTCTTTCGTACGATCCATTCCAATTCATTCGCACAAATGTATCCATTCTAATTCATTCGTACGATCCATTCTAATTCATTCGCACGATCCATTCTAATTTATTAATACGATCCAATCTAATTCATTCATACGATCCATTCTAATTCATTCGCACGATCTATTCTAATTCATTCGTACGATCCATTCTAATTCATTATCACGATCCATTCGAATTCACTCATACGATCCATTCTAATTCATTCATACGATCCATTCTAATTCATTCATATGATCCATTCTAATTCCTTAGCATGATCCATGCTAATTCATTCGTACGATCCATTCTATTTCATTCGTACGATCCATTATTACGATCCATTCTAATTCATTCGTACGATCCATTCTAATTCATTCGCACAATCTATTCTAATTCATTTGTACGATCCATTCTAATTCATTAGCACGATCCATTCTAATTCATTCGTACGATCCATTCTAATTCATTCGTACGATCCATTCTAATTCATTCGTACGATCTATTCTAATTCATTCGTACAATCCATTCTAATTTCTTTGTACGATCCATTCTAATTCATTAATACAATCCATTCTAATTCATTCGCACGAATTTATCCATTCTAATTCATTCGTACGATCCATTCTAATTCATTCGCACAATCTAGTCTAATTCATTCGCACGAATGAATCCATTCTAATTCATTCGTACAATCCTTTCTATTTCATTCGTACGATCAATTCTTACTCATTCGTATGATCCATTCTAATTCATTCGCACGAATGTATCCATTCTAATTCATTCGTATGGATACATTCGTGCGAATGAACTAGAATGGATCGTATGAATAAATTAGAATAGATTGTGCGAATGAATTAGAATGAATCGTACGAATGAATTAGAATGGATACATTCGTGCGAATGAATTAGAATGGATAGTACGAATGAATTAGAATGGATCGTACGAATGAATTAGAATGGATCGTACGAATGAAATAGAATGGATCGTATGAATGAATTAGATTGGATCGTATGAATGAATTAGAATGGATTGTACGAAGGAATTAGAATGGATCGTACGAAAGAATTAGAATGGATCGTACGGATGAGTTAGAATGGATATATTCGTGCAAATGAATTAGAATGGATTGTATGAATGAATTAGAATGGATCGTATGAATGAATTCGAATGAATCGTGCGAATGAATTAGAATGGATCGTATGAATGAATTAGAGTGGATCGTATGAATGAATTAGAATGGATCGTACAAAGGATGGATACATTCGTGCGAATGAATTAGAATGGATCGTACGATTGAATTAGAATGGATCATACGAATGAATTAGAATGGATCATACGAATGAGTAAGAATGGATCGTACGAATGAAATAGAATGAATTGTACGAATGAATTATAATTGATCATACGAATCAATTAGAATAGATACATTCATGCGAATGAGTTAGAATGGATCATACAATTGAGTAAGAATGGATCGTACGAATGAAATAGAATAGATCGTACGAATGAATTAGAATGGATCGTGCTAATGAATTAGAATGGATCGTACGAATTATGAATAAATTAGAACGATCCATTCTAATTCATTCGCACACTCAATTCTAATTCATTAGCACGAATGTATCCATTCTAATTCATTCGTACGATCCATTCTAATTCACTCATACGATCCATTCTAATTCATTCGTATGATCCATTCTAATTCATTCGCACGAATGTATCCACTCTAATTAATTCATACGATCTATTCTAATTCATTCGCACGATCAATTCTAATTCATTCGTACGATCCATTCTAATTCATTCGTACGATCTTTTCTATTTTATTCGCACGAATGTATCCATTCTAATTCATTCGTACGATCCATTCTAATTCATAAGTACGATCCATTCCATTCTAATTCATTCTAATCCATTCTAATTCCTTTATACGATCCATTCTAATTCATTCGCACGATCCTTTCTAATTCATTCGCACGATCCAATCTAATTCATTCGCACAAATGTATCCATTCTAATTCATTCGTACGATCTATTCTAATTCATTCGTACCATCCATTCTAATTCCTTCGTACGATCCATTCTAATTCGATCCCTTCTAATTTATTCATACGTACAAATTCATACGTACGATCTATTCTAATTCATTCATATGATCCATTCTAATTCCTTCATACGATCCATTCTAATTCCTTCGTACGATCCATTCTAATTCCTTCGTACGATCCATTCTATTTCATTCATATGATCCATTCTAATTCCTTCGTACGATCCATTCTTATTCATTCCCATGAATGTATCCATTCTAATTCATACGTACAATCAATTCTAATTCATTTATAAGATCCAATCTATTTCATTCATACAATCCATTCTAATTCATTCGCACATATTTATCCATTCTAATTCATTCGTACGATCCATTCGAATTCATTCGCACGAATGTATCCATTCTAATTCATTCGTACGATCCATTCTAATTCCTTCGTACGAATGTATCCACTCTAATTCATTTATACGATCCATTCTAATTCCTTCGTGCGATCCATTCTAATTCGTTCCATTCTAATTCATTCATACGTACGATCCATTCTAATTCATTTGCACGATCCATTCTAATTCATTCATACGAATGTATCCATTCTATTTCATTCGTACGTTCCATTCTTACACATTCGTACGATCCATTATAATTCATTCGCACGAATGTATCCATTCTAATTCATTTGTACGATCCATTCTAATTCATTCGCACAATCTATTCTAATTCATTCGTACGATCCATTCTAATTCCTTCGTACGATCCATTCTAATTCATTCGTACGATCCATTCTAATTCATTCGCACGATCCATTCTAATTCATTCGCACGAATGTATCCATTCTAATTCATTCGTACGATCTATTCTAATTCATTCGTACAATCCTTTCTAATTCCTTTGTACGATCCATTCTAATTCCTTCGTATGATCCATACTAATTCATTCATACGATCCATTCTAATTCATTCATACAATCCATTCTAATTCCTTCGTATAATCCATTCTAATTCATTCATACGATCCATTCTAATTCATTCGTACGATCCTTTCTAATTCATTCGTACGATCCATTTTAATTCATTCGTACAATCCATTCTATTTCATTCGTACGATCCATTCTTATTCCTTCGTACGATCCATTCTAATTCTTTTGTACGACCCATTATATTTCATTCGTATGGATACATTCGTGCGAATGAATGAATTAGCATGGATCGTATGAATGAATTAGAATAGATTGTGCGAATAAATTAGAATGGATCGTACGTATGAATTAGAATGGATACATTCATGGGAATTAATTAGAATGGATCGTACAAAAGAATTAGAATGGATCATACGAATGAAATATAATTGGTCGTACAATGGAATTAGAATGGATCGTACGAAGGAATTTGAATGGATAGTACGAAGGAATTAGAATGGATCGTACGAATGAATTAGAATGGATACATTCGTGCGAATGAATTTGAATGGATCGTACGAATGAGTAAGAATGGCTCGTATGAATGAAATAGAATGGATCGTACGAATGAATTAGAATGGATCGTGCGAATGAATTAGAATGGATCGTACGAATGAATTAGAATAGATTGTGCGAATGAATTAGAATGGATCGTACGAATGACTTAGAATGGATCGTACGAATGAATTAGAATGGATCGTATGAATGAATTAGAATGGATCGTACGAATGAATTAGAGTGGATATATTCGTGCAAATGAATTAGAATGGATCATACGAATGAATTAGAATGGATCGTACGAATGAATTAGAATGGATCGTATGAATGAATTAGAATGGATACATTCGTGCGAATGAATTAGAATGGATCGTACGAATGAGTAAGAATAGATTGTGCGATATAAGTAAATTCGAATGGATCGTGCGAATGAATCAGAATGGATTATACGAATGAATTAGAATAGATCGTACGAATGAATTAGAATGGATTGTACAAATGAATTAGAATGGATCGTATGAATGAAATAGAATGGATCGTGCGAATGAATTAGAATGGATCGTACGAATGAATTAGAATGGATCGTATGAATGAATTAGAATGGATCGTGCGAAAGAATTAGAATGGATCGTACGAATGAATTAGAATGGATCGTATGAGTGAATTAGAATGGATCGTACGAATGAATTAGAATAGATTGTACGAATGAATTAGAATGGTTCGTACGACTGAATTAGAATCGATCATACGAATGAATTAGAATGGATACATTCATGCGAATGAATTAGAATGGATCGTCCACGTGTACGAATGAATTAGAATGGATCGTACGAATAAATTAGAATGGATACATTCATGCGAAAGAATTAGAATGGATCGTGCACGTGTACGAACGAATTAGAATGGATCGTACGAATGAATTAGAATGGATCGTACGAAGGAATTAGAATGGATCGTATGAAGGAATTAGAATGGATCGTACGAATGAATTAGAATGGATACATTCGTGCGAATGAATTAGAATGGATCGTGCGAATGAATTAGAATGGATCGTATGAATGAATTAGAATAGATTATGCGAATTAATTAGAATGGATCGTATGAATGAATTAGAATGGATCGTATGAATGAATTAGAATGCATCGTATGAATGAATTAGAATGTTATACGAATGAATTAGAATGGATCGTACGAATTAATTAAAATGGATACATTCGTGCAAAAGAATAAGAATGGATTGTATGAATGAATTAGAATGGATCGTGCGAATGAATTAGAATGGATCGTATGGATATATTCGTGCAAATGAATTAGAATGGATTGTATGAATGAATTAGAATGGATCGTATGAATGAATTAGAATGGATCGTGCGAATGAATTAGAATGGATCGTACAAATTAATTAGAATGGATCGTATGAATGAAATAGAATGGATCGTATGAATGAATTAGAATGGATACATTCGTGCGAATGAATTAGAATGGATCGTACGAATGAGTAAGAATGGATTGTACGAATGAATTAGAATGGATCGTGCGAATGAATTAGAATGGATCCTACGAATGAATTAGAATGGATCGTTCGAATGAATTAGAATGAATACATTCGTGCGAATGTATCCATTCTAATTCATTCGTACGATCCATTCTAATTCCTTCGTACGATCCAATGAGTTAGAATAGATTGTGCGAATGAATTACAATGGATCGTGCGAATGAATTAGAATGGATCGTATGAATGAATTAGAATGGATCGTGCGAATGAATTAGAATGGATACATTCGTGCGAATGAATTAGAGTACGATCCATTCTTGCTCATTCGTATGATCCATTCTAATTCATTCGCACGAATGTATCCATTCTAAATCATTCGTACGATCCATTCTAACTCATTCGAACGATATATTCTAATTCATTCATACGATCCAATCTAATTCATTCATACGATCCATTCTAATTCATTCGCACGAATGTATCCATTCTAATTCATTCGTACGAATGTATGGATCGTACGAATGAAATAGAATGGATCGTACGAATGAATTAGCATGGATTGTGCTAATAAATTAGAATGGAACGTACGAATGAATTAGAATAGATTGTGCGAATGAATTAGAATGGATCGTACGAATAAATTAGAATGGATCGTGCTAATGAATTAGAATGGATCGTACTTATGAATTAGAATAGATCGTACGTGCGAATGAATTAGAATGGATTATACGAATGAAATAGAATAAATCATATGAATGAAATAGAATGGATCGTACGAAGGAATTAGAATGGATCGTATGAATGAATTAGAGTGGATACATTCATACGAATGAATTAGAATAAATCATACGAATGAATTAGAATGGAATGGATACATTCATGGGAATGAATTAGAATGGATCGTACAAATGAATAAGAATGGATCATACGAATGAATTAGAATGGATCGTGCTAATGAATTAGAGTAGATACATTCGTGCGAATGAATTAGAATGGATCGTATGAATGAGTAAGAATGGATCGTACAAATGAAATAGAATGGATCATACGAATGAATTAGAATGCGCACGATCCATTCTAATTCATTCATACGATCCATTCTAATTCATTCGTACAATCCATTCTAATTCATTCGCACGATCCATTCAAATTCACTCATACGATCCAATCTAATTCATTCATACGATCCATTCTAATTCATTCGCACGATCCATTCTAATTCATTCATACAATCGATCCAATCTAATTCATTCATACGATCCATTCTAATTCATTTGCACGAATGTATCCATTCTAATTCATTCGCACAATCCATTCTAATTCTTTCACACGCACGAATACATTCGTACAATCCATTCTTACTCATTCGTACGATCCAATCTAATTCATTCGCACGATCCATTCTAATTCATTCATACGATCCATTCTAATTCATTCACACGAATGTATCCATTCTAATTCATTCGTACGATCTATTCTATTTCATTCGTACGATCCATTCTAATTCATACGATCCATTCTAATTCATTCATACGATCCATTCTAATTCATTTGCACGATCCATTGTAATTTATTCATACAATCCATTCAAATTCATTTGCACGAATGTATCCATTCTAATTCATTCGTACGATCCATTCTAATTCCTTCGTACGATCCATTCTAATTCCTTCGTACGATCTATTCTATTTCAGTCGTACGAATGAATTCTAATTCATTCGCACGATCCATTCTAATTCATACATACGATCCATTCTATTTCATTCGTACGATCCATTCTAATTCATTCGCACGATCCATTCTATTTCACTCATACGATCCATTCTAATTCATTCATACGATCCATTCTAATTCATTCGTACGATCCATTCTAATTCATTCGCAAGATCCATTCTAATTCATTCATACGATCCATTCTAATTCATTCATACGATCCATTCTAATTCATTCGTACGATCCATTCTAATTCATTCGCAAGATCCATTCTAATTCATTCATACGATCCATTCTAATTCATTCGTATGATCCATTCTAATTTATTCGCATGAATGTATCCATTCTAATTCATTCGCACGATTCATTCTAATTCATTCGCACGATTCATTCTAATTCATTCATACGATCTATTCTAATTCATTCGCACGATCCATTCAAATTCTAATTCATTCGCACGAATGTATCCATTCTAATTCATTCGTACATGTATGAATTCATTCGTACGATCCATTCTAATTCATTCATACGATCCATTCTAATTCATTCGTATAATCCATTCTATTTCATTCGTACGATCTATTCTAAGTCATTCGTATGATCCATTCTAATTCATTCGTATGATCCATTCTAATTCATTCGCACGAATGTATCCATTCTAATTCCTTCGTACGATCCATTCTAATTCCTTCGTACGATCTATTCTAATTCATTCTTACGATCCATTCTAATTCATTCATACGATCCAATCTAATTCATTCATACGATCCATTCTAATTCATTCGTACGGTCCATTCTAATTCATTAGCACGATCCATGCTAATTCATTCCTACAATCTATTCTAATTCATTCGTACAATCCATTCTATTTTATTCGTACGATTAATTCTAATTCATTCGTACGATCCATTCTAATTCATTCGTACGATCCATTCTAATTCATTCGTATGATCCATTCTAATTCCTTCGTACAATCCATTCTATTTCATTCGTACGATCCATTCTTACTCATTCGTACGATCCATTCTAATTCATTCGCACGAATGTATCCATTCTAATTTATTCGTACGATCCATTCTAATTCATTCGTACGATCCATTCATTCTAATTCATTCGCATGATCCATTCTAATTCCTTTGTACGATCTATGATCGTATGAATGAATTAGAATGGATCGTACGAATGAATTAGAATGGATACATTCGTCGCACAATCTATTCTAATTCATTCGTACGGTCCATTATAATTCATTCGTACGATCCATTCTATTTCATTCACACGATCTATTCTAATTCATTCGCACGAATGTATCCATTCTAATTCATTCATACGATCCATTCTAATTCATTCACACAATTCATTCTAATTCTTTCACACGATCCATTCTAATTCATTCGTACGATCCATTCTAATTCATTCGTACAATCCATTCTATTTCATTCGTACGATCCATTCTAATTCATTCGTACGATCCATTCTAATTCATTCGTACGACCCATTCTAATTCATTCGCACGAATGTATCCATTCTAATTCATTCGTACGATCCATTTTAATTCATTCGCACAATCTATTCTAATTCATTCATACGATCCATTCTAATTCATTCGCACAAATGTGTCCATACGAATGAATTAGAATGGATACATTCATGCGAATGAATTAGAATGGATCATACAAATGAGTAAGAATGGATCGTAGAAATGAAATAGAATGGATTGTACGAATGAATTAGAATGGATTCATTCGTGCGAATGAATTAGAATAGATTGTGCGAATGAATTAGAATGGATCATACGAATAAATTAGAATGGATAAATTCGTGCGAATGAATTAGAATGGATTGTATGAATGAGTAAGAATGGATCGTACGAATAAATTAGAATGGATTGAATTAGAATGAATCGTACGAATGAATTAAAATGGATCGTATGAATGAATTAGAATGGATCGTGTGAAAGAATTAGAATGGATTGTATGAATGAATTAGAATGGATCGTATGAATGAATTAGAATAGTTTGAATTAATGAATTAGAATGGATCGTGCGAATGAATTAGAATGGATCATATGGATCCATTCTATTTCATTCATATGATCCATTCTAATTCCTTCGTACGATCCATTCTTGTTCATTCCCATGAATGTATCCATACGTGCGATCCATTCTAATTCATTTATATGATCCAATCTAATTCATTCATACAATCCATTCTAATTCATTCGCTCGAATTTATCCATTCTAATTCATTCGTACGATCCATTCTAATTCATTCGCACAATCTATTCTAATTCATTCGTACGTTCCATTCTAATTCATTAGCATGATCCATGCTAATTCTTTCTACGATCCATTCTATTTCATTCGTACGATCCATTATTACGATCTATTCTAATTCATTCGTATGATCCATTCTAATTCATTCGCACAATCTATTCTAATTCATTCGTACGATCCATTCTAATTCATTAGCACGATCCATTCTAATTCATTCATACAATCCATTCTAATTCTTTTGCACGAATGTATCCATTCTAATTCATTCGTACGATCCATTCTAATTCATTCACACGATCCATTCTAATTCATTCGCACGATCCATTCTAATTCATTCATACGATCCAATCTAATTCATTCATACGATCCAATCTAATTCATTCATACGATGCATTCTAATTCATTCGAATGTATCCATTCTAATTCATTCATACGGTCCATTCTAATTAATTCGTACGATCCATTCTAATTCATTCGCACGATCCATTCTAATTCATTAATACGATCCATTATAATTCATTCGTACGACGTACGATCCATTCTAATTCATTCGCACGATCCATTCTAATTCATTCGTACGATCCATTCTAATTCCTTCGTACGATCCATTCTAATTCATTTGCACGAATATATCCATTCTAATTCATTCGTACGTGCGAATGAATTAGAATGGATCGTATGAATGAATTAGAATGGATCGTCACGAATGTATCCATCCTTTGTACGATCCATTCTAATTCATTCATATGATCCATTCTAATTCATTCGTACGATCCATTCTAATTCATTCGCACGATCCATTCTAATTCATTCATACGATCCAATCTAATTTATTCGTACGATCCATTCTAATTCATTCATACGATCCATTCTAATTCGTTCATACATCCATTCTAATTCTTTCACACGATCCATTCTAATTCATTCGCACGAATGTATCCATTCTAATTCATTCGTACGATCCATTCTAATTCATTCTTACAATCCATTCTATTTCATTCGTACGATCCATTCTTACTCATTCGTACGATCCATTCTAATTCATTCGCATGATCCATTCTATTTCATTCGCACGATCCATTTTAATTCATTCATACGATCCATTCTAATTCATTCGCACGATCCGTTCTAATTCATACATACGATCCATTCTATTTCATTCGTACAATCCATTCCAATTCATTCATACGATCCAATCTAATTCATTCATACGATCCATTCTAATTCATTCGCACAATCTATTCTAATTCATTCGTACGATCCATTCTAATTCATTCGTACGATCTATTCTAATTCAATCGTACGATCCAATCTAATTCATTCATACGATCTATTCTAACATACGAATGAATTAGAATGGATCGTACGAAGGAATTATAATGGATCGTACGAATGAATTAGAATGGATACATTCGTGCGAATGAATTCGAATGGATCATACGAATGAATTAGAATGGATCGTATGAATGAATTAGATTGGATCGTACGAATGAATTATAATGGATCGTGCGAATGAATTAGAATTGATCGTACTAATGAATTAGAATGGATCGTATGATTGAATTCGAATGGATCGTACGAATGAATTAGAATGGATCGTACGAATGAATTAGAATGGATCATGCGAATGAAATAGAATGGATACATTCGTGTGAATGAATTAGAATGGATCGTACAAATGAGTAAGAATTGATCATACAAATGAATTAGAATGGATCGTGCGAATGAATTAGAATGGATCGTATGAATGAATTAGAGTGGATACATTCGTACGAATGAATTAAAATGGATCATACGAATGAGTAAGAATGGATCGTACTCTAATTCATTCGCACGAATGTATCCATTCTAATTCATTCGTACGATCCGTTCTAATTCATTCGCACGATCCATTCTAATTCATTCATACGATCCATTCTAATTCATTCGTACGATCCATTCTAATTCATTCGCATGAATGAATTAGAATGGATCGTGCGAATGAATTAGAATGGATCGTACGAATGAATTAGAATGGATCGTATGGATGAATTAAAATGAATTATGCGAATGAATTAGAATGGATCGTACGAATGAATTAGAATGGATAAATTCGTGCGAATGAATTAGAATGGATTGTATGAATGAATTAGATTGGATCGTATAAATGAATTAGAATGGATCGTATGTATGAATTAGAATGGATACATTCATGGGAATGAATAAGAATGGATCGTACGGAGGAATTAGAATGGATCGTGCAAATAAATTAGAATGGATCGTACGAATGAATTAGAATGGATCGTACGAATGAATTAGAATGGATCGTACGAATGAATTAGAATGGATCGTGTGAAAGAATTAGAATGGATTGTATGAATGAATTAGAATAGATTGTGCGAATGAATTAGAATGTATCGTACGAATGAATTAGTTAGGATCGTGCGAATGAATTAGAATGTATACATTCGTGCGAATGAATTAGAATGGATCATACGAATAAGTAAGAATGGATCGTACGAATGAAATAGATGGGATTCTACGAATGAATTAGAATGGATCGTACGAATGAATTAGAATGGATCGTGTGAAAGAATTAGAATGGATTGTATGAATGAATTAGAATGGATCATATGAATGAATTAGAATGGATCGTACGAATGAATTAGAATGGATACATTCGTGCGAATGAATTAGAATGGATCGTACGAATGAGTAAGAATGGATCGTACGAATGAAATAGAACGGATTGTACGTATCAATTAGAATGGATACATTCGTGACGATCCATTCTAATTCATTCATACGATCCATTCTAATTCATTCGCACGTACAAATGAATTAGAATGGATCTTACGAATGAATTAGAATGGATACATTCGTGCGAATGAATTAGAATGGATCGCACGAATGAATTAGAATGGATCGTACGAATGAATTAGAATGGATATATTCGTGCAAATGAATTAGAATGGATCGTACGAATGAGTAAGAATGGATCGTACGAATGAAATAGAATGGATCGTACGAATGAATTAGAATGGATAAATTCGTGCGAATGAATTAGAATGGATTTTATGAATATGTTAGATTGGATCGTACGAATGAATTAGAATGGATCGTACGTCCTTCGTACGATGCATTCTAATTCATTCATACGATCCATTCTAATTCATTCGTACGATCCATTCTAATTCATTCGCACGATCCATTCTAATTCATTCATATGATCCAATCTAATTCATTCATACGATCCATTATAATTCATTCGCACAATCTATTCTAATTCATTCGTACGATCCATTCTAATTCATTCGTATGATCCATTCTAATTCATTCGTACGATCCATTCTATTTCATTCGCACAATCCATTCTAATTTATTCGTACAATCCATTCTATTTTATTCGTTCGATCCACTCCTACTCATTCGTACGATCCATTCTAATTCATTCGCACGAATGTATCCATTCTAATTCATTCGTACGATCCATTCTAATTCATTTGTATCATCCATTCTAATTCATTCGTATGATCCATTCTAATTCATTCGCACGATCCATTCTAATTCATTCGTACGATCCATTCTAATTTATTCGCACGAATGTATCCATTCTAATTCATTCGTACAATCTATTCTAATTCATTCGTACGACCCATTCTAATTCATTAATACGATCCATTCTAATTTATTCGTATGATCCATTCTAATTCATTCGCACGAATATATCCATTCTAATTCATTCGTACGATCCATTCTAATTTATTCGTACAATCCATTCTATTTCTTTCGTACGATCCATTCTTACTCATTCGTATGATCCATTTTAATTCATTCATACAATCTATTCGAATTCATTCATATGATCCATTCTAATTCATTCGTACGGTCCATTCTAATTCATTCGCACGATCCTTTCTAATTCATTCATACGATCCAATCTAATCCATTCGTACGATCCATTCTAATTCATTCGTACGATCCATTCTAATTCCTTTGTACGATCCATTCTAATTCCTTCGTACGATCCATTCTAATTCATTCATACGATCCATTCTAATTCATTCGCACGAATGTATCCATTCTAATTCATTCATACGATCCATTTTAATTCATTCGCACGAATGTATCCATTCTAATTCCTTCGTACGATCCATTCTAATTCCTTCGTACGATCCATTCTATTTCATTCGTATGATCCATTCTAATTCATTTGTACGATCCATTCTAATTCCTTCGTACGATCCATTCTAATTCATACGATCCATTCAATTTCATTCATACGATCCATTCTAATTCATTCGCACGATCCATTCTAATTCATTTATACGATCCATTCTAATTCATTCGTACGATCCATTCTAATTCATTCGCACGATCCATTCTAATTTATTCATACGATCCATTCTAATTCATTCGTACAATCTATTCTAATTCACTCATACGATCTATTCTAATTCATTCATACGATCCATTCTAATTCATTAGTACGATCCATTCTAATTCATTCGTACAATCCATTCTATTTCATTCGTACGATCCATTCTTACTCATTCGTACAATCCATTCTAATTCATTCGTATAATCTATTCTAATTCATTCGTACGATCCATTCTAATTCACTAGCACGATCGTACGAATTAATTAGAATGGATCGTACGAATGAAATAGAATGGATCATACGAATGAAATAGAATGGATTGTATGATCCACTATAATTCATTCGCACGATCCATTCTAATTCATTCGTAGGATCCATTCTAATTCATTCGCACGAATGTATCCACTCTAATTCATTCATACGATCCATTCTAATTCATTCATACAGTCCATTCTAATTCATTCATACGATCCATTCTAATTCATTCGCACGATCCATTCTAATTCATTTATATGATCCAATCTAATTCATTCATACGATCCATTCTAATTCATTCGCACGAATGTATCCATTCTAATTCATTCGTACGATCCATTCTAATTCATTCGCACAATCTATTCTAATTCATTTGCACGATCAATTCTAATTCATTCGCACGATCCATTCTAATTCATTCGTACAATCCATTCTTACTCATTCGTACGATCCGTTCTAATTCATTCGCACGAATGTATCCATTCTAATTCATTCGTACGATCTATTCTAATTCATTCGTACGATCCATTCTAATTCATTCGCACAATCCATTCTAATTCATTCGCACGATCCTTTCTAATTCATTCGTACGATCCATTCTAATTCATTCATATAATCCATTCTAATTCTTTCGTACGATCCATTCTAATTCATTCGTACAATCCATTCTATTTCGTTCGTACGATCCATTCTTACTCATTCGTACGATCCATTCTAATTCATTCGCATGAATGTATCCATTCTAATTCATTCGTACGATCCATTCTAATTCATTCGTACGATCCATTCTAATTCCTTCTTACGATCCATTCTAATTTATTCATACGATCCATACGATCCAATCTAATTCATTCATACGATCCATTCTAATTCATTCGTACGATCCATTCTAATTCGTGCAAAAGAATTAGAATGGATTGTATGAATGAATTAGAATGGATCGTGCTAATGAATTAGAATGGATCGTACGGATGAATTAGAATAGATTGTGCGAATGAATTAAAATGGATCGTACGAATGAATTAGAATGGATCGTAATAATGGATCGTACGAATGAAATAGAATGGATCGTACGAATGAATTAGCATGGATCGTGCTAATGAATTAGAATGGAACGTACGAATGAATTAGAATAGATTGTGCGAATGAATTAGAATGGATCGTACGAATGAATTAGAATGGATAAATTCGTGCAAATGAATTAGAATGGATCGTACGAATGAGTAAGAATCAATCGTATGAATGAATTAGAAATAGAATGGAACGTACGAATGAATTATAATGGATACATTCGTACGAAAGAATTAGAATGGATCGTACGAATGAATTAGAATGGATCGTACGAATGAGTAAGAATGGATCGTACGAATGAATTAGAATGGATTGAATTAGAATGAATCATTCGAATGAATTAGAATGGATCGTATGAATCAATTAGAATAGATCGTATGAATGAATTAGAACGGATCGTATGAATGAGTTAGAATGGATCGTGCGAATGAATTAGAATGGATCGTACGAATGAATTAGAATGGATCGCGTATGAATGAATTAGAATGGATCGTACGAATGAATTAAAATGGATCGTATGAATGAATTAGAATTGATTGTGCGAATGAATTAGAATGGATCGTACAAATGAATTAGAATGGATAAATTCATGCGAATGAATTAGAATGGATTGTATGAATGAATTAGATTGGATCGTATAAATGAATTAGAATGGATCGTACGTACGAATTAGAATGGATACATTCATGGGAATGAATAAGATGGATCGTACGAATGAATTAGAATGGATACATTTGTGCGAATGAATTAGAATCGATACATTCGTGTGAAAGAATTAGAACAGATCGTATGAATGAATTAGAATGGATCGTATGAATGAATTAGAATGGATTGTGCGAATGAATTAGAATGGATCGTACGAATGAATTAGAATAGATCGTACGAATGAATTAGAATGGATACATTTGTGCGAATGAATTAGAATGGATCGTACGAATGAGTAAGAATGGATTGTACGAATGAATTAGAATGGATATATTCGTGCAAATGAATTAGAATGGTTCGTATGTACGAATGATTTAGAATGGATCGTACGAATGAATTAGAATGGATACATTCGTGCGAATGAATTAGAATGGATCGTATGAATGAATTAGAATGGATCGTAATAATGGATCGTACGAATGAAATAGAATGGAATTAGAAT
Source organism: Chamaelirium japonicum (assembly GCA_947650365.1). NCBI lineage: Eukaryota > Viridiplantae > Streptophyta > Magnoliopsida > Liliales > Melanthiaceae > Chamaelirium > Chamaelirium japonicum. Next base: position 391,858 of record CANTAL010000196.1, read on the forward strand.
GGATCGTGCAAATGAATTAGAATGGATCGTATGAATGAATTAGAATGGTTCGTACTTATGAATTAGAATGGATCATACGAATGAATTAGAATGGATACATTCATGCGAATGAATTAGAATGGATCGTATGAATGAATTAGAATGGATCGTGCAAATGAATTAGAATGGATCGTACGAATGAATTAGAATAGATACATTCGTGCGAATGAATTAGAATGAAGGAATTAGAATGGATCGTGCGAATGAATAAGAATGGATCGTACAAAGGAATTAGAATGGATCGTACGAATGAATTAGAATGGATACATTCGTGCGAATGAATTAGAATGGAACGTACGAATGAATTAGAATGGATCGTACGAATGAAATAGAATGGATTGTACGAATGAATTAGAATAGATACATTCGTGCGAATGAATTAGAATGGATCGTACGAATGGGGAAGAATGGATCGTACGAATGAAATAGAATAGATCGTACGAATGAATTAGAATGGATCGTGCTAATGAATTAGAATTGATCGTACGAATGAATTAGAATAGATTGTGCGAATGAATTAGAGTGGATCGTACGAATGAATTAGAATGGATCGTACGAATGAATTAGATTGGATCGTACATTCTAATTCCTTCGTACGATCCATTCTAATTCCTTCGTACGAATTAGAATGGATCATATGAAGGAATTAGAATGGATCGTACGAATGAATTAGAATGGATACATTCGTGCGAATGAATTAGAATGGATCGTATGAATGAATTAGATTGGATCGTATGAATGAATTAGAATGGATCGTGCGAATGAATTAGTTTGGATCGTATGAATGAATTAGATTGGATCGTATTAATGAATTACAATGGATCGTACGAAGGAATTAGAATGGATCGTACGAATGAATTAGAATGGATCGTGCGAATGAATTAGAATAGATCGTACGAATGAATTAGAAAGGATCGTACAAATGAATTAGAATGGATACATTCGTGCGAATGAATTAGAGTGGATTGTGCGAATGAATTAGAATGGATCGTATGAATGAATTAGAATGGATTCATTCATGCGAATGAATTAGAATGGATCGTGCGAATGAATTAGAATGGATCGTACGAATGAATTAGAATAGATCGTACGAATGAATTAGAATGGAATTAGAATGGATCGTGCGAATGAATTAGAATGGATCGTACGAAGAAATTAGAATGGATCATACGAATGAATTAGAATGGATATATTCATGCAAATGAATTAGATTGGATCGTATGAATGAATTAGAATGGATCGTCCGAATGAATTAGAATGGATAGTGCGAATGAATTAGAATGGATCGTACGAATAAATTAGAATGGATCGTGTGAAAGAATTAGAATGGATTGTATGAATGAATTATAATAGATCGTATGAATGAATTAGAATGGATCGTATGAATGAATTACATTGGATCGTATGAATGAATTAGAATGGATCGTGCGAATGAATTAGAATGGATCGTACGAATGAATTAGAATAGATCGTATGAATGAATTACAATGGATCGTACAAAGGATGGATACATTCGTGCGAATGAATTAGAATGAATCGTACGAATGAATTAGAATGGATCGTATGAATGAATTAGATTGGATCGTATGAATGAATTAGAATGGATCGTGCGAATGAATTAGAATGGGATCGTACGAATGAATTAGAATGGATATATTCGTGTAAATGAATTAGAATGGATCGTATGAATGAATTAGAATGGATCGTACGAATGAATTAGAATGGATCGTACGAATGAATTAGAATGGATCATACGAATGAGTAAGAATGAATTAGAATGGATCGCACGATTGAATTAGAATGGATCGTACGAATGAATTAGAATAGATTGTACGAATGAATTAGAATGGATCGTACGAATGAATAAGAATGGATCGTACGAATGAATTAGAATGGATCGTACGAATGAATTAAAATAGATACATTCGAGCGAATGAATTAGAATGGATCGTACGAATAAATTAGATTAGATCGTATGAATGAAATAGAATGGATCGTATGAATTAGAATGGATCGTACGAATGAAATTGAATGGATCGTACAAATAAATTAGCATGGATCGTGCTAATGAATTAGTATGGAACATACGAATGAATTAGAATAGATTGTGTGAATGAATTAGAATGGATCGTACGAATGAATTAGAATGGATAAATTCGTGCGAATGAATTAGAATGGATTGTATGAATGAATTAGATTGGATCGTATAAATGAATTAGAATGGATCGTACGTATGAATTAGAATGGATATATTCATGGGAATGAATAAGAATGGATCATACAATCGAATTAGAATGGATCGTACGAATGAATTAGAATGGATATATTCGTGCAAATGAATTAGAATGGATTGTATGAATGAATTAGAATGGATCGTACGAATGAATTAGAATGGATCGTATGAGTGAATTAGAATGGATCATACGAATGAGTAAGAATGGATCGTATTGCGAATGAACTAGAATGGATCGTACGCAAATGAATTAGAATGGATCGTATGAATGAATTAGAATGGATCGTACGCGAATGAATTAGAATAGATCGTACGAATGAAATTAGAATAGATCGTACGAATGAATTAGAATAGATTGTACGAATAAATTAGAATGGATCGTGTGAAAGAATTAGAATGGATTGTATGAATGAATTAGTATGAATGAATTAGAATGGATCGTGCTAATGAATTAGAATGGATCGTACGAATGAATTAGAATGGCTCGTACGAATGAATTAGAATGGATCGTACGAATGAATTAGATTGGATCATATTAATGAATTAGAATGGATCGTACGAATGAATTAGAATGGATACATTTGTGCGAATGAATTAGAATAGATCATACGAATGAATTAGAATGGATCGTACGAATGAATTAGAATGGATCGTATGAATGAAATAGAATGGATCATACGAATGAAATAGAATGGATCGTACGAAGGAATTAGAATGGATCGTATGAATGAATTAGAATGGATCGTATGAATGAATTAGAATAGATTGTGCGAATGAGTAAGAATGGATCGTACGAAGGAATTAGATTGGATCGTATGAATGAATTAGAATGGATCGTGCGAATGAATTAGAATGGATTGTACGAATGATTTAGAATGGATCGTATGAATGAATTAGAATGGATCATACAAAGGAATTAGAATGGATCGTACGAATGAATTAGAATGGATCGTATGAATGAATTAGAATGGATTGTACGAAGGAATTAGAATGGATCGTACGAATAAATTAGAATGGATACATTCATGCGAATGAATTTGAATGGATCGTACGAATGAGTAAGAATGGATCATACGAATGAAATAGAATGGATTGTACGAAGGAATTAGAATGGATACATTCGTGCGAATGAATTAGAATGGATCGTATGAATGAATTAGAATGGATTGTGCGAATAAATTAGAATGGATCGTACGAATGAGTAAAAATGGATCGTGCGAATGAATTAGAATGGATCATACGAATGAATTAGAATGGATTGTATGAATGAATTAGAATGGATCGTGCGAATGAATTAGAATGGATCGTATGAATGAATTAGAATAGATTGTGCGAATGAATTAGAATGGATCGTGCGAATGAATTAGAATGGATCGTACGAATGAATTAGAATGGATCGTATGAATGAATTAGAATGGAAACATACGAATGAATTAGAATGGATCGTATGAATGAATTAGATAGGATCGTATGAATGAATTAGATACATTCGTGCATTCTAATTCATTCGTACGATCCATTCTAATTCCTTCGTACGATCCATTCTAATTCCTCCGTACGATCCATTCTATTTCATTCGCACGATCCATTCTAATTCATTCATACGATCCATTCTAATTCATTCTAATTCCTTCGTACGATCCATTATAATTCATTCGTACGATCCATTCTTACTCATTCGTATAATCTATTCTAATTCATTCGCACGAATGTATCCATTCTAATTCATTCGTACGATCCATTCTAATTCATTTATATGATCTAATCTTATTCATTCATACAATCCATTCTAATTCATTCGCACAAATTTATCCATTCTAATTCATTCGTACGATCCATTCTAATTCATTCGCACAATCTATTCTAATTCATTCGTACGTTCCATTCTAATTCATTAGCACGATCCATGCTAATTCATTTGCACGATCCATTCTATTTTATTTGTACGATCCATTATTACGATCCATTCTAATTCATTCGTACGATCCATTCTAATTCATTCGCACAATCTATTCTAATTCATTCGTACGATCCAATCTAATTCATTAGCACGATCCATTCTAATTCATTCATACAATCCATTCTAATTCTCTCAGATGATCCATTCGAATTCACTCATACGATCCATTCTAATTCATTCGTACGATCCATGCTAATTCATTCCCATGAATGTATCCATTCTAATTCATTCGTACGAATGAATTAGAATGGATACATTCATGCGAATGAATTAGAATGGATCATACGAATCAGTAAGAATGGATCGTACGAATAAATTAGAATGGATCGCACTAATGATTTAAAATGAATAAGAAAGGATCGTACGAATGAATTAGAATGGATACATTCGTGCATTCTAATTCATTCATACGATCCAATATAATTCCTTCGAACCATTCTAATTCATTCGTACGATCCATTCTAATTCATTCGCACGATTCATTCTAATTCATTCATACGATCCAATCTAATTCATTCATACGATCCATTCTAATTCATTCGCACGAATGTGTCCATTCAAATTCATTCGCACGATCCATTCTAATTCATTCATAAGATCCATTCTAATTCATTTGCACGAATATATCCATTCTAATTCATTCGTACGATCAATTCTAATTCATTATCACGATCCATTCTAATTCATTCGGAATGGATCATACAAATGAATTAGAATGGATCGTATGAGTGAATTCGAATGGATCGTGCGAATGAATTAGAATGGATTATACGAATGAATTAGAATGGATCGTACGAATGAATTAGAATGGATCGTACGAATGAATTAGAATGGATACATTCGTGCGAATGAATTAGAATGGATCGTACGAATGAGTAAGAATGGATCGTACGAATGAATTAGAATAGATTGTACGAATGAATTAGAATGGATACATTCGTGCGAATTAATTAGAATGGATCGTATGAATGAATTAGAATGGATCGTGCGAATGAATTAGAAAGGATCGGACGAATGAATTAGAATTACGATCCAATCTAATTCATTCATACGATCCATTCTAATTCTTTCACACGAATGTATCCATTCTAATTCATTCGTACGTTCCATTCTAATTCATTCGCACAATCTATTAATAGATCGTGTGAATGAATTAGAATGGATCGTACGAATGAATTAGAATGGATCGTATGAATGAATTAGAATTGATCGTGCGAATGAATTAGAGTGGATCGTACGAATGAATTAGAGTGGATACATTCGTGCGAATGAATTAGAATGGATCGTATTAGTGAATTAGAATGGATCGTGCGAATGAATAAGAATGGATCGTACGATCCATTCTATTTCATTCGTATGATCCATTCTAATTCCTTCGTCTGATCCATTCTTATTCATTCCCATGAATGTATCCATTCTAATTCATACGTACGATCCATTCTAATTCATTTATACGATCCAATCTAATTCATTCATACAATCAACACATATGAATTAGAATAGATCGTATGAATGAATTAGAATGGATACATTCGTGCGAATGAATTAGAATGGATCGTGCGAATGAATTAGAATGGATTGTACGAATGAGTTAGATTGGATCGTATGAATGAAATAGAATGGATCGTATAAATTAGAATGGATCGTACGAAGGAATTAGAATGGATCGTATGAATGAATTAGATTGGATCGTGCGAATGAATTAGAATGGATCGTACGAATGAATTAGAATAGATTGTGCGAATGAATTAGAATGGATCGTTTGAATGAATTAGAATTGATCTTAATAATGGATCGTACGAATGAAATAGAATGGATCGTACGAATGAATTAGCATAGATCGTGCGAATGAGTTAAAATGGATCGTACGAATGAATTAGAATGGATCATATGAATGAATTAGAATGGATTGGACGAATGAATTAGAATGGATCGTATGAATGAATTAGAAAGGATGGTGCGAAAGAATTAGAATGGATTGTATGAATGAATTAGAATGGATCGTGTGAATGAATTAAAATGGATCATGCGAATGAATTAGAATGGATCGTACGAATGAATTAGAATGGATCGTACGAATGAATTAGAATGGATCGTACGAATGAATTAGAGTGGATCGTGTGAAAGAATTAGAATGGATTGTATGAATGAATTAGAATAGATTGTGCGAATGAATTAGAATGGATCGTACGAATGAATTAGAATGGATCGTGCGAATGAATTAGAATGTATACATTCATGCGAATGAATTAGAATGGATCATACAAATGAGTAAGAATGGATCGTACGAATGAAATAGAATGGATTGTACGAATGAATTAGAATGGATCGTATGAATGAATTAGATTGGATTGTGTGAAAGAATTAGAATGGATTGTATGAATGAATTAGAATGGATCGTACGAATGAATTAGAATGGATCGTATGAATGAATTCGAATGGATTGTACGAATTCATTCTAATTCATTCATATAATCCATTCTAATTCCTTCGTACGATCCATTCTAATTCCTTTGTACGACCCATTATATTTCACTCGTATGGATACATTCGTGCGAATGAATTAGAATGGATCGTATGAATGAATTAGAATAGATTGTGCGAATGAATTAGAATGGATCGTACGTATGAATTAGAATGGATACATTCATGGGAATGAATTAGAATGGATCGTACAAAGGAATTAGAATGGATCATACGAATAAAATATAATGGGTCGTACAAAGGAATTAGATCCACGTGCGAATGAATTAGAATGGATCATACGAATGAGTAAGAATGGATCGTACGAATGAAATAGAATGTATTGTACAAATGAATTAGAATGGATCGTAGGAATGAATTAGAATAGATTGTATGAATGAATTAGAATGGATACATTCGTGCGAATGAATTAGAATGGATCATACGAATGAATTAGAATAGATCGTACGAATAAATTAGAATGGATCGTACAAATGAATTAGAATAGATTGTGCGAATGAATTAGAATGGATCGTTTGAATGAATTAGATTACGATCCATTCTATTTCATTCGTTTGATCCATTCTAATTCCTTCGTACAATCTAATTCATTCATATGATCCATTCTAATTCATTCGCACGAATGTATCCATTCTAATTCATTCGTACGATCCATTCTAATTCATTCGTACGTCGCACGATCCATTCTAATTCATTTATACGATCCATTCTAATTCATTCGTATGATCCATTCTAATTCATTCTTACGATCCATTCTAATTCATTCATACGATCCATTCTAATTCATTCATACAATCCATTCTAATTCATTCACACGAATTTAACCATTCTAATTCATTCGTACGATCCATTCTAATTCATTCGCACAATCTATTCTAATTCATTCCTACTTTCCATTCTAATTCACTCATACGATCCATTCTAATTCATTTGTACGGATCGTAGAAGCAATTAGAATGGATCGTGCGAATGAATTAGAATGGATCGTACGAATGAATTAGAATGGATACATTCGTGCGAATGAATTAGAATGGATCGTACGAATGAGTAAGAATGGATCGTACGAATGAAATAGAATGGATTGTACGAATGAATTAGAATGGATTGTACGAATGAATTAGAATGGATCGTGCGAATGAATTAGAATGGTTCGTGTTTGGGGGATTTTTCGCTGGTCCGTGCGGGTCGCCTGTAAAACAAAGAAGAAGCGTGAGAACGGCTGGCTCCCTTAGGAGCGCAGACTCTCCGACGCTCAATTCAGTCTCTGGTGCACAACGGCGAGCTGTTGTATACCAAAGTGGTAGGGAAAAGGGTTTCGAACCTGTACTCTGGAGCCTGGGGGTGGGCATTTATAGACATTGGCGACTTACCGTGGCCCGACACATGAAGATTCTTTCCGGAGCCTTCTAGACCCCCATGTTCTGGCTCGCGTGGGTCTCTGACAGTCCTTGGTACTCGCGCCCCTGACATTCTTTGTCGTCGAGCCTGCCAGGCGGTTTGAGTGGGGGAGAGCATCTTTCTTGTCACTGCCAGGTGGCTATTCTGGAATGTTCAAGTCAGGGAGGTCTTGAACTGACTAGGGTGGGCTTCCGTGGACCACGTTTGTCCACGTAGCTTCTGTGGGGTTTCGACATCTGGCAGCCTTTATGCTGCTCTACAGTGGGCGACCTTAGGGGGAAAGCAAAAGTGAGCTCGCCCTCCGTGGCTCCTTCCTTTCGCCCATATTTATCAAGAGTCGGACCTCGCGGGAGCAACCTCTTCGATAAACAGGGATCTGGGCGAGCTTGGGCGAGCTCCTGAGCGAGCTTGGGCGAGCTCCTGAGCGATCTTGGGTGAGCTCCTGAGCGAGCTAGGGGCGTCTCTGATGCCTGTACCCTTACATGCATGACGGTCTAACTTCCTCTGTCGCTACAAACGAACTCCGGTGCGAGCTTGGCGAGCTCCTATGCGATCTCGGCGAGCTCCTGAGCGAGCTTAGGCAAGCTCCTGAGCAATCTCGGCGAGCTCCTGAGCAAGCTTAGGCGAGCTCCTGAGCGAGCTTGGGCGAGCTCCTGAGAGAGCTTGGGCGAGCTTCTGAGTGAGCTCTTAGCCAAAGGCCCCTTCAGCCCAATGTGGATCTCGCTCCCTGTCAAGATGATTTGGCGAGCACGGAGGAGGGGGGGGGGCGGACTCCGGGGTAGATTTCTGCTACCCCCAACATTACCCCCTCCTGAGGGAGCGACTAAGGAGACTTTGACACTTGCTCAGGAGTCCCATTGCACATGCCGGTCAAATTGGGAGCGCCAGGAGCATCAACTACGAGCGATCTCCTTCCGGTGCGAGCTTGCCACACGCGATCAGGGTCTGCCTCGGGCGAGCTGCGGGCACCAGCCTTGGGCGATCTGCACTGAGAGCTTTGACTCCCAGTATTTCACAAACGCTGGGTGGGCCGAAAGCATCAACCACGAGCGATCTCCTTCCGGTGCGAGCTTGCCACACGCGGTCAGGGTCTACCTCGGGCGAGCTATGGGCACCTGCCGTGGGCGGTCTGCGCCGAGAGTTTTGACTCCCAGTATTTCACAAACGCTGGGCGGGCCGGGAGCATCAACCACGAGCGATTTCCTTCCGGTGCGAGCTTGCCACACGCGGTCAGGGTCTGCCTCGGGCGAGCTTGTGGGCACCTGCCGTGGGAGGTCTGCGCCGAGAGTTTTGACTCCCAGTATTTCACAAACGCTGGGCAGGCCGGGAGCATCAGCCACGAGTGATCTTCTTCCGGTGCGAGCTTGCCACACGCGGTCAGGGTCTGCCTCGGGCGAGCTGTGGGCACCAGCCTTGGGCGATCTTGTGGCTTGGGTATCGCTCCAAATCTCCAACGGTCGCTTCATCTTAAATGCGGTGCGAGGCTCGATGTTGATACAATGAATCTCATCATGAGATCCCGAACAGTGTGAGACACGTGTCTCCTCCTCATTTGTTCCTTTTTCTGACAATAAAGGACAGCGTCGGCGCCGGCGCAGCCTTTTCCCACGCGTGGTCCATATGGCACTGCCTGACTGGAGAAAGGCAAGCTGTCGCTTCAACCGTCGGCGTGTCGCCTCGTTGGGCGGGCTTGAGTATTAACTGCGGCCCGATTCACCTGCCTCTTACTTGCCTATAAATAGGGGACGGGGGGGCGATTTTTTACCGCTGCATGAAAATAGCTCTCCTTTCTTCTTTGCTTTCAGCTCGCAGCTCGCTAGCGCCCTTTCGCTCTCATGGCTTCCTCTGCTTCCGCTTCTTCAGCTGCTGCTGCTGCTGCGTCCTCCCGAGAGGGGCCTCTCAATATCGCCCCTATCTCGGTGCGAGCTCCGGGCTCAGGGGAAGAGGCACCTCCGAAGGAGCCCGCCGTCGTTTGGTTCAATGACATCAGGGGTGCGCCCATCCCTGATAGTCTGCGAACCGCGGTGGGCATTCCCCAAGAGCTCGCCATTCTTCCTCTTCCGAGCTCTGGGAGGCCGCTCTCGGGGACCGTGGTCTCCGTGGGGCAGATATGGTCAGGGCTCCGGCTGCCCCTGAACCATCTGGCCAGCGAGCTCCATGAACTAGCGGGCTTATGCCCCGCCCAGCTTCCAGGAAACTCGTGGGGGATCCTCTATGGGCTTGCTCGCATCAAGGTAGCCCTAAACGTGAGGATCCCCCTAGCCTACCTCCTGAAGAAGTGGCTCCTCAAATCGGGACCCGTCTTCAGCGAGGTAGACTGTGGTCAGTTCTACCTTACGGGCTGCTCTAGCGAGGTGCCTCCGTTCACCGCCATCGAGAACAAGGACCGGTACTGGAAAGCGTACCCGTTCATGATCGACGGCGAATGGCGAGGTCCTCGAGCCGGCGTTCCCTCTCTTCCCGGTAGACCGCCTCTCGCTATCTTCAAGGAGATTGCGGAATACCGGGCAAAGCGGAGAAAGTGCATCGCTGCAGCCCGAGAGAAATCTCTCAACGATGCAATTCTACACTTCCTCGGGGGTCGAACCCTCGAGAAGGTCCTCCCGCCGGACTTTTCCTTCCTCTGGAAGGATCTCCGGATCGGAACCATCACCACCCGGCAGAAGGTGATGCGGAAGAAGGTCGCGGTCTCCAGACGCACTGTCGCGACCTCCACGGTGGCGCCCTCGACCTCCGGGGCGGCGACCTCGGTAAAGAAGGGGAAGAAGCGGGCTTCTCCCATCAAGATCGCTGACAAGGACACCCTCGAGATGCTCCGCAAGGAGGACGTCCCCCCACCACCGCCACCAGCCCGCGAAGCAGCCCCAGGTCAGGCGACCACCCTCTCTGTCATTCCTCCGAGGGCCCCAGTCCCGGAGCCTCGGCGATGTCGCATTTCCTTCGTTGAGCCCGAGGATCCGCGCGTCGAGCTTCTTCTCAGCATGGCGGAAGTGGAGTCCCCAATGGCTGAAGTGCTGATGCGTGGATTCCCAGGTGACCTGACTTAAACTTTGTTTGTTGCGGTGATGAATCCTGAGGAGGGCGCCTCGCAGAAGAAGACGAAGAAGAAGAAGGCTCCTTCAGCCCGCCCATCAGGAGAGGACAATACTGTTCGGGAGGCTCGTGAAGCCTTCCAACAAGTCCTCGAGGAGCGGAGGAAGGCCGCCCTCGCGGAGGCGGGCTTGGGATCAGCCGACGATCTCAGCACGACCTCCAGCTCTGACGACGAGGAGCGGGCTTCGGGAGATGAGCCCGCGACTGCAACTGCGGGGCCTCCCCCGCCCTTCGAGGGACCGGCTTCGCCGAGCTCAACCCCTCCGCCTGCTCCAAGTGAGACACCAGCACCGACCGCGCCTGCTCCCAGCACGCCCGCGCACGCGCCTGCGCCTGCCGATTTCAGTACGCCCGCTGCTGCCAGCGCGCCCGCGCCCCCCAGCACGCCCGCACCCGAGCCCGCGCCTACTGCCCCCAGCGCGCCTGCGCCCGAGCCCGCACCTACTGCCCCCAGTGCGCCTACGCCCTCTGCTGCCAGCGCGCCCGCGCCCGCGCCCGCTGATTCCAGTGCGCCCGCGCCCACACCCGCGCCTATGGCTCCTAGCGCGCCCGCGCCCGAGCCCGCGCCTATGGCTCCCAGTGCCCAAGCCCGCGCCTGCCGCTTCCAGTGCGCCCATGCCCACACCCGCGCCCGCGCCCACACCCGCGCCCGCGCCCACTGCTGCCAGCGCGCTTGCGCCCTCTGCTGCCAGCGCGCCCTCTGCTCTCGAGGCTCCTATCTTCCTGGAGCTGGGCGGGTTGGTCTACTGGTCTCCGGACCTGGGGGCCATCCTGGACGACCTTCCGAGCTCTAGCTCGGAAGCCTCGGACCCAGACTTGCCCGGGCAAGGGGGAGCCGTCGTGCCTCCCCTTATCAAGGAAGGGGGTGCCGACACTCAAGGGGACGAGCCCGCCGCTACTATCGTCGATGCGCCTCCCCCGGCTGCCCCAACCGAGGTGAGCCAGGCGGGCTCCTCTTCAGGCGACCCCGAGCGCGCCCCCTACTTCACGCGGGAAATCCTGGGGCGCAATATTTTTGCCCGGACTCCCTACATCGCCCTCATCAACCGACTCCTCGAGGTAAGATTACCTTCACACTTCTCCGCCTTAAATCCCTCTCTGTTCTAAATTTCTCCTAAAACTTTCTCTAACTGTTTCACCTTGGCGTAGGTGGAGCGGGTCAGCCGGGCCCTCGCCGATGAGGTCGCCGGCGTTGCGGGGGACACGGTTGCTCTCTACGACGACACTCTCCATAGCTCAGAGATGAGAGTAGACGAGCACATCCACCAGCTTCACCAGGCGGACCGATCCGGCGAGCTCCGAGCTGAGGTGGACCGGCTACGCCAGCAGGTCGCCTCCGTAGATACAGAGGTCGTTCAGCTACGCCAGCGGGCCGCCACCCTCACCAAGTCGCTAGCCTCGGTCGAGGACACTCGAGCCCGCGCCCTCGCGGATCTGCAAGAGGCGATCAAAGCCAAGGAGGCCGCCCAGAAAGAGATCCTCGAGCTCCGCAGCCAGGTGGCGGCCTCCCGGGACGAGATCGCGGCGCTGAAGGAGGCACATCTCCGCGACCTCAACTCCCAGCGAGAGCGCCTCCAGTCGCAGCTGGGCGAGCTCCTCCAGAAGGGCGCGCTGGACGCCATCGAGAAGTACAAGACCGAAAGGTCAAAGAGGAGGAAGCACGGTGATGACAATGGCGTGGGTGCTGGCCCTGCTTAGGCTCCATCCTTTTGTAACCCTTTTGATGTATCTTTAAACAATGAATGAAATGAATGATAAGAATGAAATGAATGATACTTTTTGAGCTCGCCTCTACGCTTCTTTCCCTCTCTGTGTTGCTCATGAGTCCGCTTTAGGAGTTTCGCAGCGATCTCGAGAGTGATACCCCGGGTGAGGCAGCTAATTCGATTCAATCTTTTTATTTTTAAAGTATATGCAAACGAAAAACTCGGCATGCTCGCTAAAACTCAATCAGTCTCTGAGGCCGGAAAACGATAAGCGAACCAAAAGACTTCAAAAACTTCCCTACACTCAGAGACTTAAACCATTTTTATTTTTGAAGGAAACTAATAAGTGCTAGCTGCCCCCTGCCCGATTAATTTACCTCGATGATCCTGTTTAGCGAACATGCCCTTTGAGGGGTATGCCTACGCCAGGATGCTTCCGTTCGTGGCAAGCGAACGCGAAGGATCCCGGTTAGGTTTAGAGTCCACTTGGCAGTGGACTTCCCCAGGAATCTCAAGGTCGCCCACTGGCTGCCTCTGAGGATCCCGGTCTTGCTTTAAGTCCGCACAACGGCGGACTGCCCCGGGAATCTCAAGGTCGCCCACTGGCTGCCTCTGAGGATCCCGGTCTTGCTTTAAGTCCGCACAACGGCGGACTGCCCCGGGAATCTCAAGGTCGCCCACTGGCTGCCTCTGAGGATCCCGGTCTTGCTTTAAGTCTGCACGACGGCGGACTGCCCCGGGAATCTCAAGGTCACCCACTGGCTGCCTCTGAGGATCCCGGTCTTGCTTTAAGTCCGCACGACGGTGGACTGCCCCAAGAATCTCAAGGTTGCCCATTGGCTGCCTCTGAGGATCCCGGTCTTGCTTTAAGTCCGCACAACAGCGGACTGCCCCTGGAATCTCAAGGTCGCCCACTGGCTGCCTCTGAGGATCCCGGTCTTGCTTTAAGTCCGTACGACGGCGGACTGCCCCGGGAATCTCAAGGTCGCCCACTGGCTGCCTCTGAGGATCCCGGTCTTGCTTTAAGTCCGCACAACGGCGGACTGCCCCGGGAATCTCAAGGTCGCCCACTGGCTGCCTCTGAGGATCCCGGTCTTGCTTTAAGTCCGCACGACGGCGGACTACCCCGGGAATCTCAAGGTCGCCCACTGGCTGCCTCTGAGGATCCCGGTCTTGCTTTAAGTCCGCACAACAGCGGACTTCCCCAGGAAGCTCAAGGTTGCCCACTGGCTGCCTCTGAGGATCACGGTCTTGCTTTAAGTCCGCACAACGGCGGACTACACTTTATAGTTCATGCGCCAGTTCGCCAGTTTGCCAACCTTCCAGCGACCGCCGCGGGGGCTTCAGCGGGCTGTACATCAGGAGCTGCGGATGGTCCGGGCAAAGGTACCGCCAGTAGCACCTCCCTCCTCTCCACGGCCTTAACGACAAGAGGTCGCAGAGCCGGAGGAGGTCGCTGCTCGACTGCCTTTCCCTTCCGGTCTAACACCGCATCTTCGAGCTTGATGTGTTACTGGACAAGAGTAAAGAGCTCGACCATCGTGCGAGGATCTTTGATCACCAGCGCGTCATGAAGCTTGCTCCCCTCGGGGAGGGCGTTTCGAAAAGCACTCACTGTCGTGCGATCTTGACCGACCGCATCCTCGAGGGCGAGGTAGGCGCTTCGAAAGCGCGTCGCGAAGCTTCGCAGGGTTTCGCGGGCTTCCATGGCCAAAGTGAAGGACTCAATCCTCTTAGGGGGCTGTCTGTTGCAGCAGTACTGTTCCAGAAATAGCCTGGAGAGAGTAGGAAAGTCTGGAATGGTGCCCGATGGCAGCTTGTGGAGCCAATTTAACGCCGAGCCCGTCAAACTGCTCGGGAAAGCCCGGCACAAGACATGGTCTTGGTCCCGGAAAAATAGCAGCTTCCGGTAAGCCAATAGATGGTCGATTGGATCTTGCGATCCATCGAACAGTACAAACATAGGCGGGGTCCAATGATGAGGGAAACCTCCTTGGTGCACCTCGCTCGTGAAGGGCGAGCTACCCCCGTGGGCGGCGAGGTCCTCCAGCAGGTCTACCGTCGCGTTAGGTCGCTGCCAGTGCCCGGGGAAAACTCCCAGAGGCTACTGCGCAGGTCCTAGGCGGTCGTGCACGCTCCCTCGAGGGAGGTTCGGATCCACCCCGCAGCGAACCTCGGGGACTACCGCTCGGTGGCCTCCTCGCTGTTCGCCCGCGGATTCCTTCAGCGTGGCGGTTGGTCTGTGGGAGGCCGTTGCCTCTCGAGCGTCAGAAGGTATAGCCACCGCGGGCTCTTTCCCTCGTCGCCGATGGCGCGGGTCACGATCCCACTCTAGAGACCTTGCCTCCGACTCGTTAGAGTCGGCGCTCCGGCTACGGCGGCGAGGGATGGTCGCCCGCAAGGTGGCCTGGTTGCTAGACCGTTGGGTTACTAGCTTCTGCAGCCTCGTAAGTGGGGTTTCCGGCACCCCGCGCACGGCCGCTCTCTCGACCGGGGGTTCCGGATGGGAAACCTGCTGAGCCGGAATGGTCGTGGGTGGGCGCGATGTTGAAGCTGGTGGTCGCACCAGAGATGTCGTCTTCACCGGCCCGGTCCGTCGGCTGGCCGCCGGAACCTGACGCAGTCGTGTCAGTTCCTCCATCATTGCCCGCTGGGTGGCTAACATCTCCAACAAGAGCTGGTCACTGAGTGGGACCTGGGGCTGAGGGGTCTCAACAGGAGGTTCGCTGTGCGCAGACCTCGCACGGGTCCTCGGTCGCCTGCGTCCCCTTGTCACCGGAGCCATCATTGGGTTACGAGAGCCCACGGCGTTCAACCGCGTGGTCGTGGGTGTTCTCGCCGGAACCAGTCGAAAGATCCCACAGACGGCGCCAAATGTTTGGGGGATTTTTCGCTGGTCCGTGCGGGTCGCCTGTAAAACAAAGAAGAAGCGTGAGAACGGCTGGCTCCCTTAGGAGCGCAGACCCTCCGACGCTCAAGTCAGTCTCAGGTGCACAACGGCGAGCTGTTGTATACCAAAGTGGTAGGGAAAAGGGTTTCGAACCTGTACTCTGGAGCCTGGGGGTGGGCATTTATAGATATTGGCGACCTACCGTGGCCCGACACGTGAAGATTCTTTCCGGAGCCTTCTAGACCCCTATGTTCTGGCTCGCGTGGGTCTCTGACAGTCCTTGGTACTCGCACCCCTGACATTCTTTGTCGCCGAGCCTGCCAGGCGGTTTGAGTGGGGGAGAGCATCTTTTTTGTCGCTGCCAGGTGGCTATTCTGGAATGTTCAAGTCTGGGAGGTCTCGAACTGACTAGGGTGGGCTTCCGTGGACCACGTTTGTCCACGTAGCTTCCGTGGGGTTTCGACATCTGGCAGCCTTTATGCTGCTGTACAGTGGGCGACCTCAGGGGGGAAGCAAAAGTGAGCTCGCCCTCCGTGGCTCCTTCCTTTCGCCCATATTTATCAAGAGTCGGACCTCGCGGGAGCAACCTCTTCGATAAACAGGGATCTGGGCGAGCTTGGGCGAGTTCCTGAGCGAGCTTGGGCAAGCTCCTGAGCGAGCTTGGGCGAGCTCCTGAGCGAGCTAGGGGCGTCTCTGATGCCTGTACCCTTACATGCATGACGGTCTAACTTCCTCTATCGCTACAAACGAACTCCGGTGCGAGCTTGGCGAGCTCCTATGCAATCTCGGCGAGCTCCTGAGCCAGCTTAGGCGAGCTCCTGAGCAATCTCGGCGAGCTCCTGAGCGAGCTTAGGCGAGCTCCTGAGCGATCTTAGGCGAGCTCCTGAGCGAGCTTGGGCGAGCTTCTGAGTGAGCTCTTAGCCAAAGGCCCCTTCAGCCCAATGTGGATCTCGCTCCCTGTCAAGATGATTTGGCGAGCACGGAGGAGGGGGGGCGGACTCCGGGGCAGATTTCTGCTACCCCCAACAGTTCGTACGAATGAATTAAAATGAATACATTCATGCAAATGAATTAGAATGGATCATACGAATGAGTAAGAATGGATCGTACGAATAAAATAGAATGGATTGTACGAATGAATTAGAATGGATAGTACGAATGAATTAGAATAGATTGTATGAATGAATTAGAATGGATACATTCGTGCGAATGAATTAGAATGGATCGTACGAATGAATTAGAATAGATCGTACGAATGAATTAGAATGGATCGTATGAATGAATTAGAATAGATTGTGCGAATAAATTAGAATGGATCGTATGAATGAATTAGATTACGATCCATTCTATTTCATTCGTATGATCCATTCTAATTCCTTCGTACAATCAAATTCATTCATACGATCCATTCTAATTCATTCGCACGAATGTATCCATTCTAATTCATTCGCACGATCCATTCTAATTCATCCGTACGATCCATTCTAATTCATTCGCACGATCCATTCTAATTCATACGTACGATTCATTCTATTTCATTCGTACGATCCATTCTAGTTCATTCGTACGATCCATTCTAATTCATTCGTACGATCAATTCTAATTCATTCGTACGATCCATTCTTATTCATTCCCATGAATGTATCCATTCTAATTCATTCGTACAATCCATTCTAATTCATTCATACGATCCATTCTAATTCCTTCGTACGATCCATTCTAATTCATTTGTACATTCCATTCTATTTCATTCGTACGATCCACTCTAATTCATTCGTACGATCCATTCTATTTTATTCGTACGGATCGTGCGAATGAATTAGAATGGATCGTGCTAATGAATTAGAATGGAACGTACGAATGAATTAGAATAGATTGTGCAAATGAATTAGAATGGATCGTACGAATGAATTAGAATGGATAAATTCGTGCGAATGAATTAGAATGGATTGTATGAATGAATTAGATTGGATCGTATAAATGAATTAGATTGGATCGTACGAATGAATTTGAATGGATCGTGCGAATGAATTAGAATGGATCGTACGAATGAATTAGAATGGATACATTCGTGCGAATGAATTAGAATGGATCATGCGAATGAAATGGAATGGATCGTAATCTAATTCATTCATACGATCCATTCTAATTCATTCGCACAATCTATTCCAATCCATTCGTACGATCCATTCTAATTCATTCGTACGATCTATTCTAATTCATTCGTACGATCCATTCTAATTCATTCGCACGAATGTATCCATTCTAATTCATTCATACAATCTATTCTAATTCATTCGTACGGTACGAATGAATTAGAATGGATCGTATGAATGAATTAGATTGGATCGTATGAATGAATTAGAACGGATCGTGCGAATGAATTAGAATGGATCGTACGAAAGAATTAGAATGAATCGTACGAATGAAATAGAATGGATCGTACGAATGAATTAGAATGGATCGTGCGAATGAATTAGAATGGATCGTGCGAATGAAATAGAATGGATACAAATGAATTAGAATGGATCATACGAATGAATTAGAATGGATCGTATGAGTGAATTCGAATGGATTGTATGATTGAATTAGAATGGATCGTACGAATGAATTAAAAGGGATACATTCGTGCGAATGAATTAGAATGGATCATACGAATGAGTAAGAATGGATCATACGAATGAAATAGAATGGATTGTATGAATGAATCAGAATGGATCATACGAATGAATAAAAATGGATCGTACGAATGAATTAGAATGGATCGTACGAATGAGTAAGAATGGATCGTATGAATGAAATAGAATGGATCGTACGAATGAATTAGAATGGATCCTGCGAATGAATAAAAATGGATCGTACGAATGAATTAGAATAGATTGTGCGAATGAATTAGAATGGATCGTACGAATGAATTAGAATGAATCGTAATATTGGATCGTACGAATGAAATAGAATGTATCATACGATGAAATTAGAATGGATCGTACGAAGGAATTAGAATGGATCATACGAATGAATTAGAATTGATACATTCGTGCAAAAGAATTAGAATGGATTGTATGAATGAATTAGAATGGATCGAATGAATGAATTAGAATGGATCGTGCGAATGAATTAGATTGGATCGTATGAATGAATTAGAATGGATCGTACGAATGAATTAGAATAGATTTTGCGAATGAATTAGAAGGGATCGTACGAATGAATTAGAATTGATCGTACGAATGAATTAGAATAGATTGTGCGAATAAATTAGAATGGATCGTACGAATGAATTAGAATGGATCGTATGAATGAATTAGAATGGATCATACGAATGAATTAGAAAGGATCGTACGAATGAATTAGAATGGATCGTGCGAATGAATTAGAATGTATTGTATGAATGAATTAGAATGGATCATGCGAATGAATTAGAATGGATCGTATGAATGAAATAGAATGGATCGTATGAATTAGAATGGATCGTACGAAGGAATTAGAATGGATCGTATGTATTCATACGATCCATTCAAATTCATTCGCATGATCCATTCTAATTCATTCGTACGATCCATTCTAATTCATTTGTACGATCCATTCTAATTCATTCGTACGATCCATTCTAATCCATTCGTACGATCCATTCTAAACCATTCGTACGATCCATTCTAATTCATTCGCACGATCCATTCTAATTCATTCTCACGAATGTAACCTTTCTAATTCATTTGTATGATCCATTCTAATTCATTCGTACGATCCATTCTAATCCATTCGTACGATCCATTCTAATCCATTCGTACGATCCATTCTAATTTATTCGTACGATCCATTCTAATTCATTCTCACGAATGTAACCTTTCTAATTCATTTGTATGATCCATTCTAATTCATTCATACGATCCATTCTAATTCATTCGTACGATCCATTCTAATTCATTCTAATTCATTCGTACAATGTATTCTAATTCATTTGCACGATCCATTCTAATTCATTCCTATGATCCATTCTAATTCAGTCGTACGATCCAATCTAATTCATTCGCTCGAATGTATCCATTCTAATTCATTCGTACGATCCATTCTAATTCATTCATACGATCCATTCTAATTCATTCGGTGGATCCATTCTAATTCATTCGTACGATCCATTCTAATTCATTCGCACGATCCATTCTAATTTATTCGTACGATCCATTCTAATTCATTCGTACGATCTATTCTAATTCATTCGCATGATCCATTCTAATTCATTCATACGATCCATTCTAATGCATTCGTACGATCCATTCTAATTCATTCGCTCGAATGTATCCATTCTAATTCATTCGTACGATCCATTCTAATTTGTTCATACGATCCATTCTAATTCGTTCGCACGATCCATTCTAATTCATTCGTACGATTTATTCTAATTCATTCGCATGATCCATTCTAATTCATTCGTACGATCCAATCTAATTCATTCGCACAAATGTATCTATTCTAATTCATTTGTACAATGCGTTCTAATCCATTCGTACGATCCATTCTAATCCATTCGTACGATTCATTCTAATTCATTCGCATGATCCATTCTAATTCATTCGTACGATCCATTCTAATTCATTCTCACGAATGTAACTTTTCTAATTCATTTGTATGATCCATTCTAATTCATTCGTACGATCCATTCTAATCCATTCGTACGATCCATTCTAATCCATTCATACGATCCATTCTAATCCATTCGTACGATCCGTTCTAATTCGTTCGTACGATCCATTCTAATTCATTCTCACAAATATAACCTTTATAATTCATTTGTACAATCCATTCTAATCCATTCGTACGATCCATTCTAATCCATTCGTACGATCCATTCTAATCCATTCGCACGAATGTAAACATTCTAATTCATTCGGTCAATCCATTCTAATTCATTCCTACGATCCATTCTAATTCATTCGCACGAATGTATCCATTCTAATTCATTTGCACGATCCATTCTAATTCATTCCTATGATCCATTCTAATTCATACGTACGATCCATTCTAATTCATTCGCTCGAATGTATCCATTCTAATTCATTCGTACGATCCATTCTAATTCATTCGTACGATCCATTCTAATTCATTCTCACGAATGTAACCTTTCTAATTCATTTGTATGACCCATTCTAATTCATTCGTATGATCCATTCTAATCCATTCGTACGATCCATTCTAATCCATTCGTACGATCCATTCTAATTCATTCTCACAAATGTAACCTTTCTAATTCATTTGTATGATCCATTCTAATTCATTCGTACGATCCATTCTAATTCATTCATACGATCCATTCTTATTCATTCGTACGATCCATTCAAATTCATTCGTATGATCCATTCTAATTCATTCGTACGATCTATTCTAATACAATCGCAAGATCCATTACAATTCATTCGTATGATCCATTATAATTCATTCGTACGATCCATTCTAATTCATTCGCACGATCCATTCTAATTCATTCGTACAAATGTATCCATTCTAATTCATTCGTACGATCCATTCTAATTCATTCGTACGATCCATTCTAATTCATTCGCACAAATGTATCCATTCTAATTCATTCGTACGATCCATTCTAATTCATTCGCACGATCCATTCTAATTCATTCGTACGATCCATTCTAATTCATTCGCACGATCCATTCTAATTCATTCGTCCGATCCATTCTAATTCATTCGCACGAATGTATCCATTCTAATGCATTCGTACGATTCATTCTAATTCATTCGCACGATCCATTCTAATTCATTCGTACGATCCATTCTAATTCATTCGTTCGAACCATTCAAATTCATTTGCACGAATGTATCCATTCTAATTCATTCGTACAATCCATTCTAATTCATTCGCACGATCCATTCTAATTCATTCGTATGATCCATTCTAATTTATTCCTACGATCTATTCTAATTCATTCTCTCGAATGTATCTATTCTAATTCATTCGTTCGATCCATTATAATTCATTCGTACGATCCATTCAAATTCATTCGTATTATCCATTCTAATTCATTCGTACGATCCATTCTAATTCATTCTCACGAATGTAACCTTTTTAATTCATTTGTATGATCCATTCTAATTCATTCGTACGATCCATTCTAATCCATTCGTACGATCCATTCTAATCCATTCGTACGATCCATTCTAATTCATTCATACGATTCCTTCTAATTCATTCTCACAAATATAACCTTTCTAATTCATTTGTATGATCCATTCTAATTCATTCGTACGATCCATTCTAATCCATTCGTACGATCCATTCTAAACCATTCGTACGAACCATTCTAATTCATTCGCACGAATGTAACCATTCTAATTCATTTGTACGATCCATTCTAATCCATTCCTACGATCCATTCTAATTCATTCGCACGAATGTATCCATTCTAATTCATTTGCATGATCCATTCTAATTCATTCCTTTGACCCATTCTAATTCATTCGTACAATCCATTCTAATTCATTCGCTCGAATAGAATGGATCATACGAATGAATTAAAATGGATACATTTATAAGACTGAATTAGAATGGATCGTACGAATGAATTTAAATGGATACATTTGTGCGAATGAATCTGAATGGATTGTATGAATGAATTACAATGGATCGTACGAATGAATTAGAATGGATCGTACGAATGAATTAGAATAGCTCATACGAATGAATTAGAATGAATCGTACGAATGAAATAGAATAGTTACATTCGTGCGAATGAATTAGAATAGATCATACGAATGAATTAGAATGGATCATGCGAATGAATTAGAAAGGATCGTGCGAATGAATTAGAATGGATCGTGCGAATGAATTAGAATGGATCGTACGAATGAATTAGAATGGATATATTTGAACGAATGAATTAGAATGGATCGTACGAACGAATGTAACCTTTCTAATTCATTTGTATGATCCATTCTAATTCATTCGTACGAATGAATTTGAATGGATCATACGAATGAATTAGAATAGATCGTATGTAGGAATGAATTAGAATGGATCGTATGAATGAATTAGACTGGTTACATTCGTGCGAATGAATTAGATTGGATCATAAGAATGGATTAGAATGGATCAGGCGAATGAATTAGAATAGATTCATTCGCACGAATGAATTAGAATGGATACATACAAATGAATTAGAAAGGTTAGATTCGTGAGAATGAATTAGACTGGATCGTACGAATGAATTAGAATGGATCGTACGAATGAATTAGAATGGATACATTCGAGCGAATGAATTAGAATGGATCGTACGAATGAATTAGAATGGATCATAGGAATGAATTAGAATGGATCGTGCAAATGAATTAGAATGGATCGTACGAATGAATTAGAATGGATCGAACGAATAATTTAGAATGGATACATTTGTACGAATGAATTAGAATGGATCGTGCGAATGAATTAGAATGGATCGTACGAATGAATTATAATGGATCGTACGAATGAATTAGAATGGATCTTGCGATTGAATTAGAATAGATCGTACGAATGAATTAGAATGGATACATTCTTATTCGTGCGAATGAATTAGAATGGATCATACAAATGAATAAGAAAGGTTACATTCGTGAGAATGAATTAGAATGGATCATACGAATGAATTAGAATGGATCATACGAATGAATTAGAATGGATATATTTATGCGAATGAATTAGAATGGATCGAATGAATGAATTAGAATGGATACATTTGTGCGAATGAATTAGAATAGATCATACGAATGAATTAGAATGGATCGTACGAATGAATTAGAATGGGTCGTACGAACTAATTAAAATGGATCGTATGAACGAATTAGAATGGATCGTACGAATGAATTAGAATGGATACATTCAAGCGAATGAATTAGAATGGATCGCACGAATGAATTAGAATGGATCATAGGAATGAATTAGAATGGATCGTGCAAATGAATTAGAATGGATACATTCGTGCGAATGAATTAGAATAGATCGTAGGAATGAATTAGAATGGATCGTACGAATCAATTAGAATGGTTACATTCGTGCGAATGAATTAGAATGGATCGTACGAATGAATTAGAATGGATCGTGCGAATGAATTAGAATGGATCGTACGAATGAATTAGAATGGATCCACCGAATGAGTTAGAATGGATCATACGAATGAATTTGAATAGATCGTACGAATGAATTAGAATGCATTGTGCGAATGAATTAGAATGGATCGTATGAATGAATTAGAATGGATCGTACGAATGCATTATAATGGATACATTCGTGCGAATGAATTAGAATGGATTCATTCTAATTCATTCGCACGATCCATTCTAATTCATTCATATGATCCATTCTAATTCATTCGCACGATCCATTCTAATCCATTCGTACGATCCATTCTAATCCATTCGTATGATGCATTCTAATCCATTCGCACGATCTCTTCTAATTCATTCATACGATCCATTCTAATTCATTCGCTCGAATGTATCCATTCTAATTCATTCGTTCGATCCATTCTAATTCATTCGTACGATCCATTCAAATTCATTCGCATTATCCATTCTAATTCATTCGTACGATCCATTCTAATTCATTCTCACGAATGTATCCTTTCTAATTCATTTGTATGATCCATTCTAATTCATTCGTACGATCCATTCTAATTCTTTCGCACGAATGTATCCATTCTAATGCATTCGTACGATTCATTCTAATTCATTCGCACGATCCATTCTAATTCATTTGTGCGAATGAATTAGAATGAATCGTACGAATGAATTAGAATGGATCGTATGAATGAATTAGAATGGATACATTTGTACAAATAAATTAGAATGGGTTGTACAAATGAATTAGAATGGATATATTCTTGCGAATAAATTAGAATGGATCGTATATTCGTGCAAATAAATTAGAATGGATCATACGAATGAATTAGAATGGATCGTGCGAATGAATTAGAATGAATCGTACGAATGCATTAGAATGGATCGTACGAATGAATTAGAATGAATCGTACGATCCATTCTAATTCATTCGTCCGATCCATTCTAATTCATTCGCACGAATGTATCCATTCTAATTCATTCGTACAATCCATTCTAATTTATTCGCACGATCCATTCTAATTCATTTGTATGATCCATTCTTATTCATTCCTATGATCTATTCTAATTCATTCGCTCGAATGTATCAATTCTAATTCATTCGTTCGATCCATTCTAATTCATTCGTACGATCCATTCAAATTCATTCGCATGATCCATTCTAATTCATTCGTACGATCCATTTTAATTCATTCTTACCAATGTGACCTTTCTAATTCATTTGTATGATCCATTCTAATTCATTCGTATGATTCATTCTAATCCATTCGTACGATCCATTCTAATCCATTCGTACGATCCATTCTAATTCATTCGTACGATCCATTCTAATTCATTCTCACAAATGTAACCTTTCTAATTCATTCTTACGATCCATTCTAATCCATTCGTACGATTCATTCTAATCCATTCGTACGATCCATTTTAATTCACTCGCAATAATGTAACCATTCTAATTCATTCGTATGATCCATTCTAATTTATTCCTACGATCCATTATAATTCATTCGCACGAATGTATCCATTCTAATTCATTTGCACGATCCATTCTAATTCATTCCTATGATCCATTCTAATTCATTCGTACGATCCATTCTAATTTATTCGCTCGAATGTATCCATTCTAATGCATTCGTACGATCCATTCTAATTCGTTCATACGATCCATTCTAATTCGTTCGTACGATCCAGTCTAATTCATTCGTACGATCCATTCTAATCCATTCGTACGATCCATTCTAATTCATTCGTACAAATGAATTAGAACGGATCGTATGAATGAATAAGAATGGATCCTACGAATGAATTAGAATGGATCGTGCGAATGAATTAGAATGAATCGTACGAATGAATTAGAATGGATACATTCCAGTGAATGAATTAGAATGGATCGTACGAATGAATTAGAATGGATCATTGGAATGAGTTAGAATGGATCGTGCAAATTAATTAGAATGGATACATTCGTTGCGAATGAATTAGAGTGGATCGTAGGAATGAATTAGAATGGATCATACAAATGAATTAGAATGGTTACATTCGTGCGAATGAATTAGAATGGATCGTACGAATGAATTAGAATGGATAGTGCGAATGAATTAGAATTGACCATACGAATGAATTAGAATGGATCGTACGAATGAATTAGAATGGATCATACGAACGAATTAGAATGGATCCTATGAACGAATTAGAATGGATCGTACGAATGAATTAGAATGGATATATTCGAGCGAATGAATTAGAATGGATCGTACGAATGAATTAGAATGGATCATAGGAATGAATTAGAATGGATCGTGCAAATGAATTAGAATGGATACATTCGTGCGAATGAATTAGAATGGATCGTAGGAATGAATTAGAATGGATCATACGAATGAATTAGAATGGTTACATTCGTGCGAATGAATTAGAATGGATCGTACAAATGGATTAGAATGGATCGTACAAATTAGAATGGTTCATACGAATGAATTAAAATGGATACATTTATACGACTGAATTAGAATGGATCGTGCGAATTAATTAGAATGGATCGTACGAATGAATTTGAATGGATACATTTGTGCGAATGAATCTGAATGGATTGTATGAATGAATTACAATGGATCGTACGAATGGATTAGAATGGATCGTACGAATGAATTAGAATGGATCATACAAATGAATTAGAAAAGTTACATTCGTGATAATGAATTAGAATGGATCGTACGAATGAATTAGAATGGATCATGCGAATGAATTTGAATGGATCGTATGAATGAATTAGAATGGATCGAACGAATGAATTAGAATGGATACATTCGAGCGAATGAATTAGAATAGATCGTAGGAATGAATTAGAATGGATCATACGAATGAATTAGAATGGATCGTGCGAATGAATTAGAATGGATTGTACGAATGAATTAGAATGGATACATTCGTGCGAATGAATTAGAATGGATCGTACGAATGAATTAGAATGAATCGTACGAATGAATTAGAATGGATCGTATGAATGGATTAGAATGGATCATACGATCCATTCTAATCCATTCGTACGATCCATTCTAATTCATTCGCACGAATGTATCCATTCTAATTCATTCGTACAATCCATTCTAATTCATTCGCACGATCCATTCTAATTCATTCGTATGATCCATTCTAATTCATTCCTATGATCTATTCTAATTCATTCGCTCGAATGTATCCATTCTAATTCATTCGTTCGATTCATTCTAATTCATTCGTACGATCCATTCAAATCCATTCGCATGATCCATTCTAATTCATTCGTACGATCCATTCTAATTCATTCGCACAAATGTATCCATTCTAATTCAATCGTACGATCCATTCTAATTCATTCGCTCGAATGTATCCATTCTAATTCATTCATACGATCCATTCTAATTCATTCGTACGATCCATTCTAATCCATTCGTATGATCCATTCTAATTCATTCGTACAAATGAATTAGAATGGATCGTACGAATGAATTAGAATGGATCGTACGAATGGATTAGAACGCACTGTACAAATGAATTAGAATGGATCGTACGAATGGATTAGAATGGATTGTACTTCCTACGAATGAGTTAGAATGGATCATACGAATGAATTAGAATGGATCGTACAAATGAATTAGAATGGATCGAATGAATGAATTAGAATGGATACATTCGAGCGAATGAATTAGAATAGATCGTAGGAATGAATTAGAATGGATCATACGAATGAATTAGAATGGATCATGCGAATGAATCAGAATGGATTGTACGAATGAATTAGAATGGATACATTCGTGCGAATGAAGTCGAATGGATCCGACGAATGAATTAGAATGGATCGTACGAATGAATTAGAATGGATCGTGCGAATGAATTAGAATGAATCGTACGAATGGATTTGAATGGATCGTACGAGTGAATTAGAATGGATCGTACAAATGAATTAGAAAGGTTACATTTGTGAGAATGAATTTGAATGGATCGTAGGAATGAATTAGAATGGATCGTACGAATGAATTAGAATGGATCGTACGAATGAATTAGAATGAATCATACGAATGAATTAGAATGGATCGTACGAATGAATTAGAATGGATCATATGAATGAATTAGAATGGTTACATTCGTGCGAATGAATTAGAGTGGATCGTACGAATAGATTAGAATGGATCGTACGAATGGATTAGAATGCATTGTACGAATGAATTAGAATAGTTACATTTGTGCGAATTAATTAGATTGCATCATAGGAATGAATTTGAATGGATTGTACGAATGAATTAGAATGGATCGTTCGAACGAATTTGAATGGATCATACGAATGAATTAGAATAGATATATTAATGCGAACGAATTAGAATGGATCGTACGAACGAATTAGAATGGATCGTAGGAACGAATTAGAATGGATCGTACGAATGAATTAGAATGGATATATTCGTGCGAATGAATTAGAATGGATCGAACGAATGAATTAGAATGGATCATACGAATGAATTAGAATGGATCGTACGAATGAATTAGAATGGATCGTACAAATTAATTAGAAAGGTTACATTTGTGAGAATGAATTAGAATGGATCGTACGAATGAATTAGAATGGATCGTACGAATGGATTAGAATGGATCGTACGAATGGATTAGAATGGATCATACGAATGAATTTGAATGGTTACATTCGTGAGAATGAATTAGAATGGATCGTGCGAATGAATTAGAATTGATCATACGAATGAATTAGAATGGATCGTACGAATGAATAAGAATGGATCGTACGAATGAATTAGGATGGATACATTCGAGCGAAAGAATTAGAATAGATCGTAGGAATGAATTAGAATGGATCATACGAATGAATTAGAATGGATCATATGAATGAATAAGAATGGATCGTACGAATTAATTGGAATGGATACATTCGTGCGAATGAATTAGAATGGATCGTACGAATGAATTAGAATGGATCGTACGAATGAATTAGAATGGATCGTATGAATGAATAAGAATGGATCGTACGAATAAATTAGAATGGATTGTACGAATGAATTAGAATGGATACATTCGTGCGAATGAATTAGAATGGATCGGACGAATGAATTAGAATGGATCGTACGATTCATTCTAATTCATTCGTATGATCCATTCTAATACATTCACGTGCAATGAATTAGAATGGATCACAGGAATGAATTAGAATGGATCCTACAAATGAATTAGAATGGATACATTCGTGCGAATGAATTAGAATGGATCTTAGGAATGAATTAGAATGGATCGTACGAATGAAATAGAATGGTTACATTCGTGCGAATGAATGGATCGTATGAATGAATTAGAATGTATCGTACAAATGAATTAGAAAGGTTACATTTGTGAGAATGAATTAGAATGGATCGTACGAATGAATTAGAATGGATCATACGAATGGATTATAATGGATCGTACGAATGAATTAGAATGGATACATTCATGCGAATGAATTAGAATGGATTGTATGAATGAATTAGAATGGATCGTACGAATGAATTAGAAAGGATCATACGAATGAATTAGAATGGATACATTCGAGCGAATAAATTAGAATAGATCGTACGAATGAATTAGAATGGATCATACAAATGAATTAGAAAGGTTACATTTGTGAGAATAAGTTAGAATGGATCGTATGAATGAATTAGAATAGATTGCATGAATGAATTAGAATGGATCATACGAATGAATTGGAATGGATCGTACGAATGAATTAGAATGGATACATTCATGCAAATAAATTAGAATGGATCGTACGAATGAATTAGAATGGATCATACGAACGAATTAGAATGGATCGTGCGAATGAATTAAAATAGATCGTACGAATGAATTAGAATGGATCATACAAATGAATTAGAAAGGTTACATTCGTGAGAATGAATTAGAATGGATCGTACGAATGAATTAGAATGGATCGTATGAATGAATTAGAATGGATACATTCGAGCGAATGAATTAGAATGGATCGTACGAATGAATTCGAATGGATACATTCATGTGCACAAAGGTATCCATTCTAATTCATTCGCACAATTAGAATGGATCATGCGAATGAATTAGAATGGATCGTACGAATAAATTAGAATGGATACATTCGAGCGAATGAATTAGAATGGATCATACGAATAAATTAGAATGGATCGTGCGAATGAATTAGAATGGATCGTACGAATGGATTAGAATGGATCGTACGATTGGATTAGAATGGAACGTATGAATGGATTAGAATGGATCGTGCGAATGGATTAGAATGGATCGTACGAATGAATTAGAATGGATCATACAAATGAATTAGAAAGGTTACATTCGTGAGAATGAATTAGAATGGATCGTACGAATGAATTAGAATGGATCCACCGAATGAATTAGAATGGTTACATTTGTGCGAATGAATTAGAATGTATCATGCGAATGAATTAGAATGGATCGTACGAATGAATTAGAATGGTTACATTCGTGCGAATGAATTAGAATGGATCGTACGAATGAATTAGAATGGATACATTCGAGCGAATAAATTAGAATAGATCGTACGAATGAATTAGAATGGATCGTACAAATGAATTAGAAAGGTTACATTTGTGAGAATAAGTTAGAATGGATCGTATGAATGAATTAGAATAGATTGCATGAATGAATTAGAATGGATCATACGAATGAATTGGAATGGATCGTACGAATGAATTAGAATGGATACATTCATGCAAATAAATTAGAATGGATCGTACGAATGAATTAGAATGGATCATACGAACGAATTAGAATGGATCGTGCGAATGAATTAAAATAGATCGTACGAATGAATTAGAATGGATCATACAAATGAATTAGAAAGGTTACATTCGTGAGAATGAATTAGAATGGATCGTACGAATGAATTAGAATGGATCGTATGAATGAATTAGAATGGATACATTCGAGCGAATGAATTAGAATGGATCGTACGAATGAATTCGAATGGATACATTCATGTGCACAAAGGTATCCATTCTAATTCATTCGCACAATTAGAATGGATCATGCGAATGAATTAGATCGTACGAATGAATTAGAATGGATACATTCGAGCGAATGAATTAGAATGGATCATACGAATAAATTAGAATGGATCGTGCGAATGAATTAGAATGGATCGTACGAATGGATTAGAATGGATCGTACGATTGGATTAGAATGGAACGTATGAATGGATTAGAATGGATCGTGCGAATGGATTAGAATGGATCGTACGAATGAATTAGAATGGATCATACAAATGAATTAGAAAGGTTACATTCGTGAGAATGAATTAGAATGGATCGTACGAATGAATTAGAATGGATCCACCGAATGAATTAGAATGGTTACATTTGTGCGAATGAATTAGAATGTATCATGCGAATGAATTAGAATGGATCGTACGAATGAATTAGAATGGTTACATTCGTGCGAATGAATTAGAATGGATCGTACGAATGAATTAGAATGGATCGTACGAATGAATTAGAATGGATCGTATGAATGAATTAGAATGGATACATTCGAGCGAATGAATTAGAATTGTTCGTACGAATGAATTATAATAGATCGTACGAATGAATTAGAATGGATCGCTCGAATGGATCCATTCTAATTAGAATGGATCATACGAATGAATTAGAATGGATCGTACAAATGAATTAGAATGGATTGTGCGAATGAATTAGAATGGATCCATTCTAATTAGAATGGATCGTACGAATGAATTAGAATGGATTCATTTGTACGATCCATTCAAATTTATTCACATGATCCATTCTAATTTTTTCGCACGAATGTATCCATTCTAATTCATTTGCACGATCCATTCTAATTCATTCTGATGATCCATTCTAATTCATTCGTACGATCCATTCTAACTAGAATGGATCCATTCGAGCGATCCATTCTAATTCATTCGTACGATCCATTCTAATTCATTCGTACGATCCATTCTAATCCATTCGTACGATCCATTATAAACCATTCGTACGATCCATTCTAATTCATTCGCACGAATGTAACCATTCTAATTCATTCATACGATCCATTCTAATTCATTTCTATGATCCATTCTAATTCATTCGTATGATCAATTCTAATTCATTCGCACGATCCATTCTGATTCATTCGTATTATCCATTCTAATTCATTCGCACACATGTAACCATTCTAATTCATTCGCACACATGTACCATTCTAATTCATTCGTATGATCCATTCTAATTCATTCGCATGATACATTCTAATTCATTCACACAAATGTAACCATTCTAATTCATTCGGTGAATCCATTCTAATTCATTCGTACGATCCATTCTAATTCATTCTCACGAATGTAACCTTTCTAATTCATTTGTATGATCCATTCTAATTCATTCGTACGATCCATTCTAATTCATTCATACGATCCATTCTAATCCATTCGTACGATCCATTCTAATACATTCGCACGATCCATTCTAATTTATTCGTACGATCCATTCTAATTCATTCGCTCGAATGTATCCACTCTAATTCATTCGTACGATCCATTCTAATTCATTCGTACGATCCATTCTAATCCATTCGTACGATCCATTCTAATTCATTCGTACAATGTGTTCTAATCCATTCATACGATCCATTCTAATTCATTCGTACGATCCATTCTAATTCATTCGTACGATCTATTCTAATTCATTCGTACGATCCATTCTAATCCATTCTAATTCATTCGCTCGAATGTATCCATTCTAATTCATTCGTACGATCCATTCTTATTCATTCATACGTTCCATTCTAATTCATTCGCACGATCCATTCTAATCCATTCGTACTATCCATTATAATTCATTCGTTCGATCTATTCAAATTCATTCGCATGATCCATTCTAATTCATTCGTACGATCTATTCTAATTCATTCGTATGAGCTATTCTAATTCATTCGTACGATCGATTCTAATTCATTCGTACGATCCATTGTAATTCATTCATACAATCCATTCAGATTCATTCGCACAAATGTATCGATTCAAATTCATTCGTATGATCCATTCTAATTAATTCACACGATCCATTCTAGTTTAGTCGTATGAATGTATCCATTTTAATTTATTCGTACGATCCATTCTAATTCATTCGTACGATCTAATTCATTCGTACGATCCATTCTAATTCATTCGTACGATCAATTCTAATTAGAATGGATCGATCGATTCTAATTCATTCGCACGATCCATTCTAATTCATTCATACAATCCATTCAGATTCATTCGCACAACCGTATCTATTCAAATTCATTCGTACGATCCATTCTAATTCATTCGTATGATCAATTCTAATTCATTTGTATGATCCATTCCATTCGTACGATCCATTCTAATTCATTCGCATGATCCATTCTAATTCATTCGTACGATCCATTCTAATTCATTCGTATGATCCATTCTAATTCATTCCTACGATCTATTCAAATTCATTCGCTCGAATGTATCCATTCTAATTCATTCGTTCGATCCATTCTAATTCATTCGTACGATCCATTCAAATTCATTCGCATGATCCATTCTAATTCATTCGTACGATCCATTCTAATTCATTCTCACGAATGTAACCTTTCTAATTCATTTGTATGATCCATTCTAATTCATTCGTACGATCCATTCTAATCCATTCGTACGATCCATTATAATCCATTCGTACGATCCATTCTAATCCATTTGAAGGATCCATTCTACTTCATTCTCACAAATGTAACCTTTCTAATTCATTTGTACGATCCATTCTAATTCATTTGCACGATCCATTCTAATTCATTCGCACGATCCATTCAAATTCGATCGTACAAATGAATTAGAATGGATCATAGGAATGAATTAGAATGGATCGTGCAAATGAATTAGAATGGATACATTCGTGCGAATGAATTAGAATGGATCGTAGGAATGAATTAGAATGGATCGTACGAATGAATTAGAATGGATCGTACGAATGAATTAGAATAGCTCATACGAATGAATTAGAATAGATCGTACGAATGAATTAGAATGGATCATGCGAATGAATTTGAATAGATCGAACGAATGAATTATAATGGATCGTACGAATGAATTAGAATGGATCGTGCGAATGAATTAGAATGGATCGTATGAATGAATAAGAATGGATCGTACGAATGAATTAGAATGGATACATTCGAGCGAATGAATTAGAATGGATTAGAATGGATCGTACGAATGACTTAGAATGGATCGTATGAATGAATTAGAATGGATCGTACGAATGAATTAGAATGAATCGTACGAATGGATTAGAACAC
Source organism: Chamaelirium japonicum (assembly GCA_947650365.1). Taxonomy (NCBI): domain Eukaryota; kingdom Viridiplantae; phylum Streptophyta; class Magnoliopsida; order Liliales; family Melanthiaceae; genus Chamaelirium; species Chamaelirium japonicum. The sequence goes on from CANTAL010000196.1 coordinate 426,093, forward strand.
ATTGTACGAATGAATTAGAATGGATCGTACGAATGGATTAGAATGGATCTTATGAATGAATTATAATGGATCGTATGAATGAATTGAAATGGATACATTCGAGCGAATGAATTAGAATGGATCGTACGAATGAATTAGAATGGATCGTGCGAATGTATTAGAATGGATCGTACGAATGGATTAGAATGGATCGTACGTATGGATTAGAATGGATCGTACGAATGGATTAGAATGGATCGTACGAATGAATTAGAATGGATTATACAAATGAATTAGAAAGGTTACATTCGTGAGAATGAATTAGAATGGATCGTATGAATGAATTAGAATGGATCCACCGAATGAATTAGAATGGTTACATTTGTGCGAATGAATTAGAATGTATCATGCGAATAAATTAGAATGGATCGTACGAATGAATTAGAATGGATCATACGAATGAATTAGAATGTATCATGCGAATGAATTTGAATGGATCGAAAGAATGAATTAGAATAGATCGTACGAATGAATTAGAATGGATCATAGGAATGAATTAGAATGGATCGTGCAAATGAATTAGAATGGATACATTCGTGTGAATGAATTAGAATGGTTCGTGCGAATGAATTAGAATGGATCGTACGAATGAATTAGAATGGATACATTCATGCGAATGAATTAGAATGGATCGTACGAATGGATTAGAATGGATCGTACGATTGAATTAGAATGGATTGTGCGAATGAATTAGAATGGATACATTTGTGCGAATGAATTAGAATGGAATGTAAGAATGAATTGGAATAGAACGTACTAATCAATTAGAATGGATCCATTCGTACAAATGAATTAGAATGGATCGTACGAATGAATTAGAATGGATCGTACGAATGGATTAGAACGCATTGTACGAATGAATTAGAATGGATCGTGCGAATGAATTAGAATGGATCGTACGAATGAATTAGGATGGATCATACAAATAAATTAGAATGGATACATTCGTGCGAATGAATTAGAATGGATTATAGGAATGAATTAGAATGGATCATACGAATGAATTAGAATGGTTATATTCATGCGAATGAATTAGAATGGATCGTACGAATGGATTAGAATGGACCGTACGAATGGATTAGAATGGATCGTACGAATGAATTAGAATGGCTTGTGCGAATGAATTAGAATGGATACATTCGTGCGAATGAATTAGAATGGAATGTAAGAATGAATTAGAATGGATCCATTCGTACAAATGAATTAGAATGGATCGTACGAATGAATTAGAATGGATCGTAGAATGAATTAGAATGGATCATGCGAATGAATTAAAATGGATCGTACAAATGAATTAGAATGGATCGTGCGAATGAATTAGAATGGTTCGTACGAATGAATTAGAATAGATACATTTGTGCGAATGAATTAGAATGCATCGTACGAATGAATTTGAATTGATTGTACGAATGAATTAGAATGGATATATTTGAATGTATCCATTCTAATTCGTTCGTACGATTCATTCATTCGTATGAGCTATTCTAATTCATTCGTACGATCCATTCTAATTCATTCGTACGATCCATTCTAATCCATTCGTACGATCCATTCTAATTCATTCGTACAATGCGTTCTAATCCATTCGTACGATCCATTCAAATTCATTTGTTCAATCCATTCTAATTCATTTGTATGAATGGATCCATTCTAATTCATTAGTACGATCCATTCTAATTCATTCTTACATTCCATTCTAATTCATTCGCACGAATGTATCCATTCTAATTCATTTGCATAATCCATTCTAATTCATTCGTACGAACCATTCTAATCGATTCGTACGATCCATTCTAATCCATTCGTACGATCCATTCTAATTCATTCGCAGGAATGTAACCATTCTAATTCATTCGTACGATCCATTCTAATTCATTCCTACGATCCATTCTAATTCATTCGCACGAATGTATCCATTCTAATTCATTTTTATGATCCATTCTAATTCATTCGTATGATCCATTCTAATTCATTCGCACGATCCATTCTAATTCGTTCGTGTGATCCATTCTAATTCATTCGTACGATCCATTCTAATTCATTTGCATGAATGTATCCATTCTAATTCATTCGTACGATCCATTCCAATTCATTCGCATGATCCATTCTAATTCATTCATGCAATCCATTCTAATTAGTTCATACGATCCATTCTAACTCATTCTTACAAATGTAACATTTCTAATTCATTTGTACGATCTATTCTAATTTATTCGTACGATCTATTCTAATTCATTCGCTCGAATGTATCCTTTCTGATTCATTCGTATGATCCATTTTAATTTATTCGCACGAATGTAACAATTCTAATTCATTCGTACGATCCATTCTAATTCATTCATACAATCCATTCTAATTCATTCGCACGAATATATCCATTCTAATTCATTCGTACGATCCATTCTAATCCATTCGTACGATCCATTCTAATTCATTCGCACAAATATATCTATTCTAATTCATTCGTACAATCCATTCTAATTCATTCGTACGATCCATTCTAATACATTCGCACGATCCATTCTAATTCTTTCATATGATCCATTCTAATTCATTCGCACGAATGTATCCATTCTAATTTATTCGCACGAATGTATCCATTCTAATCCATTCGTACGATCCATTCTAATCCATTCGTACGATCGATTCTAATTCATTCATACGATCCATTCTAATTCATTCGTATGATCAATTCTAATTCATTCGCATGATCCATTCTAATTCATTCGTACAATCCATTCTAATTCATTCGCACGAATGTATCCATTCTAATTGATTCGTACAAATGAATTAGAAATGAATAAGAATGGATCGTACGAATGAATTAGAATGGATCATACGAATGAATTAGAATGGATCGTACGAATGGATCCATTCTAATCCATTCTAATTAGAATGGATCATGCGAACGAATAAGAATGGATCCATTCTAATTCGTACGAATGGATCCATTCTAATCCATTCGTACGATCCATTCTAATTCATTCGCTCGAATGTATCCATTCTAATTCATTCGTGCGATCCATTCTTATTCATTCATACGATCCATTCTAATTCATTCGCACGATCCATTCTAATTCATTCGCACAATCCGTTCTAATTCATTCGCACAATCCATTCTAATTCATTCGCACGAATGTATCCATTCTAATTCATTCGTACGATCCATTCTAATTCATTCGTACAATCCATTCTAATTCATTCGCATAAATGTATCCATTCTAATTCATTCGTACGATCCATTCTAATTCATTCGTACGATCCATTCTAATCCATTCATACGATCCATTCTAACTCATTCTCACAAATGTATCAATTCTAATTCATTCTTACGATCTATTCTAATTCATTCGCTCGAATGTATCCATTCTAATTCATTCGTTCGATCCATTCTAATTCATTCGTACGATCCATTCAAATTCGTTCGCAGATCCATTCTAATTCATTCGCTCGATCCATTCTAATTCATTCGTACGATCTATTCTAATCCATTCGCTCGAATGGATCGTACGAATGAATTAGAATGGATCGGACGAATTAGAATGGATCATGCGAATGAATTAGAATGGATCGTACGAATGAATTAGAATGGATCGTGCGAATGAATTAGAATGGATCGTACGAATGAATTAGAATGGATTTGTACGAATGAATTAGGATGGATCGTACGAATGAATTAGAATGGATTGTACGAATGAATTAGAATGGATCGTACGAATGAATTAGAATGGTTACATTCGTGCGAATGAATTAGAATGGATCGTACGAATGAATTAGAATGGATCGTGCGAATGAATTAGAATTGATCATACGAATGAATTAGAATGGATCGTACGAATGAATTAGAATGGATCATGCGAATGAATTAGAATAGATCGTACGAATGAATTAGAATGGATTGTACGAATGAATTAGATTGCATCGTACGAATGAATTTGAATGGATCGTACGAATGAATTAGAATGGATCGTACGAATGAATTAGAATGGATCGTACGAATGATCGTACGAATGAATTAGAATGGATCATGCGAATGAATTAGAATAGATCGTACGAATGAATTAGAATGGATCGTACGAATAAATTAGAATGGATCGTGCGAATGAATTAGAATGGATCGTACGAATGAGTTAGAATGAATCTGCCGAATGAGTTAGAATGGATCATACGAATGAATTAGAATGGATCGTACGAATGAATTAGAATGGATACATTCGTGCGAATGAATTAGAATGGATCAGACTAATGAATTAGAATTGATCGTGCGAATGAATTAGAATGGATCGTACGATTGAATTTGAATGGATCGTACGAATAAATTAGAATGGATACATTTGTGCGATGAATACGAATGGAGCGTACGAATGAATTACAATGGAGCGTACGAATGAACTAGAATGGATACAATCGTGCGAATGAATTAGAATAGATCATATGAAAGAATTAGAATGGATCGTGCGAATGAATTAGAAAGGATCGTACGAATGACTTAGAATGGATATATTCGTGCGAATGAATTAGAATGGATCGTACGAATGAATTAGACTGGATCGTACGAATAAATTAGAATGGATACATTCATGCAAAAGAATTAGAATGGATCGTGCGAATGAATTAGAATCGATCGTACGAATGAATTAGAATGGATCGTACGAATGAATTAGATCGTACGAATGAATTAGAATGGATCGTGCGAATGAATTAGAATTGATCATACGAATGAATTAGAATGGATCGTGCGAATGAGTTAGAATGGATCGTACGAATGCATTAGAATGGATACATTCGTGCGAATGAATTAGAATGGATCATACGAATGAATTAGAATGGATACATTTGTGCGAATGAATTTGAATGGATTGCATGAATTGAATTAGAATGGATCGTACGAATGGATTAGAATGGATCGTACGAATGAATTAGAATGGATCATACAAATGAATTAGAAAGGTTACATTCGTGAGAATGAATTAGAATGGATCGTGCGAATGAATTAGAATTGATCATACGAATGGATTAGAATGGATCGTACGAATGAATTAGAATAGATCGTGCGAATGAATTAGAATGGATCGTACGAACGAATTAAAATGGATCGTACGAACGAATTAGAATGGATCGTATGAACGAATTAGAATGGATCGTACGAATGAATTAGAATGGATACATTCGAGCGAATGAATTAGAATGGATCGTGCAAATGAATTAGAATAGATCGCTCAAATGTATCGTATGAATGGATTAGAATGGATCGTACGAATGAATTAGAGTGGATTATACGAATGTATCCATTCTAATTCGTTCGTACGATCCATTCTAATTCATTCGTACGATCCATTCTAATTCATTCGTACGATCCATTCTAATTCATTCGTACGATCCATTCTAATCCATTATAATTCATTCGCTCGAATGTATCCATTCTAATTCATTCGTACGATCCATTCTTATTCATTCATACGTTCCATTCGAATTCATTCGCACGATCCATTCTAATCCATTCGTACGATCCATTATAATTCATTCGTTCGATCCATTCAAATTCATTCGCATGATCCATTCTAATTCATTCGTACGATCTATTCTAATTCATTCGTATGAGCTATTCTAATTCATTCGTACGATCCATTCTAATTCATTTGTACGATCCATTGTAATTCATTCATACAATCCATTCAGATTCATTCGCACAAATGTATCCATTCAAATTCATTCGTACGATCCATTCTAATTAATTCACACGATCCATTTTAATTCAGTCGTATGAACGTATCCATTTTAATTCATTCGTACGATCCATTCTAATTCATTCGTACGATCTAATTCATTCGTACGATCCATTCTAATTCATTCGTACGATCAATTCTAATTAGAATGGATCGATCGATTCTAATTCATTCGCACGATCCATTCTAATTCATTCATACAATCCATTCAGATTCATTCGCACAAACGTATCCATTCAGATTCATTCGCACAAACGTATCCATTCAAATTCATTCGTACGATCCATTCTAATTCATTCGTAGGATCCATTCTAATTCATTCGTATGATCCATTCCATTCGTACGATCCATTCTAATTCATTCGCATGATCCATTCTAATTCATTCGTTCGATCCATTCTAATTTATTCGTACGATCCATTCAAATTCATTCGCATGATCCATTCTAATTCATTCGTGCGATCCATTCTAATTCATTCTCACGAATGTAACCTTTCTAATTCATTTGTATGATCCATTCTAATTCATTCGTACGATCCATTCTAATCCATTCGTACGATCCATTCTAATCCATTCGTACGATCTATTCTAATCCATTTGTACGATCCATTCTACTTCATTCTCACAAATGTAACCTTTCTAATTCATTTGTACGATCCATTCTAATTCATTTGCACGATCCATTCTAATTCATTCGCACGATCCATTCAAATTCGATCGTACGAATGAATTAGAATGGATAATAGGAATGAATTAGAATGGATCGTGCAAATGAATTAGAATGGATACACTCGTGCGAATGAATTAGAATGGATCGTAGGAATGAATTAGAATGGATCGTACGAAGGAATTAGAATGGATCGTACGAATGAATTAGAATAGCTCATACGAATAAATTAGAATAGATCGTACAAATGAATTAGAATGGATCATGCGAATGAATTTGAATGGATCGAACGAATAAATTATAATGGATCGTACGAATGGATTAGAATGGATCGTGCGAATGAATTAGAATGGATCGTATGAATGAATACGAATGGATCGTACGAATGAATTAGAATGGATACATTCGAGCGAATGAATTAGAATGGATCATACGAATGAATTAGAATGGATCGTACGAATGAATTAGAATGAATCGTACGAATGGATTAGAACACATTGTACGAATGAATTAGAATGGATCATACGAATGGATTAGAATGGATCTTACGAATGAATTAAAATGGATCGTATGAATGAATTAGAATGGATACATTCGAGCGAATGAATTAGAATGGATCGTACGAATGAATTAGAATGGATCGTGAGAATGTATTAGAATGGATCGTACGAATGGATCGTACGTATGGATTAGAATGGATCGTACGAATGGATTAGAATGGATCGTACGAATGAATTAGAATGGATAATACAAATGAATTAGAAAGGTTACATTCGTGAGAATGAATTAGAATGGATCGTATGAATGAATTAGAATGGATCCACCGAATGAATTAGAATGGTTACATTTGTGCAAATGAATTAGAATGTATCATGCGAATGAATTAGAATGGATCGTACGAATGAATTAGAATGGATCATACGAATGAATTAGAATGTATCATGCGAATGAATTTGAATGGATCGGAAGAATGAATTAGAATGGATCGTACGAATGAATTAGAATGGATCATAGGAATGAATTACAATGGATCGTGCAAATGAATTAGAATGGATACATTCGTGTGAAAGAATTAGAATGGATCGTGCGAATGAATTAGAATGGATCGTACGAATGAATTAGAATGGATACATTCATGCGAATGAATTAGAATGGATCGTACGAATGGATTAGAATGGATCGTACGAATGGATTAGAATGGATCGTACGATTGAATTAGAATGGATTGTGCGAATGAATTAGAATGGATACATTTGTGCGAATGAATTAGAATGGAATGTAAGAATGAATTGGAATGGAACGTACTAATGAATTAGAATGGATCCATTTGTACAAATGAATTAGAATGGATCGTACGAATGAATTAAAATGGATCGTACGAATGGATTAGAACGCATTGTATGAATGAATTAGAATGGATTGTGCGAATGAATTAGAATGGATCGTACGAATGAATTAGAATGGTTCATACAAATGAATTAGAATGGATACATTCGTGCGAATGAATTAGAATGGATCGTAGGAATGAATTAGAATGGATCATACGAATGAATTAGAATGGTTATATTCGTGCGAATGAATTAGAATGGATCGTACGAATGGATTAGAATGGATCGTACGAATGGATAAGAATGGATCGTACGAATGAATTAGAATGGCTTGTGCGAATGAATTAGAATGGATACATTCGTGCGAATGAATTAGAATGGAATGTAAGAATGAATTAGAATGGATCCATTCGTACAAATGAATTAGAATGGATCGTACAAATGAATTAGAATGGATCGTACAAATGAATTAGAATGGATCCATTCGTACAAATGAATTAGAATGGATCATACGAATGAATTAGAATGGATCGTGCGAATGAATTAGAATGGATCGTACGAATGCATTAGAATGTTTACATTCGTGCGAATGAATTAGAATGGATCATACGAATGAATTAGAATGGATACATTTGTGCGAATGAATTTGAATGGATTGCACGAATTGAATTAGAATGGATCGTACGAATGGATTAGAATGGATCGTACGAATGAATTAGAATGGATCATACAAATGAATTAGAAAGGTTATATTCATGAGAATGAATTAGAATGGATCGTGCGAATGAATTAGAATTGATCATACGAATGGATTAGAATGGATCGTACGAATGAATTAGAATAGATCGTGCGAATGAATTAGAATGGATCGTACGAACGAATTAAAATGGATCGTACGAATGAATTAGAATGGATCGTATGAACGAATTAGAATGGATCGTACGAATGAATTAGAATGGATACATTCGAGCGAATGAATTAGAATGGATCGTACGAATGAATTAGAATGGATACATTCGAGCGAATGAATTAGAATGGATCGTGCAAATGAATTAGAATGGATCGCTCAAATGTATCGTATGAATGGATTAGAATGGATCGTACGAATGAATTAGAGTGGATCATACAAATGAATTAGAATGAATCGTATGAATGAATTAGAATGGATCGTACGAATGGATTAGAATGGATCGTACGAATGGATTAGAATGGATCGTACGAATGGATTAGAATGGATAATACAAATGAATTAGAAAGGTTACATTCGTGAGAATGAATTAGAATGGATCGTACGAATGAGTTAGAATGGATCATACGAATGAATTAGAATGGATCGTACAAATGAATTAGAATGGATCGAACGAATGAATTAGAATGGATACATTCGAGCGAAGGAATTAGAATAGATCGTAGGAATGAATTAGAATGAATCATATGAATGAATTAGAATGGATCGTGCGAGTAAATTAGAATGGATTGTACGAATGAATTATAATGGATACATTCGTGCGAATGAATTAGAATGGATCGGACGAATGAATTAGAATGGATCATACGAATGAATTAGAATGGATCGTGCGAATGAATTTGAATGAATCGTACGAATGCATTAGAATGGATACATTTGTGCGAATGAATTAGATTGGATCGTGCGAATGAATTAGAATGGATCGTGCGAATGAATTAAAATGGATCGTGCGAATGAATTTGAATGGATCGTACAAATGAATTAGAATGAATCGTACGATCCATTCTAATTTATTCTCACAAATGTAACCTTTCTAATTTATTTGTACGATCCATTCTAATTCATTCGTACGATCCATTCTAATTCATTCGCATGATCCATTCTAATTCATTCATACGATCCATTCTAATTAATTCGCACGATCCATTCTAATTCATTCGTACGTTCCATTCTAATTCATTCGCTCGAATGTAACCATTTTAATTCATTCATACGATCCATTCTAATTCATTCATATGATCCATTCTAATTCATTCTCACGAATGTAACCTTTCTAATTCATTTCTATGTATCCATTCTAATTCATTCGTACAATCCATTCTAATTCATTCGCACAATCCATTCTAATTCATTCCTACGTACGATCCATTCTAATTCATTCGTACGATCCATTCTAATTCATTCGCACGAATGTATCCATTCTAATGCATTCGTACGATCCATTCTAATTCATTCGCACGATCCATTCAAATTCATTCGTACGATCCATTCTAATGCATTCGTACGATTCATTCTAATTCATTCGCACGATCCATTCTAATTCATTCATACGATCCATTCTAATTCATTCCTACGATCCATTCTAATTCATTCGCACGAATGTATCCATTCTAATTCATTCGTACGATCCATTCTAATGGTTACATTCATGCGAATGAATTAGAATGGATCGTACAAATGAATTAGAATGGATCGTACAAATGAATTAGAAAGGTTACATTTGTGCGAATGAAATAGAATGGATCGTACGAATGAAATAGAATGGATCGTACGAATGAATTAGAATGGATCGTACGAATGAATTAGAATGTATCGTACGAATAAATTAGAATAGCTCATACGAATGAATTAGAATGAATCCTACGAATGAATTAGAATGGATACATTCGTGCGAATGAATTAGAATAGATCGTATGAATGAATTAGAATGGATCGTACGAATAAATTAAAATGGATCGTGCGAATGAATTTGAATGGATCGTACGAATGAATTAGAATGGATCATACAAATGAATTAGAATGGATACATTCGAGCGAATGAATTAGAATGGATCGTACGAATGAATTAAAATGGATCATAGGAATGAATTAGAATGGATCGTGCAAATGAATTAGAATGGATGCATTCGTGCGAATGAATTAGAATGGATCGTAGGAATGAATTAGAATGGATCGTACGAATGAATTAGAATGGTTGCATTCGTGCGAATGAATTAGAATGGATCGTACGAATGGTTTAGAATGGATCGTACGAATGGATCGTACGAATGGATTGTACGAATGTATCCATTCTAATTCGTTCGTACGATCCATTCTAATTCATTCCTACGATCCATTCTAATTCATTCGTACGATCCATTCTAATCCATTCTAATTCATTCGCTCGAATGTATCCATTCTAATTCATTCGTACGATCAATTCTTATTCATTCATACGTTCCATTCTAGTTCATTCGCACGATCCATTCTAATCCATTCGTACGATCCATTATAATTCATTCGTTCGATCCATTCAAATTCATTCGCATGATCCATTCTAATTCATTCGTACGATCTATTCTAATTTATTCGTATGAGCTAATCTAATTCATTCGTACGATCCATTCTAATTCATTCGTACGATCCATTGTAATTCATTCATACAATCCATTCAGAATCATTCGCACAAATGTATCCATTCAAATTCATTCATACGATCCATTCTAATTAATTCACACGATCCATTCTAATTCAGTCGTATAAATGTATCCATTTTAATTCATTCGTACGATCCATTCTAATTCATTCGTACGATCTAATTCATTCGTACGATCCATTCTAATTCATTCGTACGATCAATTCTAATTAGAATGGATCGATCGATTCTAATTCATTCGCACGATCCATTCTAATTCATTCATACAATCCATTCAGATTCATTCGCACAAACGTATCCATTCAAATTCATTCGTACGATCCATTCTAATTCATTCGTATGATCTATTCTTATTCATTCGTATGATCCACTCCATTCGTACGATCCATTCTAATTCATTCGCATGATCCATTCTAATTCATTCGTACGATCCATTCTAATTCATTCGTATGATCCATTCTAATTCATTCCTACGATCTATTCAAATTCATTCGCTCGAATATATCCATTCTAATTCATTCGTTCGATCCATTCTAATTCATTCGTACGATCCATTCAAATTCATTCGCATGATCCATTCTAATTCATTCGTACGATCCATTCTAATTCATTCTCACGAATGTAACCTTTCTAATTCATTTGTATGATCCATTCTAATTCATTCGTACGGTCCATTCTAATCCATTCGTACGATCCATTCTAATTCATTCGTACAATCCATTCTAATCCATTTGTACGATCCATTCTACTTCATTCTCACAAATGTAACCTTTCTAATTCATTTGTACGATCCATTCTAATTCATTTGCATGATCCATTCTAATTCATTCGCATGATCCATTCAAAATCGATCGACCGAATGAATTAGAATGGATCATCGGAATGAATTAGAATGGATCGTGCAAATGAATTAGAATGGATACATTCGTGCGAATGAAATAGAATGGATCATAGGAATGAATTAGAATGGATCGTACGAATGAATTAGAATGGATCGTACGAATGAATTAGAATAGCTCATACGAATGAATTAGAATAGGTCGTACGAATGAATTAGAATGGATCATGCGAATGAATTTGAATGGATCGAACGAATGAATTATAATGGATCATACGAATGGATTAGAATGGATCGTGCGAATGAATTAGAATGGATCGTATGAATGAATAAGAAAAGGATCGTACGAATGAATTAGAATAGATACATTCGAGTGAATGAATTAGAATGGATTAGAATGGATCGTACGAATGAATTAGAATGGATCGTACGAATGAATTAGAATGAATCGTACGAATGGATTAGAACACATTGTACGAATGAATTAGAATGGATCGTACGAATGGATTAGAATGGATCTGACGAATGAATTAGAATGGATCGTACGAATGAATTAGAATGGATACATTCGAGCGAATGAATTAGAATGGATCGTACGAATGAATTAGAATGGATCGTGCGAATGTATTAGAATGGATCGTACGAATGGATTAGAATGGATCGTACGTATGGATTAGAATGGATCATACGAATGGATTAGAATGGATCATACGAATGAATTAAAATGGATCATACAAATGAATTAGAAACGTTACATTCGTGAGAATGAATTAGAATGGATCGTATGAATGAATTAGAATGGATCCACCGAATGAATTAGAATGGTTACATTTGTGCGAATGAATTAGAATGTATCATGCGAATGAATTAGAATGGATCGTACGAATGAATTAGAATGGATCATACGAATGAATTAGAAAGTATCATGCGAATGAGTTTGAATGGATGGGAAGAATGAATTAGAATGGATCGTACGAATGAATTAGAATGGATCATAGGAATGAATTAGAATGGATCGTGCAAATGAATTAGACTGGATACATTCGTGTGAATGAATTAGAATGGATCGTGCGAATGAATTAGAATGGATCGTACGAATGAATTAGAATGGATACATTCATGCGAATGAATTAAAATGGATCGTACGAATGGATTAGAATGGATCGTATGAATGGATTAGAATGGATCGTACGATTGAATTAGAATGGATTGTGCGAATGAATTAGAATGGATACATTTGTGCGAATGAATTAGAATGGAATGTAAGAATGAATTGGAATGGAACGTACTAATGAATTAGAATGGATCCATTCGTACAAATGAATTAAAATGGATCGTACGAATGAATTAGAATGGATCGTACGAATGGATTAGAACGCATTGTACGAATGAATTAGAATGGATCGTGCGAATGAATTAGAATGGATCGTACGAATGAATTAGAATGGATCATACAAATGAATTAGAATAGATACATTCGTGCGAATGAATTAGAATGGATCGTAGGAATGAATTAGAATGGATCATACGAATAAATTAGAATGGTTATATTCGTGCGAATAAATTAGAATTGATCGTACGAATGGATTAGAATGGATCGTACGAATGGATGTGAATGGATCGTACGAATGAATTATAATGGCTTATGCGAATGAATTAGAATGAATACATTCGTGCGAATGAATTAGAATGGAATGTAAGAATGAATTAGAATGGATACATTCGTGCGATTGAATTAGAATAGATCGTATGAATTAATTAGAATGGATCGCACGAATAAATTAGAATGGATCGTGCGAATGAATTTGAATGGATCGTACGAATGAATTAGAATAGATCATGCAAATGAATTAGAATGAATACATTCGAGCGAATGAATTAGAATGGATCGTACGAATGAATTAGAATGGATCATAGGAATGAATTAGAATGGATCGTGCAAATGAATTAGAATGGATGCATTCGTGCGAATGAATTAGAATGGATCGTAGGAATGAATTAGAATGGATCGTACGAATGAATTAGAATGGTTACATTCGTGCGAATGAATTAGAATGGATCGTACGAATGGTTTAGAATGGATCGTACGAATGGATTAGAATGGATTATATGAATGAATTAGAATGGATCGTACAAATGAATTAGAAAGGTTACATTTGTGAGAATGAATTAGAATGGATCGTACGAACGAATTAGAATGGATCGTACGAATGAATTAGAATGGATCGTACGAATGAATTAGAATGGATCATATGAATGAATTAGAATGGTTACATTCGTGCGAATGAATTAGAATGGATCGTACGAATAGATTAGAATGGATCGTACGAATGGATTAGAACGTATTGTACGAATGAATTAGAATAGATACATTTGTGCGAATGAATTAGATTGCATCGTACGAATGAATTAGAATGGATCGTACGAATGAATTAGAATGGATCATGCGAATGAATTAGAATGGATCGTACGAATGAATTAGAATGGATACATTCGAGCGAATGAATTAGAATGGATCGTACGAATGAATTAGAATGGATACATTCGTGCAAATGAATTAGAATGGATCGTACGAATGAATTAGAATGGATCGTAGTAATGAATTAGAATGGATCCACCGAATGAGTTAGAATGGATCATACGAATGAATTAGAATGGATCGTACGAATGAATTAGAATGGATACATTCGAACAAATGAATTAGAATAGATCGTAGGAATGAATTAGAATGGATCATACGAATGAATTAGAATGGATCGTGTGAATGAATTAGAATGGATCGTACGAATGGATTAGAATTGATCGTACGAATGAATTAGAATGGATCGTAAGAATGAATTAGAATAGCTCATACGAATGAATTAGAATGAATCATACGAATGAATTAGAATGGTTACATTCGTGCGAATGAATTAGAATAGATCATACAAATGAATTAGAATGGATCGTACGAATGAATTAGAATGGATACATTTGTGCGAATGAATTAGAACGGATCGTATATTCGTGCAAATAAATTAGAATGGATCATACAAATGAATCAGAATGGATCGTACGAATGAGTTAGAATGGGTCATGCGAATGAATTATAATGGATCGTACGAATGAATAAGAATGGATCCACCGAATGAGTTAGAATGGATCATACGAATGAATTAGAATGGATCGTACGAATGAATTAGAATGGATTGTGCGAATGAATTAGAATAGATCGTATGAATGAATTAAAATGGATCGTACGAATGAATTAGAATAGCTCATACGAATGAATTAGAATGGTTACATTTGTGCGAATGAATTAGAATAGATCGTACGAATGAATTAGAATGGATCGTGCGAATGAATTAGAATGGATCGTACGAATGAATTAGAATAGATCATACAAATGAATTAGAATGGATCCACCGAATGAGTTAGAATGGATCATACGAATGAATTAGAATGGATCGTACGAACGAATTAGAATGGATTGTGCGAATGAATTAGAATGGATCGTATGAATGAATAAGAATGGATCGTACAAATTAATTAGAATGGATCGTGCGAATGAATTAGAATGAAACGTACGAATGCATTAGAATGGATCGTACGAATGAATTAGAATGAATCGTATCATTCGTACGATCAATTCTAATTCATTTGTACAATCCATTCTAATTCATTCGCACAAATGTATCCATTCTAATTTATTCGTACAATCCATTCAAATTCAATCGTATGATCCATTCTAATTCATTCGCACAAATGTATCCATTCTAATTCATTCGTACGATCCATTCTAATTCATTCGTTCGATCCTTTCTAATTCATTCGTACGATCCATTCTAATTCATTCGCTCGAATGTATCTAATCTAATTCATTCGTACGATCCATTCTAATTCGTTCATATGATCCATTCAAATTCGTTCGTACGATCCATTCTAAAATGAGTTAGAATGGATCATACGAATGAATTAGAATGGATCGGACGAATGAATTAGAATGGATTGTGCGAATGAATTAGAATGGATCGCATGAATGAATAAGAATGGATCGTACCTATGAATTAGAATGGATCGTACGAATGAATTAGAATGGATCGAACGAATGAATTAGAATGGATCGTACGAATGAATTAGAATGGATACATTTGTGCGAATGAATTAGAATGGATCATACGATTGAATTTGAATGAATCATACGAATAAATTAGAATGGATACATTTGTGCGAATGAATTAGAATGGATCGTACAAATGAATTAGAATGGATCGTACAAACGAATTAGAATGGATCGTACGAATGAATTAGAATGGATACATTCGAGCGAATGAATTAGAATGGATCGTACGAATGAATTAGAATGGATCGTACGAATGGATAAGAATGGATCGTACGAATGGATTAGAATAGATCGTACGAATGGATTAGAATGGATCGTACGAATGAATTAGAATGGATCGAACGAATGAATTAGAATAGATCGTACAAATGAATTTGAATGGATACATTTGTGCGAATGAATTAGAATGGATCATACGATTGAATTTGAATGGATCGTACGAATAAATTAGAATGGATACATTTGTGCGAATGAATTAGAATGGATCGTACAAATGAATTAGAATGGATCGTACGAATGAATTAGAATGGATCGTACGAATGAATTAGAATGGATCGTACAAATGAATTAGAAAGGTTACATTCGTGAGAATAAATTAGAATGGATCTTACGAATAAATTAGAATGGATCGTGTTAATGAATTAGAATGGATCGAACGAATGAATTAGAATGGATCGTACAAATGAATTAGAAAGGTTACATTTGTCAGAATGAATTAGAATGGATCGTACAAATGAATTAGAATGGATCGTGCGAATGAATTAGAATGGATCGTTCGAATGAATTACAATGGATCGTGCGAATGAATTAGAATGGATCGTACGAATGAATTAGAATGGATCGTGCGAATGAATTAGAATGAATCGTACGAATGCATTAGAATGGATACATTCGTGCGAATGAATTAGAATGGATCGTATGAATAAATTAGAATGGATCATACAAATGAATTAGAAAGGTTACATTCGTGAGAATGAATTAGAATGGATCGTACAAATGAATTAGAATGGATCATACGAATGAATTAGAATGAATCGTACGAATGAATTAGAATGGATTGTACAAATGAATTAGAATGGATACATTCGTGCGAATGAATTAGAATGGATCGTATGAACGAATTAGAATGGATCGTATGAACGAATTAGAATGGATCGTATGAATTAGAATGGATACATTTGTGCGAATGAATTAGAATGGATCGTACGAATGGATTAGAATGGATCGTACGAATGGATTAGAATGGATCGTGCAAATGAATTAGAATGGATCGTACGAATGAATTAGAATGGATCGTACGAATGAATTTGAATGGATTGTACGAATGAATTAGAATGGATCATGCGAATGAATTAGAATAGTTCGTGCGAATGAATTAGAATGGATCGTGCGAATGAATTAGAATGGATCGTACGAATGGATTAGAACGCGTTGTACGAATGAATTAGACATTCGTACAATCCATTCTAATTCATTCGCACGATCCATTCTAATTCATTCGTATGATCCATTCTAATTCATTCGTATGATCCATTCTAATTCATTCGTATGATCCATTCTAACTCATTCGCACAAATGTATCCATTCTAATTCATTCGTACGATCCATTCTAATTCATTCGTACGATCGATTCTAATTCATTCGTACGATCCATTCTAATTCATTCGTATGATCCATTCTAATCCATTCGCACGATCTATTCTAATTCATTCGCACGATCAATTCTAATTCATTCGCATGATCCTTCCTAATTCATTCGTACGATCCATTCTAATTCATTCATATGATCTATTCTAATTCATTTGTTCGATTCATTCTAATTCATTCGCGCGATCCATTCAAATTCATTCGCACGATCCATTCTAATTCGTTCATATGATCCATTCTAATTTGTTCGTACGATCCATTCTAATCCATTCGTACGATCTATTCAAATTCATTCGCACGAATGTAACCTTTCAAATTCATTTGTACGATCCATTCTAATTCATTCGTACGATCCATTCTAATTCATTCGCACTAATGAAACCATTCTAATTCATTCGTACGATCCATTCTAATCCATTTGTATGATCCATTCTAATCCATTCGTACGATCCATTCTAATTCATTCTCACAAATGTAACTTTTCTAATTCGTTTGTACGATCCATTCTAATTCATTCGTATGATCCATTCTAATTCATTCATACGATCCATTCTAATCCATTCGTACGATCCATTCTAATCCATTCTAATTCATTCGTACGATTCATTTATACGATCCATTTTAATTCATTCGCGCGATTCATTCTAATTCATTCGTACGATCCATTCTAATTCATTCGCACGAATGTATCCATTCTAATTCATTCGTACAATCCATTCTAATTCATTCGCACGATCCATTCTAATTCATTCATATGATCCATTCTAATTCATTCCTACGATCTATTCTAATTCATTCGCTCGAATGTATCCATTCTAATTCATTCGTTCGATCCATTCTAATTCATTCGTACGATCCATTCTAATTAATTTGTACGATCCATTCTAATTCATTCGTACGATCCATTCTTATTCATTCGTACGATCCATTCTAATTCATTCGCACAAATGTAACCTTTCTAATTCATTTGTACGATCCATTCTAATTCATTCGTATGATCCATTCTAATTCATTCGCATAAATGTAACCATTCTAATTCATTCGTACGATCCATTCTAATTCAATCCTACGATCCATTCTAATTCATTCGCACGAATGTACCCATTCTAATTCATTTGCATGATCCATTCTAATTCATTCCTATGATCCTTTCTAATTCATTCGTACGATCCATTCTAATTCATTCGCTCGAATGTATCCATTCTAATTCATTCGTACGATTAATTCTAATTCATTCGTACGATCCATTCTAATTCATTCGTATGATCCATTCTAATCCATTCTATGATCCATTCTAATTCATTCGTACGATCCATTCTAATTCATTCTCACAAATGTAACCTTTCTAATTCATTTGTATGATCCATTCTAATTCATTTGTACGATCCATTCTAATCCATTCGTACGATTCATTCTAATCCATTCGTACGATCCATTCTAATTCATTCGCACGAATATAACCATTCTAATTCGTTCGTACGATCCATTCTAATTCATTCGTACGATCCATTCTAATTCATTCGTACGATCCATTCGTAGAAATGAATTAGAATGGTTACATTCGTGAGAATGAATTAGAATGGATCGTACGAATGAATTAGAATGGTTACATTCGTGCGAACAAATTAGAATGGATCGTACGAATGAATTAGAATGGATCGTACGATTTATTCTAATTCATTTGCACGATCCATTCTAATTCATTCCTATGATCCATTCTAATTCATTCCTACGATCCATTCTAATTCATTCGCACAAATGTATCCATTCTAATTCATTCGTACGATCCATTCAAATTCATTTCACGAAAGTAACCTTTCTAATTTACTTGTATGATCCATTCTAATTCATTCGTACGATCCATTCTAATCCATTCGTACGATCCATTCTAATCCATTCGTACGATCCATTCTAATCCATTCGTACGATCCATTCTAATTCATTCTCACAAAGGTAACCTTTCTAATTCATTTGTACGATCCATTCTAATTCATTTGTATGATCCATTCTAATACATTCGTACGATCCATTCTAATTCATTCACACGAATGTAACCATTCTAATTCATTCGTATGATCCATTCTAATTCATTCCTACGATCCATTCTAATTTATTCGCACGAATTTATCCATTCTAATTCATTCGTACGATCCATTCAAATTCAATCGTTTGATCCATTCTAATTCATTCACACAAATGTATCCATTTTAATTCATTCGTACGATCCATTCTAATTCATTCGCACGATCCATTCTAATTTATTCGCACGAATGTATCCATTCTAATTCATTTGCAAGATCCATTCTAATTCATTCCTATGATCCATTCTAATTCATTCGTACGATCCATTCTAATTTATTCGCTCGAATGTATCCATTCTAATTCATTCGTACGATCCATTCTTATTCATTCATACGATCCATTCTAATTTATTCGTCCGATCCATTCTAATTCATTCGCACGAATGTATCCATTCTAATTCATTCGTACAATCCATTCTAATTCATTCACACGATCTATTCTAATTCATTCGTATGATCCATTCTAATTCATTCCTACGATCTATTCTAATTCATTCGCTCGAATGTATCCATTCTAATTCATTCGTACGATCCATTCTAATCCATTCGTACGATCCATTCTAATCTATTCGTACGATCCATTCTAATTCATTCTCAAAAATGTAACCTTTCTAATTCATTTGTACGATCCATTCTAATTCATTCGTACAATAAATTCTAATCCATTCGTACGATCCATTCTAATCCATTCGTACGATCCATTCTAATTCATTCGCACGAATGTAACCATTCTAATTCATTCATATAATCCATTCTAATTCATTCGTCCGATCCATTCTAATTCATTCGCACGAATGTATCCATTCTAATTCATTCGTACGATCCATTCTAATTCGTTCCTATAATCCATTCTAATCCATTCGTACGATCCATTCTAATCCATTCGTATGATCCATTCTAATTCATTCGTACAAACCATTCTAATTCGTTCATACGATCCATTCTAATTCATTCTCACGAATGTAACCTTTCTAATTCATTTGTACGATCCATTCTAATTCATTTGTAGGATCCATTCTAATTCATTCGTACAATCCATTCTAATCCATTCGTACGATCCATTCTAATCCATTCGTACGATCCATTCTAATTCATTTGCACGATCCATTCTAATTCATTCCTACGATCCATTCTAATTCATTCATACGATCCATTCTAATTCATTCGCACGAATGTATCCACTCTAATTCATTCATACAATTCATTCTAATTCATTCGCACGATCCATTCTAATTCATTCATACGATCCATTCTAATTCATTCGTACGAACCATTCTAATTCATTCGTACGATCTAATTCATTCGTACGATCCATTCTAATTCATTCGCACGAATGTAACCATTCTAATTCATTCCTATGATCTATTCTAATTCATTCGCTCGAATGTATCCATTCTAATTCATTCGTTCGATCCATTCTAATTCATTCGTACGATCCATTCAAATTCATTCGCATGATCCATTCTAATTCATTCGTACGATCCATTATAATTCATTCTCATGAATGTAACCTTTCTAATTCATTTGTATGATCCATTCTAATTCATTCGTACGATCCATTCTAATTCATTCGCACAAATCCGTTCTAATTCATTCGTACGATTCATTCTAATTCATTCGCACGATCCATTCTAATTCATTTGCACGATCCATTCTAATTCATTCCTATGATCCATTCTAATTCGTTTGTACGATCCATTATAATTCATTCGCTTGAATGTATCCATTCTAATTCATTGGTACGATCCATTCTAATTCATTGGTACGATCCATTCTAATTCATTCTCACGAATGTAACCTTTCTAATTCATTTGTACGATCTATTCTAATTAGAAAGGTTACATTCGAGCGAATGAATTAGAATAGATCGTAAGAATCAATTAGAATGGATCATACGAATGAATTAGAATGGATCGTACGAATGAATTAGAATGGATTGTACGAATGAATTAGTATGGATATATTCGTGCGAATAAATTAGAATGGATCATACGAATGAATTAGAATGGATCGTACGAATGAATTAGAATTGATTGTGTGAATGAATTAGAATGGATCGTATGAATGAATAAGAATGGATCGTACGAATTAATTAGAATGGATCGTGCGAATGAAATGGAATGAATCGTACGAATGCATTAGAATGGATTGTACAAATGAATTAGAATGAATCGTACGATCCATTCTAATTCATTCGTCCGATCCATTCTAATTCATTCGCACGAATGTATCCATTCTAATTCATTCGTACAATCCATTCTAATTCATTCGCACGATCCATTCTAATTCATTCGTATGATCCATTCTAATTCACTCTCACGAATGTAACCTTTCTAATTCATTGGTATGATCCATTCTAATTCATTCGTACGATCCATTCTAATCCATTCGTACGATCCATTCTAATTCAATTCGTGCAATCCATTCAAATTCATTCGCACAAATGTATCCATTCTAATTCATTCGTATGATCCATTCTAATTCATTCGCACGAATGTATCCATTCTAATGCATTCGTATGATCCAGTCTAATTCATTCGTACGATCCATTCTAATTCATTCGTACGAATATATCCATTCTAATTCATTCGTATGATCCTTTCTAATTCATTCGCACGATCCATTCTAATTCTTTCATATGATCCATTCTAATTCATTCGCACGATTGTATCCATTCTAGTTCATTCGTACGCTCCATTGTAATTCATTCGTACGCTCCATTCTTATTCATCGCACAAATGTATCCATTCTAATTTATTCGTACGATCCATTCAAATTCAATCGTATGATCCATTCTAATTCATTCGCATGATCAATTCTAATTCATTCGTCCGATCCATTCTAATTCATTCGCACGAATGTATCCATTCTAATTCATTCGTACGATCCATTCTAATTCATTCGTATGATCCATTCTAACTCATTCGGTAGATTCATTCTAACTCATTCGTACGATCCATTCTAATTCATTCGCATGATCCATTCTAATTTATTCGTACGATCCATTCTAATTCATTCGTACGATCTATTCTAATTCATTCGCATGATCCATGCAAATTCATTCGTACGATCCATTCTAATTCATTCGTACAATCCATTCAAATTCATTCGTACGATGCAATCTAATTCATTCGTACAATCCATTCTAATTCATTCGTACGATCTATTCTAATTCATTCGCTTGATCCATTCTAATTCATTCGTACGATCCATTCTAATTCATTCGTATGATCAATTCTAATTCATTCGCACGATCCATTCTAATTCATTCGTACGATCCATTCTAATTCATTCGCACGAATGTAACCGTTCTAATTCATTCGTACGATCCATTCTAATTCATTCATACAATCCATTCTAATTCATTCGTACGATCCATTCTAATTCATTCGTACGAATCCATTCTAATTCATTCGTACGATCCATTCTAATTCATTCGCACGATCCATTCTAATTCATTCATACGATCCATTCTAATTCATTCGCTTGATCCATTCTAATTCGTCCGATCCATTCTAATTCATTCGTACGATCCATTCGAGCGAATGAATTAGAATGGATCGTACGAATGAATTAGAATGGATCGAGCGAATGAATTAGAATGGATCATGCGAATGAATTTGAATGGATCGTACGAATGAATTAGAATGGATCGAACGAATGAATTATAATGGATACATTCGAGCGAATGAATTAGAATAGATCATACGAATGAATTAGAATTGATACATTTGTGAGAATGAGTTAGAATGGATCGTATGAATGGATTAGAATGGATCGTACGAATGAATTAGAATGGATCGTACGAATGAATTAGAATGGATACATTTATGCGAATGAATTAGAATGGATTGTACGAATGAATTAGAATGGATCGTACGAATGAATCAGAAAGGATACATTCGTGCGAATGAATTAGAATGGATTGTGCGAATGAATTAGAACGGATTGTGCGAATGAATTAGAATGGATCGTGCGAATGAATTAGAATGGATTGTACGAATGAATTAGAATGGATCGTACGAATGAATTAGCATGGATCATGCGAATGAATTAGAATAGATCATACGAATGAATTAGAATGGATCGTACGAATAAATTAGAATGGATCGTGCGAATGAATTAGAATGGATCGTACGAATGAGTTAGAATGAATCTGCCGAATGAGTTAGAATGGATCATACGAATGAATTAGAATGGATCGTACGAATGAATTAGAATGGATACATTCGTGCGAATGAATTAGAATGGATCAGACTAATGAATTAGAATTGATCGTGCGAATGAATTAGAATGGATCGTACGATTGAATTTGAATGGATCGTACGAATAAATTAGAATTGATACATTTGTGCGATGAATACGAATGGAGCGTACGAATGAATTACAATGGAGCGTACGAATGAACTAGAATGGATACAATCGTGCGAATGAATTAGAATAGATCAGATGAAAGAATTAGAATGGATCGTGCGAATGAATTAGAAAGGATCGTACGAATGAATTAGAATGGATATATTCGTGCGAATGAATTAGAATGGATCGTACGAATGAATTAGACTGGATCGTACGAATAAATTAGAATGGATACATTCATGCAAAAGAATTAGAATGGATCGTGCGAATGAATTAGAATGGATCGTACGAATGAATTAGAATGGATCGTACGAATGAATTAGATCGTACGAATGAATTAGAATGGATCGTGCGAATGAATTAGAATTGATCATACGAATGAATTAGAATGGATCGTGCGAATGAGTTAGAATGGATCGTACGAATGCATTAGAATGGATACATTCGTGCGAATGAATTAGAATGGATCATACGAATGAATTAGAATGGATACATTTGTGCGAATGAATTTGAATGGATTGCATGAATTGAATTAGAATGGATCGTACGAATGGATTAGAATGGATCGTACGAATGAATTAGAATGGATCATACAAATGAATTAGAAAGGTTACATTCGTGAGAATGAATTAGAATGGATCGTGCGAATGAATTAGAATTGATCATACGAATGGATTAGAATGGATCGTACGAATGAATTAGAATAGATCGTGCGAATGAATTAGAATGGATCGTACGAACGAATTAAAATGGATCGTACGAACGAATTAGAATGGATCGTATGAACGAATTAGAATGGATCGTACGAATGAATTAGAATGGATACATTCGAGCGAATGAATTAGAATGGATCGTACGAATGAATTAGAATGGATACATTCGAGCGAATGAATTAGAATGGATCGTGCAAATGAATTAGAATAGATCGCTCAAATGTATCGTATGAATGGATTAGAATGGATCGTACGAATGAATTAGACTGGATTGTACGAATGTATCCATTCTAATTCGTTCGTACGATCCATTCTAATTCATTCGTACGATCCATTCTAATTCATTCGTACGATCCATTCTAATTCATTCGTACGATCCATTCTAATCCATTCTAATTCATTCGCTCGAATGTATCCATTCTAATTCATTCGTACGATCCATTCTTATTCATTCATACGTTCCATTCGAATTCATTCGCACGATCCATTCTAATCCATTCGTACGATCCATTATAATTCATTCGTTCGATCCATTCAAAT
This sequence comes from Chamaelirium japonicum, assembly GCA_947650365.1. Classification (NCBI taxonomy): domain Eukaryota; kingdom Viridiplantae; phylum Streptophyta; class Magnoliopsida; order Liliales; family Melanthiaceae; genus Chamaelirium; species Chamaelirium japonicum. The sequence continues at coordinate 451,512 of CANTAL010000196.1, forward strand.
TCATTCGCATGATCCATTCTAATTCATTCGTACGATCTATTCTAATTCATTCGTATGAGCTATTCTAATTCATTCGTACGATCCATTCTAATTCATTTGTACGATCCATTGTAATTCATTCATACAATCCATTCAGATTCATTCGCACAAATGTATCCATTCAAATTCATTCGTACGATCCATTCTAATTAATTCACACGATCCATTGTAATTCAGTCATATGAATGTATCCATTTTAATTCATTCGTACGATCCATTCTAATTCATTCGTACGATCTAATTCATTCGTACGATCCATTCTAATTCATTCGTACGATCAATTCTAATTAGAATGGATCGATCGATTCTAATTCATTCGCACGATCCATTCTAATTCATTCATACAATCCATTCAGATTCATTCGCACAAACGTATCCATTCAGATTCATTCGCACAAACGTATCCATTCAAATTCATTCGTACGATCCATTCTAATTCATTCGTAGGATCCATTCTAATTCATTCGTATGATCCATTCCATTCGTACGATCCATTCTAATTCATTCGCATGATCCATTCTAATTCATTCGTTCGATCCATTCTAATTCATTCGTACGATCCATTCAAATTCATTCGCATGATCCATTCTAATTCATTCGTACGATCCATTCTAATTCATTCTCACGAATGTAACCTTTCTAATTCATTTGTATGATCCATTCTAATTCATTCGTACGATCCATTCTAATCCATTCGTACGATCCATTCTAATCCATTCGTACGATCTATTCTAATCCATTTGTACGATCCATTCTACTTCATTCTCACAAATGTAACCTTTCTAATTCATTTGTACGATCCATTCTAATTCATTTGCACGATCCATTCTAATTCATTCGCACGATCCATTCAAATTCGATCGTACGAATGAATTAGAATGGATAATAGGAATGAATTAGAATGGATCGTGCAAATGAATTAGAATGGATACATTCGTGCGAATGAATTAGAATGGATCGTAGGAATGAAGTAGAATGGATCGTACGAATGAATTAGAATGGATCGTACGAATGAATTAGAATAGCTCATACGAATAAATTAGAATAGATCGTACGAATGAATTAGAATGGATCATGCGAATGAATTTGAATGGATCGAACGAATAAATTATAATGGATCGTACGAGTGGATTAGAATGGATCGTGCGAATGAATTAGAATGGATCGTATGAATGAATACGAATGGATCGTACGAATGAATTAGAATGGATACATTCGAGCGAATGAATTAGAATGGATCGTACGAATGAATTAGAATGGATCGTACGAATGAATTAGAATGAATCGTACGAATGGATTAGAACACATTGTACGAATGAATTAGAATGGATCATACGAATGGATTAGAATGGATCTTACGAATGAATTAAAATGGATCGTATGAATGAATTAGAATAGATACATTCGAGCGAATGAATTAGAATGGATCGTACGAATGAATTAGAATAAATCGTGAGAATGTATTAGAATGGATCGTACGAATGGATTAGAATGGATCGTACGTATGGATTAGAATGGATCGTACGAATGGATTAGAATGGATCGTACGAATGAATTAGAATGGATAATACAAATGAATTAGAAAGGTTACATTCGTGAGAATGAATTAGAATGGATCGTATGAATGAATTAGAATGGATCCACCGAATGAATTAGAATGGTTACATTTGTGCAAATGAATTAGAATGTATCATGCGAATGAATTAGAATGGATCGTACGAATGAATTAGAATGGATCATACGAATGAATTAGAATGTATCATGCGAATGAATTTGAATGGATCGGAAGAATGAATTAGAATGGATCGTACGAATGAATTAGAATGGATCATAGGAATGAATTAGAATGGATCGTGCAAATGAATTAGAATGGATACATTCGTGTGAAAGAATTAGAATGGATCGTGCGAATGAATTAGAATGGATCGTACGAATGAATTAGAATGGATACATTCATGCGAATGAATTAGAATGGATCGTACGAATGGATTAGAATGGATCGTACGAATGGATTAGAATGGATCATACGATTGAATTAGAATGGATTGTGCGAATGAATTAGAATGGATACATTTGTGCGAATGAATTAGAATGGAATGTAAGAATGAATTGGAATGGAACGTACTAATGAATTAGAATGGATCCATTTGTACAAATGAATTAGAATGGATCGTACGAATGAATTAAAATCGATCGTACGAATGGATTAGAACGCATTGTATGAATGAATTAGAATGGATCGTGCGAATGAATTAGAATGGATCGTACGAATGAATTAGAATGGTTCATACAAATGAATTAGAATGGATACATTCGTGCGAATGAATTAGAATGGATCGTAGGAATGAATTAGAATGGATCATACGAATGAATTAGAATGGTTATATTCGTGCGAATGAATTAGAATGGATCGTACGAATGGATTAGAATGGATCGTACGAATGGATAAGAATGGATCGTACGAATGAATTAGAATGGCTTGTGCGAATGAATTAGAATGGATACATTCGTGCGAATGAATTAGAATGGAATGTAAGAATGAATTAGAATGGATCCATTCGTACAAATGAATTAGAATGGATCGTACAAATGAATTAGAATGGATCGTACAAATGAATTAGAATGGATCCATTCGTACAAATGAATTAGAATGGATCATACGAATGAATTAGAATGGATCGTGCGAATGAATTAGAATGGATCGTACGAATGCATTAGAATGGATACATTTGTGCGAATGAATTAGAATGGATCATACGAATGAATTAGAATGGATACATTTGTGCGAATGAATTTGAATGGATTGCACGAATTGAATTAGAATGGATCGTACGAATGGATTAGAATGGATCGTACGAATGAATTAGAATGGATCATACAAATGAATTAGAAAGGTTATATTCATGAGAATGAATTAGAATGGATCGTGCGAATGAATTAGAATTGATCATACGAATGGATTAGAACGGATCGTACGAATGAATTAGAATAGATCGTGCGAATGAATTAGAATGGATCGTACGAACGAATTAAAATGGATCGTACGAATGAATTAGAATGGATCGTATGAACGAATTAGAATGGATCGTACGAATGAATTAGAATGGATATATTCGAGCGAATGAATTAGAATGGATCGTACGAATGAATTAGAATGGATACATTCGAGCGAATGAATTAGAATGGATCGTGCAAATGAATTAGAATGGATCGCTCAAATGTATCGTATGAATGGATTAGAATGGATCGTACGAATGAATTAGAGTGGATCATACAAATGAATTAGAATGAATCGTATGAATGAATTAGAATGGATCGTACGAATGGATTAGAATGGATCGTACGAATGGATTAGAATGGATCGTACGAATGGATTAGAATGGATAATACAAATGAATTAGAAAGGTTACATTCGTGAGAATGAATTAGAATGGATCGTACGAATGAGTTAGAATGGATCATACGAATGAATTAGAATGGATCGTACAAATGAATTAGAATGGATCGAACGAATGAATTAGAATGGATACATTCGAGCGAAGGAATTAGAATAGATCGTAGGAATGAATTAGAATGAATCATACGAATGAATTAGAATGGAACGTGCTAGTAAAATAGAATGGATTGTACGAATGAATTATAATGGATACATTCGTGCGAATGAATTAGAATGGATCGGACGAATGAATTAGAATGGATTGTACGAATGAATTAGAATGGATCGTGCGAATGAATTTGAATGAATCGTACGAATGCATTAGAATGGATACATTTGTGCGAATGAATTAGATTGGATCGTGCGAATGAATTAGAATGGATCGTGCGAATGAATTAGAATGGATCGTGCGAATGAATTTGAATGGATCGTACAAATGAATTAGAATGAATCGTACGATCCATTCTAATTTATTCTCACAAATGTAACCTTTCTAATTCATTTGTACGATCCATTCTAATTCATTCGTACGATCCATTCTAATTCATTCGCATGATCCATTCTAATTCATTCATACGATCCATTCTAATTAATTCGCACGATCCATTCTAATTCATTCGTACGTTCCATTCTAATTCATTCGCTCGAATGTAACCATTTTAATTCATTCATACGATCCATTCTAATTCATTCATATGATCCATTCTAATTCATTCTCACGAATGTAACCTTTCTAATTCATTTGTATGTATCCATTCTAATTCATTCGTACAATCCATTCTAATTCATTCGCACAATCCATTCTAATTCATTCCTACGTATGATCCATTCTAATTCATTCGTACGATCCATTCTAATTCATTCGCACGAATGTATCCATTCTAATGCATTCGTACGATCCATTCTAATTCATTCGCACGATCCATTCAAATTCATTCGTACGATCCATTCTAATGCATTCGTACGATTCATTCTAATTCATTCGCACGATCCATTCTAATTCATTCATACGATCCATTCTAATTCATTCCTACGATCCATTCTAATTCATTCGCACGAATGTATCCATTCTAATTCATTCGTACGATCCATTCTAATGGTTACATTCATGCGAATGAATTAGAATGGATCGTACAAATGAATTAGAATGGATCGTACAAATGAATTAGAAAGGTTACATTTGTGCGAATGAATTAGAATGGATCGTACGAATGAAATAGAATGGATCGTACGAATGAATTAGAATGGATCGTACGAATGAATTAGAATGTATCGTACGAATGAATTAGAATAGCTCATACGAATGAATTAGAATGAATCCTACGAATGAATTAGAATGGATACATTCGTGCGAATGAATTAGAATAGATCGTATGAATGAATTAGAATGGATCGTACGAATAAATTAAAATGGATCGTGCGAATGAATTTGAATGGATCGTACGAATGAATTAGAATGGATCATACAAATGAATTAGAATGGATACATTCGAGCGAATGAATTAGAATGGATCGTACGAATGAATTAAAATGGATCATAGGAATGAATTAGAATGGATCGTGCAAATGAATTAGAATGGATGCATTCGTGCGAATGAATTAGAATGGATCGTAGGAATGAATTAGAATGGATCGTACGAATGAATTAGAATGGTTGCATTCGTGCGAATGAATTAGAATGGATCGTACGAATGGTTTAGAATGGATCGTACGAATGGATCGTACGAATGGATTGTACGAATGTATCCATTCTAATTCGTTCGTACGATCCATTCTAATTCATTCGGACGATCCATTCTAATTCATTCGTACGATCCATTCTAATTCATTCGTACGATCCATTCTAATCCATTCTAATTCATTCGCTCGAATGTATCCATTCTAATTCATTCGTACGATCAATTCTTATTCATTCATACGTTCCATTCTAGTTCATTCGCACGATCCATTCTAATCCATTCGTACGATCCATTATAATTCATTCGTTCGATCCATTCAAATTCATTCGCATGATCCATTCTAATTCATTCGTACGATCTATTCTAATTCATTCGTATGAGCTATTCTAATTCATTCGTACGATCCATTCTAATTCATTCGTACGATCCATTGTAATTCATTCATACAATCCATTCAGATTCATTCGCACAAATGTATCCATTCAAATTCATTCATACGATCCATTCTAATTAATTCACACGATCCATTCTAATTCAGTCGTATAAATGTATCCATTTTAATTCATTCGTACGATCCATTCTAATTCATTCGTACGATCCATTCTAATTCATTCGTACGATCAATTCTAATTAGAATGGATCGATCGATTCTAATTCATTCGCACGATCCATTCTAATTCATTCATACAATCCATTCAGATTCATTCGCACAAACGTATCCATTCAAATTCATTCGTACGATCCATTCTAATTCATTCGTATGATCTATTCTTATTCATTCGTATGATCCACTCCATTCGTACGATCCATTCTAATTCATTCGCATGATCCATTCTAATTCATTCGTACGATCCATTCTAATTCATTCGTATGATCCATTCTAATTCATTCCTACGATCTATTCAAATTCATTCGCTCGAATATATCCATTCTAATTCATTCGTTCGATCCATTCTAATTCATTCGTACGATCCATTCAAATTCATTCGCATGATCCATTCTAATTCATTCGTACGATCCATTCTAATTCATTCTCACGAATGTAACCTTTCTAATTCATTTGTATGATCCATTCTAATTCATTCGTACGGTCCATTCTAATCCATTCGTACGATCCATTCTAATTCATTCGTACAATCCATTCTAATCCATTTGTACGATCCATTCTACTTCATTCTCACAAATGTAACCTTTCTAATTCATTTGTACGATCCATTCTAATTCATTTGCATGATCCATTCTAATTCATTCGCATGATCCATTCAAAATCGATCGACCGAATGATTTAGAATGGATCATAGGAATGAATTAGAATGGATCGTGCAAATGAATTAGAATGGATACATTCGTGCGAATGAAATAGAATGGATCGTAGGAATGAATTAGAATGGATCGTACGAATGAATTAGAATGGATCGTACGAATGAATTAGAATAGCTCATACGAATGAATTAGAATAGGTCGTACGAATGAATTAGAATGGATCATGCGAATGAATTTGAATGGATCGAACGAATGAATTATAATGGATCGTACGAATGGATTAGAATGGATCGTGCGAATGAATTAGAATGGATCGTATGAATGAATAAGAAAAGGATCGTACGAATGAATTAGAGTAGATACATTCGAGTGAATGAATTAGAATTGATTAGAATGGATCGTACGAATGAATTAGAATGGATCGTACGAATGAATTAGAATGAATCGTACGAATGGATTAGAACACATTGTACGAATGAATTAGAATGGATCGTACGAATGGATTAGAATGGATCTGACGAATGAATTAGAATGGATCGTACGAATGAATTAGAATGGATACATTCGAGCGAATGAATTAGAATGGATCGTACGAATGAATTAGAATGGATCGTGCGAATGTATTAGAATGGATCGTACGAATGGATTAGAATGGATCGTACGTATGGATTAGAATGGATCATACGAATGGATTAGAATGGATCATACGAATGAATTAAAATGGATCATACAAATGAATTAGAAAGGTTACATTCGTGAGAATGAATTAGAATGGATCGTATGAATGAATTAGAATGGATCCATCGAATGAATTAGAATAGTTACATTTGTGCGAATGAATTAGAATGTATCATGCGAATGAATTAGAATGGATCGTACGAATGAATTAGAATGGATCATACGAATGAATTAGAAAGTATCATGCGAATGAATTTGAATGGATGGGAAGAATGAATTAGAATGGATCGTACGAATGAATTAGAATGGATCATAGGAATGAATTAGAATGGATCGTGCAAATGAATTAGACTGGATACATTCGTGTGAATGAATTAGAATGGATCGTGCGAATGAATTAGAATGGATCGTACGAATGAATTAGAATGGATATATTCATGCGAATGAATTAAAATGGATCGTACGAATAAATTAGAATGGATCGTATGAATGGATTAGAATGGATCGTACGATTGAATTAGAATGGATTGTGCGAATGAATTAGAATGGATACATTTGTGCGAATGAATTAGAATGGAATGTAAGAATGAATTGGAATGGAACGTACTAATAAATTAGAATGGATCCATTCGTACAAATGAATTAGAATGGATCGTACGAATGAATTAGAATGGATCGTACGAATGGATTAGAACGCATTGTACGAATGAATTAGAATGGATCGTGCGAATGAATTAGAATGGATCGTACGAATGAATTAGAATGGATCATACAAATGAATTAGAATAGATACATTCGTGCGAATGAATTAGAATGGATCGTAGGAATGAATTAGAATGGATCATACGAATAAATTAGAATGGTTATATTCGTGCGAATAAATTAGAATTGATCGTACGAATGGATTAGAATGGATCGTACGAATGGATTAGAATGGATCGTACGAATGAATTATAATGGCTTGTGCGAATGAATTAGAATGAATACATTCGTGCGAATGAATTAGAATGGAATGTAAGAATGAATTAGAATGGATACATTCGTGCGATTGAATTAGAATAGATCGTATGAATTAATTAGAATGGATCGTACGAATAAATTAGAATGGATCGTGCGAATGAATTTGAATGGATCGTACGAATGAATTAGAATAGATCATGCAAATGAATTAGAATGAATACATTCGAGCGAATGAATTAGAATGGATCGTACGAATGAATTAGAATGGATCATAGGAATGAATTAGAATGGATCGTGCAAATGAATTAGAATGGATGCATTCGTGCGAATGAATTAGAATGGATCGTAGGAATGAATTAGAATGGATCGTACGAATGAATTAGAATGGTTACATTCGTGCGAATGAATTAGAATGGATCGTACGAATGGTTTAGAATGGATCGTACGAATGGATTAGAATGGATTGTATGAATGAATTAGAATGGATCGTACAAATGAATTAGAAAGGTTACATTTGTGAGAATGAATTAGAATGGATCGTACGAACGAATTAGAATGGATCGTACGAATGAATTAGAATGGATCGTACGAATGAATTAGAATGGATCATATGAATGAATTAGAATGGTTACATTCGTGCGAATGAATTAGAATGGATCGTACGAATAGATTAGAATGGATCGTACGAATGGATTAGAACGTATTGTACGAATGAATTAGAATAGATACATTTGTGCGAATGAATTAGATTGCATCGTACGAATGAATTAGAATGGATCGTACGAATGAATTAGAATGGATCGTACGAATGAATTAGAATGGATCATGCGAATGAATTAGAATGGATCGTACGAATGAATTAGAATGGATACATTCGAGCGAATGAATTAGAATGGATCATACGAATGAATTAGAATGGATACATTCGTGCGAATGAATTAGAATGGATCGTACGAATGAATTAGAATGGATCGTAGTAATGAATTAGAATGGATCCACCGAATGAGTTAGAATGGATCATACGAATGAATTAGAATGGATCGTACGAATGAATTAGAATGGATACATTCGAACAAATGAATTAGAATAGATCGTAGGAATGAATTAGAATGGATCATACGAATGAATTAGAATGGATCGTGTGAATGAATTAGAATGGATCGTACGAATGGATTAGAATTGATCGTACGAATGAATTAGAATGGATCGTAAGAATGAATTAGAATAGCTCATACGAATGAATTAGAATGAATCATACGAATGAATTAGAATGGTTACATTCGTGCGAATGAATTAGAATAGATCATACAAATGAATTAGAATGGATCGTACGAATGAATTAGAATGGTACATTTGTGCGAATGAATTAGAACGGATCGTATATTCGTGCAAATAAATTAGAATGGATCGTACAAATGAATCAGAATGGATCGTACGAATGAGTTAGAATGGGTCATGCGAATGAATTATAATGGATCGTACGAATGAATTAGAATGGATCCACCGAATGAGTTAGAATGGATCATACGAATGAATTAGAATGGATCGTACGAATGAATTAGAATGGATTGTGCGAATGAATTAGAATAGATCGTATGAATGAATTAAAATGGATCGTACGAATGAATTAGAATAGCTCATACGAAAGAATTAGAATGGTTACATTCGTGGGAATGAATTAGAATAGATCGTACGAATGAATTAGAATGGATCGTGCGAATGAATTAGAATGGATCGTACGAATGAATTAGAATAGATCATACAAATGAATTAGAATGGATCCACCGAATGAGTTAGAATGGATCATACGAATGAATTAGAATGGATCGTACGAACGAATTAGAATGGATTGTGCGAATGAATTAGAATGGATCGTATGAATGAATAAGAATGGATCGTACAAATTAATTAGAATGGATCGTGCGAATGAATTAGAATGAAACATACGAATGCATTAGAATGGATCGTACGAATGAATTAGAATGAATCGTATCATTCGTACGATCAATTCTAATTCATTTGTACAATCCATTCTAATTCATTCGCACAAATGTATCCATTCTAATTTATTCGTACAATCCATTCAAATTCAATCGTATGATCCATTCTAATTCATTCGCACAAATGTATCCATTCTAATTCATTCGTACGATCCATTCTAATTCATTCGTTCGATCCTTTCTGTGGGTGCAAATTTTGGTAAGAAATCTGCAAGCAGCGGGACCCATCGGCCGTGCCTGGTGGGCCCCCCGAGTACCACAGCGGGACCCACCGGCCCTGCCCAGTGGGCCCCCGGAGACCACAGCGGGACCCACCGGCCCGGCCTGGTGGGCCCCCGAGTACCACAGCGGGACCCACCGGCCCGGCCTGGTGGGCCCCCGAGTACCACAGCGGGACCCACCGGCCCGGCCTGGTGGGCCCCCGGAGACCACAGCGGGACCCACCGGCCCTGCCCAGTGGGCCCCCGAGTACCACAGCGGGACCCACCGGCCCGGCCTGGTGGGCCCCCGAGTACCACAGGGGGACCCACCGGCCTTGCCTGGTGGGCCCCCGGAGACAGCAGCAGGACCCACCGGCCCTGCCTGGTGGGCCCCCGAGTACCACAGCGGGTCCCACCGGCCCTGCCAAGTGGGCCCCCAGAGACCGCAACGGGACCCACCGGCCCTGCCTGGTGGGCCCTGAAGGCTTTCGAGGGACCCACCGGCCCTGCCTGGAGGATCCCCAGATACGGCAGCAAAAACCGCCATTTGCCCCGGAATCCCTCCCAGAGAATCCTATAAATAGCAGAGTCTTCGAATGTAAAAGGATCGATTCTGAAAAAAAAGATCGAATTCTCAGTTCTAAGAAACCAGAGCTCTGGGATTTCTAACTTCCGATCTACCATCTCTCTTTGATCTTCTTTTCTCTTTCGAAGAGATCAGGGAGCTTTCAGTGACACTCGGCCTGTCGAGGTCACTTCAACTGAAGTGTTAGTGAATTCGGGTTGCTCCCTATAGCACGGAGACGTAGGCTTCGGCTGAACTCCGAGATCACATCTCGTGTCACAATTTCTCTGATTGCACTCCTCTGTTTGCATATCAAAAGGCTTCGACTTCAATCAACAGATCGATCAACGATCTTCGACATCAACTTCGAATCCAATTGACTGGTGCTGCGAGAGTCTTCGGGTCGGCACGAAGATTTTCCCCCACACTTTCTAATTCATTCGTACGATCCATTCTAATTCATTCGCTCGAATGTATCTATTCTAATTCATTCGTACGATCCATTCTAATTCGTTCATATGATCCATTCAAATTCGTTCGTACGATCCATTCTAAAATGAGTTAGAATGGATCATACGAATGAATTAGAATGGATCGGACGAATGAATTAGAATGGATTGTGCGAATGAATTAGAATGGATCGCATGAATGAATAAGAATGGATCGTACCTATGAATTAGAATGAATCGTACGAATGAATTAGAATGGATCGAACGAATGAATTAGAATGGATCGTACGAATGAATTAGAATGGATACATTTGTGCGAATGAATTAGAATGGATCATACGATTGAATTTGAATGAATCGTACGAATAAATTAGAATGGATACATTTGTGCGAATGAATTAGAATGGATCGTACAAATGTATTAGAATGGATCGTACAAACGAATTAGAATGGATCGTACGAATGAATTAGAATGGATACATTCGAGCGAATGAATTAGAAAGGATCGTACGAATGAATTAGAATGGATCGTACGAATGGATTAGAATGGATCGTACGAATGGATTAGAATAGATCGTACGAATGGATTAGAATGGATCGTACGAATGAATTAGAATGGATCGAACGAATGAATTAGAATAGATCGTACAAATGAATTTGAATGGATACATTTGTGCGAATGAATTAGAATGGATCATACGATTGAATTTGAATGGATCGTACGAATAAATTAGAATGGATACATTTGTGCGAATGAATTAGAATGGATCGTACAAATGAATTAGAATGGATCGTACGAATGAATTAGAATGGATCGTACAAATGAATTAGAAAGGTTACATTCGTGAGAATAAATTAGAATGGATCTTACGAATAAATTAGAATGGATCGTGTTAATGAATTAGAATGGATCGAACGAATGAATTAGAATGGATCGTACAAATGAATTAGAAAGGTTATATTTGTCAGAATGAATTAGAATGGATCGTACAAATGAATTAGAATGGATTGTGCGAATGAATTAGAATGGATCGTTCGAATGAATTACAATGGATCGTGCGAATGAATTAGAATGGATCGTACGAATGAATTAGAATGGATCGTGCGAATGAATTAGAATGAATCGTACGAATGCATTAGAATGGATACATTCGTGCGATTGAATTAGAATGGATCGTATGAATAAATTAGAATGGATCATACAAATGAATTAGAAAGGTTACATTCGTGAGAATGAATTAGAATGGATCGTACGAATGAATTAGAATGGATCATACGAATGAATTAGAATGAATCGTACGAATGAATTAGAATGGATCGTACAAATGAATTAGAATGGATACATTCGTGCGAATGAATTAGAATGGATCGTATGAACGAATTAGAATGGATCGTATGAATTAGAATGGATACATTTGTGCGAATGAATTAGAATGGATCGTACGAATGGATTAGAATGGATCGTACGAATGGATTAGAATGGATCGTGCAAATGAATTAGAATGGATCGTACGAATGAATTAGAATGGATCGTACGAATGAATTTGAATGGATTGTACGAATGAATTAGAATGGATCATGCGAATGAATTAGAATAGATCGTGCGAATGAATTAGAATGGATCGTGCGAATGAATTAGAATGGATCGTACGAATGGATTAGAACGCATTGTACGAATGAATTAGACATTCGTACAATCCATTCTAATTCATTCGCACGATCCATTCTAATTCATTCATATGATCCATTCTAATTCATTCGTATGATCCATTCTAATTCATTCGTATGATCCATTCTAACTCATTCACACAAATGTATCCTTTCTAATTCATTCGTACGATCCATTCTAATTCATTCGTACGATCGATTCTATTTCATTCGTACGATCCATTCTAATTCATTCGTATGATCCATTCTAATTCATTCGCACGATCTATTCTAATTCATTCGCACGATCAATTCTAATTCATTCGCATGATCCTTCCTAATTCATTCGTACGATCCATTCTAATTCATTCATATGATCTATTCTAATTTATTTGTTCGATTCATTCTAATTCATTCGCGCGATCCATTCAAATTCATTCGCACGATCCATTCTAATTCGTTCATATGATCCATTCTAATTTGTTCGTACGATCCATTCTAATCCATTCGTACGATCTATTCAAATTCATTCGCACGAATGTAACCTTTCAAATTCATTTGTACGATCCATTCTAATTCATTCGTACGATCCATTCTAATTCATTCGCACTAATGAAACCATTCTAATTCATTCGTACGATCCATTCTAATCCATTTGTATGATCCATTCTAATCCATTCGTACGATCCATTCTAATTCATTCTCACAAATGTAACCTTTCTAATTCATTTGTACGATCCATTCTAATTCATTCGTATGATCCATTCTAATTCATTCATACGATCCATTCTAATCCATTCGTACGATCCATTCTAATCCATTCTAATTCATTCGTACGATTCATTTATACGATCCATTTTAATTCATTCGCGCGATTCATTCTAATTCATTCGTACGATCCATTCTAATTCATTCGCACGAATGTATCCATTCTAATTCATTTGTACAATCCATTCTAATTCATTCGCACGATCCATTCTAATTCATTCATATGATCCATTCTAATTCATTCCTACGATCTATTCTAATTCATTCGCTCGAATGTATCCATTCTAATTCATTCGTTCGATCCATTCTAATTCATTCGTACGATCCATTCTAATTAATTTGTACGATCCATTCTAATTCATTCGTACGATCCATTCTTATTCATTCGTACGATCCATTCTAATTCATTCGCACAAATGTAACCTTTCTAATTCATTTGTACGATCCATTCTAATTCATTCGTATGATCCATTCTAATTCATTCGCATGAATGTAACCATTCTAATTCATTCGTACGATCCATTCTAATTCAATCCTACGATCCATTCTAATTCATTCGCACGACATTCTAATTCATTTGCACGATCCATTCTAATTCATTCCTATGATCCTTTCTAATTCATTCGTACGATCCATTCTAATTCATTCGCTCGAATGTATCCATTCTAATTCATTCGTACGATTAATTCTAATTCATTCGTACGATCCATTCTAATTCATTCGTATGATCCATTCTAATCCATTCTATGATCCATTCTAATTCATTCGTACGATCCATTCTAATTCATTCTCACAAATGTAACCTTTCTAATTCATTTGTATGATCCATTCTAATTCATTTGTACGATCCATTCTAATCCATTCGTACGATTCATTCTAATCCATTCAAACGATCCATTCTAATTCATTCGCACAAATATAACCATTCTAATTCGTTCGTACGATCCATTCTAATTCATTCGTACGATCCATTCGTACAAATGAATTAGAATGGTTACATTCGTGAGAATGAATTAGAATGGATCGTACGAATGAATTAGAATGGTTACATTCGTGCGAACAAATTAGAATGGATCGTACGAATGAATTAGAATGGATCGTACGATTTATTCTAATTCATTTGCACGATCCATTCTAATTCATTCCTATGATCCATTCTAATTCATTCCTACGATCCATTCTAATTCATTCGCACAAATGTATCCATTCTAATTCATTCGTACGATCCATTCAAATTCATTTCACGAAAGTAACCTTTCTAATTTACTTGTATGATCCATTCTAATTCATTCGTACGATCCATTCTAATCCATTCGTACGATCCATTCTAATCCATTCGTACGATCCAATCTAATCCATTCGTACGATCCATTCTAATTCATTCTCACAAAGGTAACCTTTCTAATTCATTTGTACGATCCATTCTAATTCATTTGTACGATCCATTCTAAAACATTCGTACGATCCATTCTAATTCATTCACACGAATGTAACCATTCTAATTCATTCGTATGATCCATTCTAATTCATTCCTACGATCCATTCTAATTTATTCGCACGAATTTATCCATTCTAATTTATTCGTACGATCCATTCAAATTCAATCGTTTGATCCATTCTAATTCATTCACACAAATGTATCCATTTTAATTCATTCGTACGATCCATTCTAATTCATTCGCACGATCCATTCTAATTTATTCGCACGAATGTATCCATTCTAATTCATTTGCAAGATCCATTCTAATTCATTCCTATGATCCATTCTAATTCATTCGTACGATCCATTCTAATTTATTCGCTCGAATGTATCCATTCTAATTCATTCGTACGATCCATTCTTATTCATTCATACGATCCATTCTAATTTATTCGTCCGATCCATTCTAATTCATTCGCACGAATGTATCCATTCTAATTCATTCGTACAATCCATTCTAATTCATTCACACGATCTATTCTAATTCATTCGTATGATCCATTCTAATTCATTCCTACGATCTATTCTAATTCATTCGCTCGAATGTATCCATTCTAATTCATTCGTACGATCCATTCTAATCCATTCGTACGATCCATTCTAATCTATTCGTACGATCCATTCTAATTCATTCTCAAAAATGTAACCTTTCTAATTCATTTGTACGATCCATTCTAATTCATTCGTACAATAAATTCTTATCCATTCGTACGATCCATTCTAATCCATTCGTACGATCCATTCTAATTCATTCGCACGAATGTAACCATTCTAATTCATTCGTATAATCCATTCTAATTCATTCGTCCGATCCATTCTAATTCATTCGCACGAATGTATCCATTCTAATTCATTCGTACGATCCATTCTAATTCGTTCCTATGATCCATTCTAATCCATTCGTACGATCCATTCTAATCCATTCGTATGATCCATTCTAATTCATTCGTACAAACCATTCTAATTCGTTCATACGATCCATTCTAATTCATTCTCACGAATGTAACCTTTCTAATTCATTTGTACGATCCATTCTAATTCATTTGTAGGATCCATTCTAATTCATTCGTACAATCCATTCTAATCCATTCGTACGATCCATTCTAATCCATTCGTACGATCCATTCTAATTCATTTGCACGATCCATTCTAATTCATTCCTACGATCCATTCTAATTCATTCATACGATCCATTCTAATTCATTCGCACGAATGTATCCACTCTAATTCATTCGTACAATTCATTCTAATTCATTCGCACGATCCATTCTAATTCATTCATACGATCCATTCTAATTCATTCGTACGAACCATTCTAATTCATTCGTACGATCTAATTCATTCGTACGATCCATTCTAATTCATTCGCACGAATGTAACCATTCTAATTCATTCCTATGATCTATTCTAATTCATTCGCTCGACTGTATCCATTCTAATTCATTCGTTCGATCCATTCTAATTCATTCGTACGATCCATTCAAATTCATTCGCATGATCCATTCTAATTCATTCGTACGATCCATTATAATTCATTCTCATGAATGTAACCTTTCTAATTCATTTGTATGATCCATTCTAATTCATTCGTACGATCCATTCTAATTCATTCGCACAAATCCGTTCTAATTCATTCGTACGATTCATTCTAATTCATTCGCACGATCCATTCTAATTCATTTGCACGATCCATTCTAATTCATTCCTATGATCCATTCTAATTCGTTTGTACGATCCATTCTAATTCATTCGCTTGAATGTATCCATTCTAATTCATTGGTACGATCCATTCTAATTCATTCGTACGATCCATTCTAATTCATTCTCACGAATGTAACCTTTCTAATTCATTTGTACGATCTATTCTAATTAGAAAGGTTACATTCGAGCGAATGAATTAGAATAGATCGTAAGAATCAATTAGAATGGATCATACGAATGAATTAGAATGGATCGTACGAATGAATTAGAATGGATTGTACGAATGAATTAGTATGGATATATTCGTGCGAATAAATTAGAATGGATCATACGAATGAATTAGAATGGATCGTACGAATGAATTAGAATTGATTGTGTGAATGAATTAGAATGGATCGTATGAATGAATAAGAATGGATCGTACGAATTAATTTGAATGGATCGTGCGAATGAAATGGAATGAATCATACGAATGCATTAGAATGGATTGTACAAATGAATTAGAATGAATCGTACGATCCATTCTAATTCATTCGTCCGATCCATTCTAATTCATTCGCACAAATGTATCCATTCTAATTCATTCGTACAATCCATTCTAATTCATTCGCACGATCCATTCTAATTCATTCGTATGATCCATTCTAATTCACTCTCACGAATGTAACCTTTCTAATTCATTTGTATGATCCATTCTAATTCATTCGTACGATCCATTCTAATCCATTCGTACGATCCATTCTAATTCAATTCGTGCAATCCATTCAAATTCATTCGCACAAATGTATCCATTCTAATTCATTCGTATGATCCATTCTAATTCATTCGCACGAATGTATCCATTCTAATGCATTCGTACGATCCAGTCTAATTCATTCGTACGATCCATTCTAATTCATTCGTACGAATATATCCATTCTAATTCATTCGTATGATCCTTTCTAATTCATTCGCACGATCCATTCTAATTCTTTCATATGATCCATTCTAATTCATTCGCACGATTGTATCCATTCTAGTTCATTCGTACGCTCCATTGTAATTCATTCGTACGCTCCATTCTTATTCATCGCACAAATGTATCCATTCTAATTTATTCGTACGATCCATTCAAATTCAATCGTATGATCCATTCTAATTCATTCGCATGATCAATTCTAATTCATTCGTCCGATCCATTCTAATTCATTCGCACGAATGTATCCATTCTAATTCATTCGTACGATCCATTCTAATTCATTCGTATGATCCATTCTAACTCATTCGGTAGATTCATTCTAACGCATTCGTACGATCCATTCTAATTCATTCGCATGATCCATTCTAATTTATTCGTACGATCCATTCTAATTCATTCGTACGATCTATTCTAATTCATTCGCATGATCCATGCAAATTCATTCGTACGATCCATTCTAATTCATTCGTACAATCCATTCAAATTCATTCGTACGATGCAATCTAATTCATTCGTACAATCCATTCTAATTCATTCGTACGATCTATTCTAATTCATTCGCTTGATCCATTCTAATTCATTCGTACGATCCATTCTAATTCATTCGTATGATCAATTCTAATTCATTCGCACGATCCATTCTAATTCATTCGTACGATCCATTCTAATTTATTCGCACGAATGTAACCGTTCTAATTCATTCGTACGATCCATTCTAATTCATTCGTACAATCCATTCTAATTCATTCGTACGATCCATTCTAATTCATTCGTACGAATCCATTCTAATTCATTCGTACGATCCATTCTAATTCATTCGCACGATCCATTCTAATTCATTCGTACGATCCATTCTAATTCATTCGCTTGATCCATTCTAATTCGTCCGATCCATTCTAATTCATTCGTACGATCCATTCGAGCGAATGAATTAGAATGGATCGTACGAATGAATTAGAATGGATCGAGCGAATGAATTAGAATGGATCATGCGAATGAATTTGAATGGATCGTACGAATGAATTAGAATGGATCGAACGAATGAATTATAATGGATACATTCGAGCGAATGAATTAGAATAGATCATACGAATGAATTAGAATTGATACATTTGTGAGAATGAGTTAGAATGGATCGTATGAATGGATTAGAATGGATCGTACGAATGAATTAGAATGGATCGTACGAATGAATTAGAATGGATACATTTATGCGAATGAATTAGAATGGATTGTACGAATGAATTAGAATGGATCGTACGAATGAATCAGAAAGGATACATTCGTGCGAATGAATTAGAATGGATTGTGCGAATGAATTAGAACGGATTGTGCGAATGAATTAGAATGGATCGTGCGAATGAATTAGAATGGATCGAATGAATGAATAAGAATGGATCGCACGAATGAATTAGAATGGATACATTCGAGCGAATGAATTAGAATGGATCGTACGAATGGATTAGAATGGATCCATTCGTACGAATTAGAATGGATCCATTCTTATTCGTTCGCATGATCCATTCTAATTAGAATGGATTAGAATGGATCCATTCGTACGATCCATTCTAATTCATTCGTATGATCCATTCTAATTCATTCGTACGATCCATTCTTATTCATTTCTAATTCATTTGTACGAATCAATTAAAATGGATACATTCGTGCGAATGAATTAGAATGGATTGTACGAATGAATTAGAATGGATCATGCGAATGAATTAGAATTGATCATACGAATGAATTAGAATGGATCGTACGAATGAATTATAATCGATCGTACGAATGGATTAGAATGGATCGTACGAATGGATTAGAATGGATACATTCGTGCGAATGAATTAGAATGGATACATTCGTGCGAATGAATTAGAATGGATCATATGAAAGAATTAGAATGGATTGTGCGAATGAATTAGAATGGATCGTACGAATGAATTAGAATGGATTGTACGAATGAATTAGAATAGATACATTTGTGCGAATGAATTAGAATGGATCGTACGAATGGATTAGAATGGATCGTACGAATGAATTAGAATGGATACATTCGTGCGAATGAATTAGAATGGATTGTATGAGTGAATTAGAATGGATCATACGAATGAATTAGAATGGTTACATTCGTGCGAATAAATTAAAGTGGATCGTACGAATGAATCAGAAAGGATACATTCGAGCGAAGGAATTAGAATAGATCGTACGAATTAATTAGAATAGATCGTACAAATGAATTAGAAATGTTACATTTGTGAGAATGAGTTAGAATGGATCGTATGAATGAATTAGAATGGATTGCATGAATGAATTAGAATGGATCATGCAAATGAATTGGAATGGATCGTACGAATGAATTAGAATGGATACATTCATGCAAATGAATTAGAATGGATCGTACGAATGAATTAGAATGGATCATACGAACGAATTAGAATGGATCGTGCGAATAAATTAGAATGGATCGTACGAATGAATTAGAATGGATCATACAAATGAATTAGAATGGATACATTCGTGCGAATGAATTAGAATGGATCGTAGGAATGAATTATAATGGATCGTACGAATGAATTAGAATGGTTACATTCGTGCGAATGAATTAGAATGGATCGTACGAATGGATTAGAATGGATCATACGAATGGATTAGAATGGATCGTACGAATGAATTAGAATGGATTATGCAAATGAATTAGAATGGATACATTCGTGCGAATGAATTAGAATAGAATGTAAGAATGAATTAGAATGGATCGTACTAATGAATTAGAATGGATCCATTCGTACAATTGAATTAGAATGGATTGTACGAATGAATTTGAATGGATCGTACGAATGGATTAGAACGCATTGTACGAATGAATTAGAATGGATTGTACGAATGGATTAGAATGGATCGTACGAATGAATTAGAATGGATCGTACGAATGAATTAGAATAGCTCATACGAATGAATGAATCATACGAACGAATTAGAATGGATACATTCAAATATATCCATTCTAATTCATTCGTACAATCCATTCAAATTCTTTCGTACGATGCAATCTAATTCATTCGCACAAATGTATCTATTCTAATTCATTTGTACGATCCATTCTAATTCATTCGCACGATCCATTCTAATTCATTTGTACGATCCATTTTAATTCAATCGCATGATCCATTCTAATTCATTCTACGATCCATTCTAATTCATTCGTACGATCCATTCTAATTCATTTGTACGAATGGATCCATTCTAATTCATTCTTACATTCCATTCTAATTCATTCGCACAAATGTATCATTTCTAATTCATTCGCACAAGCCATTCTAATTCATTCGTATGATCTATTCTAATCCATTCGTACGATCCATTCTAATCCATTCGTACGATCCATTCTAATTCATTCGCACGAATATAACCATTCTAATTCATTCGTATGATCCATTCTAATTCATTCCTACGATCCATTCTAATTCAATCGCACGAATGTATCCATTCTAATTCATTTGTATGATCCATTCTAATTCATTCGTACGATCTATTCTAATTCATTCGCACGATCCATTCTAATTCATTCGTACAATGCGTTCTAATCCATTCGTACGATCCATTCTAATTCATTCGTATGATCCATTCTAATACAATTGTACGAATGGATCCATTCTAATTCATTAGTACGTTCCATTCCAATTCATTCTTACATTCTATTCTAATTCATTCGCACAAATGTATCCATTCTAATTCATTCGCACAATCCATTCTAATTCAATCGTACGAACCATTCTAATCCATTCGTACGATCCATTCTAATCCATTCGTACGATCCATTCTAATTCATTCGCATGAATGTATCCATTCTAATTCATTCGTTCGATCCATTCTAATTCATTCGCACGATCCATTCTAATTCATTCACACGAATGTATCCATTCTAATTCATTTGCACGATCCATTCTAATTCATTCCTATGATTCATTATAATTCATTCGTACGATCCATTCTAATTCATTCTTCCGATCCATTCAAATTCATTCGCATGATACATTCTAATTCATTCGTATGATCCATTCTAATTCATTCGTACGATCCATTCTAATTCATTCGCATGATACATTCTAATTCATTCGCACAAATGTAACCATTCTAATTCATTCGGTGGATCCATTCTAATTCATTCATACGATCCATTCTAATTCATTCTCACGAATGTAACCTTTCTAATTCATTTGTATGATCCATTCTAATTCATTCGTATGATCCATCTAATCCATTCGTACGATCCATTCTAATCCATACGTACGATCCATTCTAATCCATTCGTACGATCCATTCCAATACATTCGCACGATCCATTCTAATTCATTCGTATGATCCATTCTAATTCATTCGCTCGAATGTATCCATTCTAATTCATTCGTACGATCCATTCTAATTCATTCGTAAGATCCATTCTAATCCATTCGTACGATCCATTCTAATTCATTCGTACAATGTGTTCTAATCCATTCGTACGATTCATTCTAATTCATTCGTACGATCCATTCTAATTCATTCGTACGATCCATTCTAATCCATTCTAATTCATTCGCTCGAATGTATCCATTCTAATTCATTCGTACGATCCTTTCTTATTCATTCATACGATCCATTCTAATTCATTCGCACGATCCATTCTAATCCATTCGTACGATCCATTATAATTCATTCGTTCGATCCATTCAAATTCATTCGCATGATCCATTCTAATTCATTCGTATGAGCTATTCTAATTCATTCGTACGATCCATTCTAATTCATTCGTACGATCCATTCTAATTCATTCCTACGATCCATTCTAATTCATTCGCAGGAATGTATCCATTCTAATTCATTTGCACGATCCATTCTAATTCATTCCTATGATCCATTCTAATTCATTCGTACGATCGAATTTGAATGGATCGTGCGAATGAATTAGAATGGATCGTGCAAATGAATTAGAATGGATCGTACAAATGAATTTGAAAGGTTACATTTGTGAGAATGAAGTAGAATGGATCGTACAAATGGATTAGAATGGATCGTACGAATGGATTAGAATGGATCGTACGAATGGATTAGAATGGATCGTACGAATGAATTAGAATGGATCATACAAATGAATTAGAAAGGTTACATTCGTGAGAATGAATTAGAATGAATCGTACGAATGAATTAGAATGGATCATGCGAATGAATTTGAATGGATCGTACGAATGAATTAGAATTGATCGAACGAATGAATTAGAATGGATACATTTTAGCGAATGAATTTGAATAGATCGTAGGAATGAATTAGAATGGATCATACGAATGAATTAGAATGGATCGTACGAATGAATTAGAATGGATCATGCGAATGAATTAGAATGGATCGTACGAATGGAATGGATCATACGAATGAATTAGAATGGATCATACGAATGAATTAGAATGGATCGTATGAATGAATTTGAATGGATACGTTTGTGCGAATGAATCTGAATGGATTGTATGAATGAATTAGAATGGATCGTGCGAATGAATTAGAATCGATCGATCCATTCTAATTAGAATTGATCGTACGAATGAATTAGAATGGATCGTACGAATGAATTAGATCGTACGAATGAATTAGAATGGATCGTACGAATGAATTAAAATGGATACATTCATACGACTGAATTAGAATGGATCGTGTGAATTAATTTGAATGGATCGTACGAATGAATTTGAATGGATACATTTGTGCGAATGAATCTGAATGGATTGTATGAATGAATTACAATGGATCGTACGAATGAATTAGAATGGATCGTACGAATGAATTAGAATAGCTCATTCGAATGAAATAGAATAGATCGTACGAATGAATTAGAATGGATCATGCGAATGAATTTGAATGGATCGAACGAATGAATTATAATGGATCGTACGAATGGATTAGAATGGATCGTGCAAATGAATTAGAATGGAACGTATGAATGAATAAGAATGGATCGTACGAATGAATTAGAATGGATACATTCGAGCGAATGAATTAGAATGGATTAGAATGGATCGTACGAATGAATTAGAATGGATCGTACGAATGAATTAGAATGGATCGTACGAATGAATTGGAATGGATAAATTCGTACAATCCATTCGTACGATCCATTCGTATGAATTAGAATGAATTAGAATGTATCGTATGAACGAATTAGAATGAATCATAGGAATGCATTAGAATGGATCGTACAAATGAATTAGAATGAATCGTACGAACGAATTAGAATGGATCGTATGAACGAATTAGAATGGATCGTATGAACGAATTAGAATGGATCGTACGAATGAATTAGAATGGATACATTCGAGCGAATGAATTAGAATGGATCGTACGAATGAATTAGAATGGATCATAGGAATGAATTAGAATTGATCGCGCAAATGAATTAGAATGGATACATTTGTGCGAATGAATTAGAACGGATCATAGGAATGAATTAGAATGGATCGTACGAATGAATTAGAATGGTTACATTCGTGCGAATGAATTAGAATAGATCTTAGCAATGAATTAGAATGGATCGTACGGATGAATTAGAATGGTTACTTTCGTGCGAAAGAATTAGAATGGATCGTACGAATGGTTTAGAATGGATCGTACGAATGGATTAGAATGGATCGTACGAATGGATTAGAATGGATCGTACGAATGGATTAGAAAGGTTATATTCGTGAGAATGAATTAGAATGGATCGTATGAATGAATTGGAATGGATCATACGAATGAATTAGAATGGATGCGTTCGAGCGAATGAATTAGAATGGATCGTACGAATGAATTAGAATGGATCATAGGAATGAATTAGAATGGATCGTGCAAATGAATTAGAATGGATACATTCGTGCAAATGAAGTAGAATGGATTGTAGGAATGAATTAGAATGGATCGTACGAATGAATTAGAATGGTTACATTCGTGCGAATGAATTAGAATGGTTACATTCGTGCGAATGAATTAGAATGGATCGTACGAATGGATTAGAATGGATCGTACGAATGGATTAGAATGAATCGTACGAATGAATTAGAATGGATCGTACAAATGAATTAGAAAGGTTACATTTGTCAGAATGAATTAGAATGGATCGTACGAATGAATTAGAATGGATCGTACAAATGAATTAGAATGGATCGTACGAATGAATTAGAATGGATACATTCGTGCAAAAGAATTAGAATGAATCGTACGAATGAATCAGAATGGATCGCGTGAATGAATTAGAATGGATCGTACGAATGAATTAGAATGGATCGTACGAATGAATTAGAATGGATCGTACGAATGAATTAGAATGGATCATACGAATGGATTAGAATGGATACATTTGAGCGAATGAATTAGAATGGATCGTACGAATGAATTAGAACGGATCATATGAATGAATTAGAATGGATCGTGCAAATGAATTAGAATGGATACATTCGTGCAAATGAATTAGAATGGATCTTAGGAATGAATTAGAATGGATCGTACGAATGAATTAGAATGGTTACATTCGTGCGAATGAATTAGAATGGATCGTACGAATGGATTAGAATGGATCGTATGAATGGATTAGAATGGATCGTACGAATGAATTAGAATGGATCGTACAAATGAATTAGAAAGGTTACATTTGTGAGAATGAATTAGATTGGATCGTACGAAAGAATTAGAATGGATCGTACGAATGGATTAGAATGGATCATACGAATGGATTAGAATGGATCGTACAAATGGATTAGAATGGATCATACAAATGAATTAGAAAGGTTACATTCGTGATAATGAATTAGAATGGATCGTACGAATGAATTAGAATGGATCATGCGAATGAATTTGAATGGATCGTATGAATGAATTAGAATGGATCGAACGAATGAATTAGAATGGATCGAACGAACGAATTAGAATGGATCGTGCGAATGAATTAAAATAGATCATACGAATGAATTAGAATGGATCATACAATTGAATTAGAAAGGTTACATTCGTGAGAATGAATTAGAATGGATCGTACGAATGAATTAGAATGGATCGTATGAATGAATTAGAATGGATACATTCGAGCGAATGAATTAGAATGGATCGTACGAATGAATTCGAATGGATACATTCATGTGCACAAAGGTATCCATTCTAATTCATTCGCACAATTAGAATGGATCATGCGAATGAATTAGAATGGATCGTACGAATGAATTAGAATGGATACATTCGAGCGAATGAATTATAATGGATCATACGAATAAATTAGAATGGATCGTGCGAATGAGTTAGAATGGATCGTACGAATGGATTAGAAAGGATCGTACGATTGGATTAGAATGGAATGTATGAATGGATTAGAATGGATCGTACGAATGGATTAGAATGGATCGTACGAATGAATTAGAATGGATCATACAAATGAATTAGAAAGGTTACATTCGGGAGAATGAATTAGAATGGATCGTACGAATGAATTAGAATGGATCCACCGAATGAATTAGAATGGTTACATTTGTGCGAATGAATTAGAATGTATCATGCGAATAAATTAGAATGGATCGTACGAATGAATTAGAATGGTTACATTCGTGCGAATGAATTAGAATGGATCGTACGAATGAATTAGAATGGATCGTACGAATGAATTAGAATGGATCGTATGAATGAATTAGAATGGATACATTCGAGCGAATGAATTAGAATTGTTCGTACGAATGAATTAGAATAGATCGTACGAATGAATTAGAATGGATCGCTCGAATGGATCCATTCTAATTAGAATGGATCATACGAATGAATTAGAATGGATCGTACAAATGAATTAGAATGGATTATGTGAATGAATTAGAATGGATCCATTCTAATTAGAATGGATCGTACGAATGAATTAGAATGGATTCATTTGTACGATCCATTCAAATTCATTCACATGATCCATTCTAATTCATTCGCACGAATGTATCCATTCTAATTCATTTGCACGATCCATTCTAATTCATTCCTATGATCCATTCTAATTCATTCGTACGATCCATTCTAATTAGAATGGATCCATTCGAGCGATCCATTCTAATTCATTCGTACGATCCATTCTAATTCATTCGCACGATCCATTCTAATTCATTCGTACGATCCATTCTAATCCATTCGTACGATCCATTCTAAACCATTCGTACGATCCATTCTAATTCATTCGCACGACTGTAACCATTCTAATTCATTCATACGATCCATTCTAATTCATTCCTATAATCCATTCTAATTCATTCGTATGATCAATTCTAATTCATTCGCACGATCCATTCTGATTCATTCGTACGATCCATTCTAATTCATTCGCACACATGTAACCATTCTAATTCATTCGCACACATGTAACCATTCTAATTCATCCGTATGATCCATTCTAATTCATTCGCATGATACATTCTAATTCATTCACACAAATGTAACCATTCTAATTCATTCGGTGAATCCATTCTAATTCATTCGTACGATCCATTCTAATTCATTCTCACGAATGTAACCTTTCTAATTCATTTGTATGATCCATTCTAATTCATTCGTACGACCCATTCTAATCCATTCATACGATCCATTCTAATCCATTCGTACGATCCATTCTAATATATTCGCACGATCCATTCTAATTTATTCGTACGATCCATTCTAATTCATTCGCTCGAATGTATCCACTCTAATTCATTCGTACGATCCATTCTAATTCATTCGTACGATCCATTCTAATCCATTCGTACGATCCATTCTAATTCATTCGTACAATGTGTTCTAATCCATTCATACGATCCATTCTAATTCATTCGTACGATCCATTCTAATTCATTCGTACGATCCATTCTAATCCATTCTAATTCATTCGCTCGAATGTATCCATTCTAATTCATTCGTACGATCCATTCTTATTCATTCATACGTTCCATTCTAATTCATTCGCACGATCCATTCTAATCCCTTCATACGATCCATTATAATTCATTCGTTCGATCTATTCAAATTCATTCGCATGATCCATTCTAATTCATTCGTACGATCTATTCTAATTCATTCGTATGAGCTATTCTAATTCATTCGTACGATCCATTCTAATTCATTCGTACGATCCATTGTAATTCATTCATACAATCCATTCAGATTCATTCGCACAAATGTATCTATTCAAATTCATTCGTATGATCCATTCTAATTAATTCATACGATCCATTCTAATTTAGTCGTATGAATGTATCCATTTTAATTTATTCGTACGATCCATTCTAATTCATTCGTACGATCTAATTCATTCGTACGATCCATTCTAATTCATTCGCACGATCAATTCTAATTAGAATGGATCGATCGATTCTAATTCATTCGCACGATCCATTCTAATTCATTCATACAATCCATTCAGATTCATTCGCACAACCGTATCTATTCAAATTCATTCGTACGATCCATTCTAATTCATTCGTATGATCAATTCTAATTCATTCGTATGATCCATTCCATTCGTACGATCCATTCTAATTCATTCGCATGATCCATTCTAATTCATTCGTACGATCCATTCTAATTCATTCGTATGATCCATTCTAATTCATTCCTACGATCTATTCAAATTCATTCGCTCGAATGTATCCATTCTAATTCATTCGTTCGATCCATTCTAATTCATTCGTACGATCCATTCAAATTCATTCGCATGATCCATTCTAATTCATTCGTACGATCCATTCTAATTCATTCTCACGAATGTAACCTTTCTAATTCATTTGTATGATCCATTCTAATTCATTCGTACGATCCATTCTAATCCATTCGTACGATCCATTATAATCCATTCGTACGATCCATTCTAATCCATTTGTAGGATCCATTCTACTTCATTCTCACAAATGTAACCTTTCTAATTCATTTGTACGATCCATTCTAATTCATTTGCACGATCCATTCTAATTCATTCGCATGATCCATTCAAATTCGATCGTACGAATGAATTAGAATGGATCATAGGAATGAATTAGAATGGATCGTGCAAATGAATTAGAATGGATACATTCGTGCGAATGAATTAGAATGGATCGTAGGAATGAATTAGAATGGATCGTACGAATGAATTAGAATGGATCGTACGAATGAATTAGAATAGCTCATACGAATGAATTAGAATAGATCGTACGAATGAATTAGAATGGATCATGCGAATGAATTTGAATAGATCGAACGAATGAATTATAATGGATCGTACGAATGGATTAGAATGGATCGTGCGAATGAATTAGAATGGATCGTATGAATGAATAAGAATGGATCGTACGAATGAATTAGAATGGATACATTCGAGCGAATGAATTAGAATGGATCGTACGATGAATTAGAATGGATCGTATGAATGAATTAGAATGGATCGTACGAATGAATTAGAATGAATCGTACGAATGGATTAGAACACATTGTACGAATGAATTAGAATGGATCGTACGAATGGATTAGAATGGATCTTATGAATGAATTATAATGGATCGTACGAATGAATTGAAATGGATACATTCGAGCGAATGAATTAGAATGGATCGTACGAATGAATTAGAATGGATCGTGCGAATGTATTAGAATGGATCGTACGAATGGATTAGAATGGATCGTACGTATGGATTAGAATGGATCGTACGAATGGATTAGAATGGATCGTACGAATGAATTAGAATGGATCATATAAATGAATTAGAAAGGTTACATTCGTGAGAATGAATTAGAATGGATCATATGAATGAATTAGAATGGATCCACCGAATGAATTAGAATGGTTACATTTGTGCGAATGAATTAGAATGTATCATGCGAATGAATTAGAATGGATCGTACGAATGAATTAGAATGGATCATACGAATGAATTAGAATGTATCATGCGAATGAATTTGAATGGATCGAAAGAATGAATTAGAATGGATCGTACGAATGAATTAGAATGGATCATAGGAATGAATTAGAATGGATCGTGCAAATGAATTAGAATGGATACATTCGTGTGAATGAATTAGAATGGATCGTGCGAATGAATTAGAATGGATCGTACGAATGAATTAGAATGGGTACATTCATGCGAATGAATTAGAATGGATCGTACGAATGGATTAGAATGGATCGTACGAATGGATTAGAATGGATCGTACGATTGAATTAGAATGGATTGTGCGAATGAATTAGAATGGATACATTTGTGCGAATGAATTAGAATGGAATGTAAGAATGAATTGGAATGGAACGTACTAATCAATTAGAATGGATCCATTCGTACAAATGAATTAGAATGGATCGTACGAATGAATTAGAATGGATCGTACGAATGGATTAGAACGCATTGTACGAATGAATTAGAATGGTTCGTGCGAATGAATTAGAATGGATCGTACGAATGAATTAGGATGGATCATACAAATAAATTAGAATGGATACATTCGTGCGAATGAATTAGAATGGATTGTAGGAATGAATTAGAATGGATCATACGAATGAATTAGAATGGTTATATTCGTGCGAATGAATTAGAATGGATCGTACGAATGGATTAGAATGGACCGTACGAATGGATTAGAATGGATCGTACGAATGAATTAGAATGGCTTGTGCGAATGAATTAGAATGGATACATTCGTGCGAATGAATTAGAATGGAATGTAAGAATGAATTAGAATGGATCCATTCGTACAAATGAATTAGAATGGATCGTACGAATGAATTAGAATGGATCGTAGAATGAATTAGAATGGATCATGCGAATGAATTAAAATGGATCGTACAAATGAATTAGAATGGATCATGCGAATGAATTAGAATGGTTCGTACGAATGAATTAGAATAGATACATTTGTGCGAATGAATTAGAATGCATCGTACGAATGAATTTGAATGGATTGTACGAATGAATTAGAATGGATATATTTGAATGTATCCATTCTAATTCGTTCGTACGATTCATTCATTCGTATGAGCTATTCTAATTCATTCGTACGATCCATTCTAATTCATTCGTACGATCCATTCTAATCCATTCGTACGATCCATTCTAATTCATTCGTACAATGAGTTCTAATCCATTCATACGATCCATTCAAATTTATTCGTTCAATCCATTCTAATTCATTTGTATGAATGGATCCATTCTAATTCATTAGTACGATCCATTCTAATTCATTCTTACATTCCATTCTAATTCATTCGCACGAATGTATCCATTCTAATTCATTTGCATAATCCATTCTAATTCATTCGTACGAACCATCCTAATCCATTCGTACGATCCATTCTAATCCATTCGTACGATCCATTCTAATTCATTCGCACGAATGTAACCATTCTAATTCATTCGTATGATCCATTCTAATTCATTCCTACGATCCGTTCTAATTCATTCGCACGAATGTATCCATTCTAATTCATTTGTATGATCCATTCTAACTCATTCGTACGATCCATTCTAATTCATTCGCACGATCCATTCTAATTCGTTCGTATGATCCATTCTAATTCATTCGTACGATCCATTCTAATTCATTTGCATGAATGTATCCATTCTAATTCATTCGTACGATCCATTCCAATTCATTCGCATGATCCATTCTAATTCATTCATGCAATCCATTCTAATTAATTCATACGATCCATTCTAACTCATTCTCACAAATGTAACATTTCTAATTCATTTGTACGATCTATTCTAATTTATTCGTACGATCTATTCTAATTCATTCGCTCAAATGTATCCTTTCTGATTCATTCGTACGATCCATTTTAATTTATTCGCACGAATGTAACAATTCTAATTCATTCGTACGATCCATTCTAATTCATTCATACAATCCATTCTAATTCATTCGCACGAATGTATCCATTCTAATTCATTCGTACGATCCATTCTAATCCATTCGTACGATCCATTCTAATTCATTCGCACAAATATATCTATTCTAATTCATTCGTACAATCCATTCTAATTCATTCGTACGATCCATTCTAATTCATTCGCACGATCCATTCTAATTCTTTCATATGATCCATTCTAATTCATTCGCACGAATGTATCCATTCTAATTTATTCGCACAAATGAATTAGAAATGAATTTATTCGCACGATCCATTCTACTTCATTCCTATGATCCATTCTAATCCATTCGTACGATCGATTCTAATTCATTCGTACGATCCATTCTAATTTATTCGTATGATCAATTCTAATTCATTCGCATGATCCATTCTAATTCATTCGTACAATCCATTCTAATTCATTCGCATGAATGTATCCATTCTAATTGATTCGTACAAATGAATTAGAAATGAATAAGAATGGATCGTACGAATGAATTAGAATGGATCATACGAATGAATTAGAATGGATCGTACGAATGGATCCATTCTAATCCATTCTAATTAGAATGGATCATGCGAACGAATAAGAATGGATCCATTCTAATTTGTACGAATGGATCCATTCTAATCCATTCGTACGATCCATTCTAATTCATTCGCTCGAATGTATCCATTCTAATTCATTCGTGCGATACATTCTTATTCATTCATACGATCCATTCTAATTCATTCGCACGATCCATTCTAATTCATTCGCACAATCCATTCTAATTCATTCGCACAGTCCATTCTAATTCATTTGCACGAATGTATCCATTCTAATTCATTCGTACGATCCATTCTAATTCATTCGTACAATCCATTCTAATTCATTCGCATAAATGTATCCATTCTAATTCATTCGTACGATCCATTCTAATTCATTCGTACGATCCATTCTAATCCATTCATACGATCCATTCTAACTCATTCTCACAAATGTATCAATTCTAATTCATTCTTACGATCTATTCTAATTCATTCGCTCGAATGTATCCATTCTAATTCATTCGTTCGATCCATTCTAATTCATTCGTACGATCCATTCAAATTCATTCGCAGATCCATTCTAATTCGTTCGCTCGATCCATTCTAATTCATTCGTACGATCCATTCTAATCCATTCGCTCGAATGGATCGTACGAATGAATTAGAATGGATCGGACGAATTAGAATGGATCATGCGAATGAATTAGAATGGATCGTACGAATGAATTAGAATGGATCGTGCGAATGAATTAGAATGGATCGTACGAATGAATTAGAATGGATTCGTACGAATGAATTAGAATAGATCGTATGAATGAATTAGAATGGATTGTACGAATGAATTAGAATGGATCGTATGAATGAATTATAATGGTTACATTCGTGCGAATGAATTAGAATGGATCGTACGAATGAATTAGAATGGATCGTGCGAATGAATTAGAATTGATTATACGAATGAATTAGAATGGATCGTACGAATGAATTAGAATGGATCATGCGAATGAATTAGAATAGATCGTACGAATGAATTAGAATGGATTGTACGAATGAATTAGATTGCATCGTACGAATGAATTTGAATGGATTGTACGAATGAATTAGAATGGATCGTACGAATGAATTAGCATGGATCATGCGAATGAATTAGAATAGATCGTACGAATGAATTAGAATGGATCGTACGAATAAATTAGAATAGATCGTGCGAATGAATTAGAATGGATCGTACGAATGAGTTAGAATGAATCTGCCGAATGAGTTAGAATGGATCATACGAATGAATTAGAATGGATCGTACGAATGAATTAGAATGGATACATTCGTGCGAATGAATTAGAATGGATCAGACTAATGAATTAGAATTGATCGTGCGAATGAATTAGAATGGATCGTACGATTGAATTTGAATGGATCGTACGAATAAATTAGAATGGATACATTTGTGCGATGAATAAGAATGGAGCGTACGAATGAATTACAATGGAGCGTACGAATAAACTAGAATGGATACAATCGTGCGAATGAATTAGAATAGATCATATGAAAGAATTAGAATGGATCGTGCGAATGAATTAGAAAGGATCGTACGAATGAATTAGAATGGATATATTCGTGTGAATAAATTAGAATGGATCGTACGAATGAATTAGACTGGATCGTACGAATAAATTAGAATGGATACATTCATGCAAAAGAATTAGAATGGATCGTGCGAATGAATTAGAATCGATCGTACGAATGAATTAGAATGAATCGTACGAATGAATTAGATCGTACGAATGAATTAGAATGGATCGTGCGAATGAATTAGAATTGATCATACGAATGAATTAGAATGGATCGTGCGAATGAATTAGAATGGATCGTACGAATGCATTAGAATAGATACATTCGTGCGAATAAATTAGAATGGATCATACGAATGAATTAGAATGGATACATTTGTGCGAATGAATTTGAATGGATTGCACGAATTGAATTAGAATGGATCGTACGAATGGATTAGAATGGATCGTACGAATGAATTAGAATGGATCATACAAATGAATTAAAAAGGTTATATTCGTGAGAATGAATTAGAATGGATCGTGCGAATGAATTAGAATTGATCATACGAATGGATTAGAATGGATCGTACGAATGAATTAGAATAGATCGTGCGAATGAATTAGAATGGATCGTACGAACGAATTAAAATGGATCGTACGAACGAATTAGAATGGATCGTATGAACGAATTAGAATGGATCGTACGAATGAATTAGAATGGATACATTCGAGCGAATGAATTAGAATGGATCGTACGAATGAATTAGAATGGATACATTCGAGCGAATGAATTAGAATGGATCGTGCAAATGAATTAGAATGGATCGCTCAAATGTATCATATGAATGGATTAGAATGGATCGTACGAATGAATTAGAGTGGATCATACAAATGAATTAGAATAAATCGTACGAATGAATTAGAATGGATCGTACGAATGGATTAGAATGGATCGTACGAATGGATTAGATTGGATAATACAAATGAATTAGAAAGGTTACATTCGTGAGAATGAATTAGAATGGATCGTACGAATGAGTTAGAATGGATCATACGAATGAATTAGAATGGATCGTACAAATGAATTAGAATGGAACGTACAAACGAATTAGAATGGATCGTACGAATGAATTAGAATGGATACATTCGAGCGAATGAATTAGAATGGATCGTACGAATGAATTAGAATGGATCGTACGAATGGATTAGAATGGATCGTACGAATGGATTAGAATAGATCGTACGAATGGATTAGAATGGATCGTACGAATGAATTAGAATGGATCGAACGAATGAATTAGAATAGATCGTACAAATGAATTTGAATGGATACATTTGTGCGAATGAATTAGAATGGATCATACGATTGAATTTGAATGGATCGTACGAATAAATTAGAATGGATACATTTGTGCGAATGAATTAGAATGGATCGTACAAATGAATTAGAATGGATCATACGAATGAATTAGAAAGGATCGTACGAATGAATTAGAATGGATCGTACAAATGAATTAGAAAGGTTACATTCGTGAGAATAAATTAGAATTGATCTTACGAATGAATTAGAATGGATCGTGCGAATGAATTAGAATGGATCGTACGAATGAATTAGAATGGATCGTACAAATGAATTAGAAAGGTTACATTTGTCAGAATGAATTAGAATGGATCGTAAAAATGAATTAGAATGGATCGTGCGAATGAATTAGAATGGATCGTACAAATGAATAAGAATGGTTCCATTCTAATTCATTCGTACGATCCATTCTAATTCATTCGTACGATTCATTCTAATTCATTCGCACGATCCATTCTAATTCATTCCTACGATCTATTCTAATTCATTCGTACGATCCATTCTAATCCATTCGTACGATCCATTCTAATTCATTCGCACGAATGTAACCATTCT
This sequence comes from Chamaelirium japonicum, assembly GCA_947650365.1. Taxonomy (NCBI): domain Eukaryota; kingdom Viridiplantae; phylum Streptophyta; class Magnoliopsida; order Liliales; family Melanthiaceae; genus Chamaelirium; species Chamaelirium japonicum. Next base: position 487,202 of record CANTAL010000196.1, read on the forward strand.
AATTCGTTCGTACGATCCATTCTAATTCATTCGTACGAACCATTCTAATCCATTCGTACGATCCATTCTAATTCATTCGCACGATCCATTCTAATTCATTCGCACAAATGTATCCATTCTAATTCATTCGTACAATCCATTCTAATTCATTAGTACGAATAAATTAGAATGGATACATTCATGCAAATGAATTAGAATGGATCGTACGAATGAATTAGAATGGATCATACGAATGAATTAGAATGGATCGTACGAATGGATTAGAATGGATCGTACGAATGGATTATAATGGATCGTACGAATGAAATAGAATGGATCATACAAATGAATTAGAAAGGTTACATTCTTCAGAATGAATTAGAATGGATCGTACGAATAAATTAGAATGGATCATGCGAATGAATTTGAATGGATCGTACAAATGAATTAGAATGGATCGAACGAATGAATTAGAATGGATACATTCGAGCAAATGAATTAGAATAGATCATAGGAATGAATTAGAATGGATCATAGGAATGAATTAGAATGGATCGTGCGAATGAAATAGAATGGATTGTACAAATGAATTAGAATGGATACATTCGTGCGAATGAATTAGAATGGATTGGACAAATGAATTAGCATGGATCGTACGATCCATTCTAATTCATTTGTATGATCCATTCTAATGCATTCGTATGATTCATTCTAATTCATTCGCACGGTCCATTCTAATTCATTCGTACGATCCATTCTAATTCATTCATATGATCAATTCTAATTCATTCGCACGATCCATTCTAATTCATTCGTACGATCCATTCTAATTCATTCGAATGAATATAACCATTCTAATTCATTCGTACAATCCATTCTAATTCATTTGTACAATCCATTCTAATTCATTCATACAATGCGTTCTAATCCATTCGTACGATCCATTCTAATTCATTCATACGATCCATTCTAATTCATTTGTACGAATGGATCCATTCTAATTCATTAGTACGATCCATTCTAATTCATTCTTACATTCCATTCTAATTCATTCGCACGAATGTATCCATTCTAATTCATTCGCACAATCCATTCTAATTCATTCGTACGATCCAATCTAATTCATTCGTATGATCCATTCTAACTCATTCGCACGAATGTATCATACGAATGAATTAGAATGGATCATGCGAATGAATTTGATTGGATTGTACGAATGAATTAGAACGGATCGTACGATCCATTCTAATTCATTCTCACAAATGTATCCATTCTAATTCATTCGTATGATCCATTCTAATTCATTCGCACGATCCATTCTAATTCATTCGCACGAATATATCCATTCTAATTCATTCGTACGATCCATTCTAATTCATTCGTACGATCTATTCTAATTCATTCGCACGATCCATTATAATTCATTCGTACGATCCATTCTTATTCATTCGTACGATCTATTCTAATTCATTCGCACGAATGTAACCATTCTAATTTATTCGTACGATTCATTCTAATTCTTTTGTATGATCCATTCAAACTCATTCATACGATCCATTCTAATTCATTCGTATGATCCATTCTAATTCATTTGTACGATCCATTCTAATTCATTCGCACAAATGTATCCATTTTAATTCATTCGTACGATCCATTCTAATTTATTCATACGATCTATTCTAATTCATTCGCACGATCCATTCTAATTCATTCTTAGGATCCATTCTAATTCATTCGCACGAATGTATCCATTCCAATTAATTCGTCCGATCCATTCTAATTCATTCGTACAATGCGTTCTAATCCATTCGTACGATCCATTCTAATCCATTCGTACGATCCATTCTAATTCATTTGTACGAATGGATCCATTGTAATTCATTAGTACGATCCATTCTAATTCATTTGCACGAATGTATCCATTCTAATTCATTTGTACAATCCATTCTAATTCATTCGTACGATCCATTCTTATTCATTCCTATGATCCATTCGCACAAATGTATCCATTCTAATTCATTTGTACGATCCATTCTAATTCATTCGTACGATCTATTCTAATTCATTCGTACGATCCATTCTAATTCATTCGCACAAATGTATCCATTCTAATACATTCGTACGATCCATTTTAATTCATTCGCAAGATCCATTCTAATTCTTTCGTACGATCCATTCTAATTCATTCGCACAATCCAATCTAATTCAAACGTACGATCCATTCTAATGAATTAAAATGGATACATTTGTGCGAATGAATTAGAATGGATCATACGATTGAATTTGAATGGATCGTATGAATAAATTAGAATGGATACATTTGTGCAATGAATAAGAATGGAGCGTACGAATGAATTAGAATGGTGCGTTCGAATGAACTAGAATGGATACAATCGTGCGAATGAATTAGAATGGATAATATGAAAGAATTAGAATGGATCGTGTGAATGAATTAGAAAGGATCGTACGAATGAATTAGAATGGATATATTCATGCGAATGAATTAGAAAGGATCGTACGAATGAATTAGACTGGATCGTACGAATAAATTAGAATGGATACATTCATGCTAATAAATTAGAATGGATGGTACGAATGAATTAGAATGGATCACACGAATAAATTAGAATGGATCGTACGAATGAATTAGAGTGGATCATATGAATGAATTAGAATGGTTACATTCGTGCGAATGAATTAGAATGGATCGTACGAATGGATTAGAATGGATTGTATGGATTAGAACGCATTGTACGAATGAATTAGATTGCATCGTACGAACGAAGTTGAATGGATTATATGAATGAATTAGAATGGATCGTACGAATGAATTAAAATGGATCATGTGAATGAATTAGAATAGATCGTACGAATGAATTAGGATGGTTCGTGTGAACGAATTAGAATGGATCGTATGAACGAATTAGAGTGGATCGTACGAATGAATTAGAATGGATACATTCGAGCGAATGAATTAGAATGGATCGTACGAATGAATTAGAATTGATCGTGCGAATGAATTAGAATGGATCATACAAACTAATTAGAAAGGTTACATTCGTGAGAATGAATTAGAATAGTTCGTGCGATGAATTAGAATGGATCATACAAATGAATTAGAATGGATTCTAATCCATTCGTACGATCCATTCTAATCTATTCTAATTTATTCGCATAAATGTATCCATTCTAATTTATTCTCACGAATGTAACATTTCTAATTCATTTGTATGATCCATTCAAATTCAGTCGTACGAATGAATAGAATGGATCGTACGAATGAATCGTACGAATGAATTAGAATGGATCAAGTGAATGAATTAGAATGGATCGTACGAATGAATTAGAATGGATCGTACGAATAAATTAGAATGGATCGTGCGAATGAATTAGAATGGATCGTACGAATGAATTAGAATGGATCCACCGAATGAGTTAGAATTGATCATACGAAAGAATTAGAGTGGATCGTACGAATGAATTAGAATGGATACATTCGAGCGAATGAATTAGAATAGATCATAGGAATGAATTAGAATGGATCATACGAATGAATTAGAATGGATCGTGCGAATGAATTAGAATGGATTGTACGAATGAATTAGAATGGATACATTCGAGCGAATGAATTAGAATATATCGTAGGAATGAATTAGAATGGATCGTATGAATGAATTAGAATGGATCGTACGAATGAATTAGAATGGATACATTCGAGCGAATGAATTAGAATGGATCGTACGAATGGATTAGAATGAATCGTACAAATGAATTAGAATGGATCGTACGAATGAATTAGAATGGATTGTACGAATGAATTAGAATGGATACTTTCGTGCGAATGAATTAGAATGGATCGGACGAATGAATTAGAATGGATCGTACGAATGAATTAGAATAGATCGTGCGAATGAATTAGAATGAATCGTACGAATGCATTAGAATGGATACATTCGTGCGAATGAATTAGAATGGATCGTACGAATGAATTAGAATGGATCGTGCGAATGAATTAGAATGGATTATACGAATGAATTAGAATGAATCGTGCGAATGAATTAGAATGGATCGTACGAATGAATTAGAATGGATACATACAAATGAATTTGAATGGATACATTCGAGCGAATGAATTAGAATGGATCGTAGGAATGAATTAGAATGGATCAAACAAATGAATTAGAATGGATCGTGCGAATGAATTAGAATGGATTGTACGAATGGATTAGAATGGATACATTCGTGCAAATGAATTAGATTGGATCGGACGAATGAATTAGAATGGATCATATGAATGAATTAGAATGGATCGTGCAAATAAATTAGAATGAATCGTACGAATGCATTAGAATGGATACATTCGTGCGAATGAATTAGAATGGATCGTACGAATGAATTAGAATGGATTGTGCTCTAATTCATTCTTACATTCCATTCTAATTCATTTGCACGAATGTATCCATTCTAATTCATTCGTACAATCCATTCTAATTCATTCGTACGATCCATTCTTATTCATTCCTATGATCCATTCGCACAAATGTATCCATTCTAATTCATTTGTACGATCCATTCTAATTCATTCGTACGATCCATTCTAATTCATTCGTACGATCTATTCAAATTAATTCGTACGATCCATTCTAATTCATTTGCACAAATGTATCCATTCTAATACATTCGTACGATCCATTTTAATTCATTCGCATGATCCATTCTAATTCTTTCGTACGATCCATTCTAATTCATTCGCACAATCCAATCTAATTCAAACGTACGATCCATTCTAATGAATTAAAATGGATACATTTGTGCGAATGAATTAGAATGGATCATACGATTGAATTTGAATGGATCGTACGAATAAATTAGAATGGATACATTTGTGCGATGAATAAGAATGGAGCGTACGAATGAATTAGAATGGAGCGTTCGAATGAACTAGAATGGATACAATCGTGCGAATCAATTAGACTGGATAATATGAAAGAATTAGAATGGATCGTGCGAATGAATTAGAAAGGATCGTACGAATGAATTAGAATGGATATATTCATGCGAATGAATTAGACTGGATCGTACGAATAAATTAGAATGGATACATTCATGCTAATGAATTAAAATGGATCGTACGAATGAATTAGAATGGATCACACGAATAAATTAGAATGCATTGTACGAATGAATTAGAGTGGATCATATGAATGAATTAGAATGGTTACATTCGTGCGAATGAATTAGAATGGATCGTACGAATGGATTAGAATGGATCGTATGGATTAGAATGCATTGTACGAATGAATTAGAATAGATACATTTGTGCGAATGAATTAGATTGCATCGTACGAATGAATTTGAATGGATTGTATGAATGAATTAGAATGGATCGTACGAATGAATTAGAATGGATCATGTGAATGAATTAGAATAGATCGTACGAATGAATTAGGATGGTTCGTGCGAACAAATTAGAATGGATCGTATGAACGAATTAGAATGGATCGTACGAATGAATTAGAATGGATACATTCAAGCGAATGAATTACAATGGATCGTACGAATGAATTAGAATTGATCGTGCGAATGAATTAGAATGGATCATACAAATTAATTAGAAAGGTTACATTCATGAGAATGAATTAGAATGGATCGTGCGATGAATTAGAATGGATCATACAAATGAATTAGAATGGATTCTAATCCATTCGTACGATCCATTCTAATCTATTCTAATTTATTCACACAAATGTATCCATTCTAATTCATTCTCACGAATGTAACATTTCTAATTCATTTGTATGATCCATTCAAATTCAGTCGTACGAATGAATAGAATGGATCGTACGAATGAATCGTACGAATGAATTAGAATGGATCATGCGAATGATTTAGAATGGATCGTACGAATGAATTAGAATGGATCGTACGAATAAATTAGAATGGATCGTGCGAATGAATTAGAATGGATCGTACCAATGAATTAGAATGGATCCACCGAATAAGTTAGAATTGATCATACGAAAGAATTAGAATGGATCGTATGAATGAATTAGAATGGATACATTTGAGCGAATGAATTAGAATAGATCATAGGAATGAATTAGAATGGATCATACAAATGAATTAGAATGGATCGTGCGAATGAATTAGAATGGATTGTACGAATGAATTAGAATGGATACATTCGAGCGAATGAATTAGAATAGATCGTAGGAATGAATTAGAATGGATCGTATGAACGAATTAGAATGGATCGTACGAATGAATTAGAATGGATACATTCGAGCGAATGAATTAGAATGGATCGTACGAATGGATTAGAATGAATCGTACAAATGAATTAGAATGGATCGTACGAATGAATTAGAATGGATTGTACGAATGAATTAGAATGGATACATTCCTGCGAATGAATTAGAATGGATCGGACGAATGAATTAGAATGGATCGTACAAATGAATTAGAATGAATCGTACGAATGCATTAGAATGGATACATTCGTGCGAATGAATTAGAATGGATCGTACGAATGAATTAGAATGGATCGTGCGAATGAATTAGAATGGATTATACGAATGAATTAGAATGGATCGTGCGAATGAATTAGAATGGATCGTACGAATGAATTAGAATGGATACATACAAATGAATTTGAATGGATACATTCGAGCGAATGAATTAGAATAGATCGCAGGAATGAATTAGAATGGATCAAACAAATGAATTAGAATGGATCGTGCGAATGAATTAGAATGGATTGTACGAATGGATTAGAATGGATACATTCGTGCAAATGAATTAGATTGGATCAGACGAATGAATTAGAATGGATCGTTCGAATGAATTAGAATAGATCGTGCGAATGAATTAGAATGAATCGTACGAATGCATTAGAATGGATACATTCGTGCGAATGAATTAGAATGGATCGTACGAATGAATTAGAATGGATCGTGCGAATGAATTAGAATGGATCGTACGAATGAATTAGAATGGATCGTGTGAATGAATCAGAATGGATACATACAAATGAATTAGAAAGGTTACATTCGTGAGAATGAATTCGAATGGATCGTACGAATGAATTAGAATGGATCGTATGAATGAATTAAAATGGATACATTCGAGCAAATGAATTAGAATGGATCATACGAATCAATTAGAATGGATCATAGGAATTAATTAGAATGGATCATGCAAATGAATTAGAATAGATACATTCATGCGAATGAATTAGAATGGATCGTAGGAATGAATTAGAATGGATCCTATGAATGAATTAGAATGGTTACATTCGTGCGAATGAATTAGAATGGATCGTATAAACGAATTAGAATGGATCGTATGAATTAGAATGGATACATTTGTGCGAATGAATTAGAATGGATCGTACGAATGAATTAGAATGGATCGTACGAAAGGATTAGAATGGATCGTACGAATGTATTAGAATGGATCGTGCAAATGAATTAGAATGGATTGCACGAATGTATCCATTCTAATCCATTCGTACGAATGGATTAGAATAGATCATACGAATGAATTAGAATGGATCGTGCTAATGAATTAGAATGTATCGTATGAATAAATTATAATGGATCGTATGAATGAATTAAAATAGATACATTTGTGCGAATGAATTAGAATGGATCGTACGATTGAATTAGAATGGATCGTACGAATGAATTAGAATGGATCATGCGAATGAATTTGAATAGACCGTACGAATGAATTAGAATGGATCGAACGAATGAATTAGAATGGATACATTCGAGCGAATGAATTAGAATAGATTGTAGGAATGAATTAGAATGGATCGTACGAATGAATTAGAATGGATCCTGCGAATGAATTAGAATGGATAGTGCGAATGAATTAGAATGGATCGTACGAATGAATTAGAATAGATACATTCGTGCGAATGAATTAGAATGGATCGTATGAATGAATTAGAATGGATCGTACGAATGAATTAGAATAGATCATAGGAATGAATTAGAATGGATCTACAGAATGAGTTAGAATGGATCATACGAATGAATTAGAATGGATCGTACGAATAAATTAGAATGGATCGTACGAATGAATTAGAATGGATACATTTGTACGAATAAATTAGAATGGATTGTATGAATGAATTAGAATGGATTGTATGAATAAATTAGAACAGATCGTACGAATGAATTAGAATTGATCGTACGAATAAATTAGAATGGATACATTCGTGCGAATGAATTAGAATGGATTGTACAAATGAATTAGAATGGATCGTACGAATGAATTAGAATGGATCATGCGAATGAATTAGAATGGATTGTACGAATGAATTAGAATGAATACATTTGTGCGAATGAATTAGAATGGATCGTGCGAATGAATTAGATTGGATCGTGCGAATGAATTAGAAAGGATCGTACGAATGAATTAAAATGGATCCACCGAATGAGTTAGAATGGATCATACGAATGAATTAGAATGGATCGTATGAAAGAATTTGAATAGATCGTTCGAATGAATTAGAATGGATCGTGCGAATGAATAAGAATGGATCATACGAATGAATTAGAATGGATCGTACGAATTAATTAGAATGGATACATTCGTACGAATGAATTAGAATGGATCGTATGAATGAATTAGAATGGATCATGCGAATGAATTAGAATGGATCGTACAAATGAATTAGAATGGATATATTCGTGCGAATGAATTAGAATGGATCGCGCGAATGAGTTAGAATGGATCATACGAATGAATTAGAATGGATACATTTGTGAGATTGAATTGGAATGGATTGTACGATCCATTCTAATTCATTCGTACGAACCATTCAAATTCATTCGCATGATCCATTCTAATTCATTCCAATGATCCATTCTAATTCATTCGTACGATCCATTCTAATTCATTCGCTCGAATGTATCTATTCTAATTCATTCGTACGATCCATTCTAATTCATTCACATGATCCATTCTAATTCATTCGTATGATACATTTATACGATTGAATTAGAATGGATTGTACGAATAAATTAGAATTGATGATACGAATGAATTAGAATGGATCGTACGAATGAATTGGAATGGATCGTGCGAATGAATTAGAATGGATCGTACAAATGAATTAGAATGGATCGTACGATTCATTCTAATTCATTCGTATAATCGATTCTAATGCATTCGTACGATTCATTCAAATTCATTCGCACGATCCATTCTAATTCATTCGTATAATCCATTATAATTTATTTGCACGAATATACGATCCATTCTAATTTATTCGCAAGAATGTATTCATTCTAATTCATTCGTATGAATGTATCATACGAATGAATTAGAATGGATCATGCGAATGAATTAGAATGGATCGAACGAATGAATTAGAATGAATCGTACAAATGCATTAAAATGGATCGTACGAATGAATTAGAATGAATCGTATGAATGAATTAGAATGGATACATACAAATGAATTAGAAAGGTTATATTCGTGAGAATGAATTAGAATGGATCATGCGAATGAATTAGAATGGATTGTACGAATGAATTAGAAAGGTTACATTCGTGAGAATGAATTAGATTGGATCGTGCGAATGAATTAGAATTGATCATACGAATGGATTAGAATGGATCGTACGAATGAATTAGAATAGATCGTGCGAATGAATTAGAATGAATCGTACGAATGAATTAGAATAGATCGTAGGAATGAATTAGAATGGATCATACGAATGAATTAGAATGGATCGTATGAATGAATTAGAATGAATCGTACGAATGAATTAGAATGGATCGTACGAATGAATTTGAATGGAAACATTTGTACGAATAAATTAGAATAGATTGTACTAATGAATTAGAATGGATCATAGGAATGAATTAGAATGGATCGTGCAAATGAATTAGAATGGATCGTACGAATGGATTAGAATGGATCGTACGAATGAATTAGAATGGATCATACAAATGAGTTAGAAAGGTTACATTCGTGAGAATGAATTAGAATGGATCGTGCAAATAAGAATGGATACATTCATGCGAATGAATTAGAATGGATCGTAGGAATGAATTAGAATGGATCATACGAATGAATTAGAATGGTTACATTCGTGCGAATGAATTAGAATGGATCGTACGAATGGATTAGAATGGATCGTACGAATGGATTAGAATGGATCGTACGAATGAATTAGAAAGGTTACATTTGTGAGAATGAATTAGAATAGATCGTACGAATGAATTAGAATGGATCGTACGAATGGATTAGAATGAATCGTACGAATGGATTAGAATGGATCGTACGAATGAATTAGAATGGATCATACAAACGAATTAGAAAGGTTACATTCGTGAGAATGAATTAGAATGGATCGTGCGAATTAATTAGAATGGATCGTACGAACGAATTAGAATGGATCATACGATTGAATTAGAATGGATCATACAAATGAATTAGAATGGATACATTTGTGTGATGAATAAGAATGGAGCGTACGAATGAATTAAAATGGAGCGTACGAATGAACTAGAATGGATACATTCATGCGAATGAATTAGAATGGATTGCACGAATGAATTAGAATGGATACATTCGTGCGAATGAATTAGAATGGAATGTACGAATGAATTAGAATGGATCGTGCGAATGAATTAGAATGAATCGTACGAATGAATCAGAATAGATCGTGCGAATAAAATAGAATGGATAATACGAATGAATTAGAATAGATATATTCATGCGAATGAATTAGAATGGATCGTGCGAATGAATTAGAATGGATCGTATGAATAAATTAGAATGGATCGTACGAATGAATTAAAATGGATACATTTGTGCGAATTAGAATGGATTGTACGAATGTATTAGAATGGATCGTACGAATGAATTAGAACGCATTATACGAATGAATTAGAATAGATACATTTGTGCGAATGAATTAGATAGCATCGTATGAATGAATTAGAATGGATCGTACGAAAGAATTTGAATGGATCGTACGAATAAATTAGAATGGATCATGCGAATGAATTAGAAAGGATCGTACGAATGAATTAGAATGGATATATTCGTGCGAATGAATTAGAATGGATCGTACGAATGAATTAGAATGGATTGTACGAATGAATTAAAATGGATACATTCGAGCGAATGAGTTAGAATGGATCGTACGAATGGATTAGAACGTATTGTACAAATGAATTAGAATGGATCGTACAAACGAATTAGAATGGATACATTCGTGCGAATGAATTAGAATGGATCGTACGAATGAATTAGAATGGATCGTGCGAATGAATTAGAATGGATAGTGCGAATGAATTAGAATGGATCGTGCGAATGAATTAGAATGGATACATTCGTGCGAATGAATTAGAATGGATCGTACGAATGAATTAGAATGGATCATACGAATGAATTAGAATGGATCCTACGAATGAATTAGAATGGATCGTACGAATGAATTAGAATGGATCGTACGAATGAATTAGAATGGATCGTAGGAATGAATTAGAATGGATTCGCACGAATTCATTCATACGAATGAATTAGAATGGATCGTACGAATTTATTCGCACGATCCATTCTAATTCATTCGTACGATCCATTCTTAATCATTCATACGATCCATTCTAATTCGTTCGCACGATCCATTCTAATTCATTCGTACGATCCATTCTAATTCATTCGTATGATCCATTCTAACTCATTTTAGAATGGATCGTACGAACGAATTAGAATGGATCGTATGAACGAATTTGAATGGATCGTACGAATGAATTAGAATGGATACATTCGAGTGAATGAATTAGAATGGATCGTACGAATGGATTAGAATGGATCGTACGAATGGATTAGAATGGATCGTACGAATGGATTAGAATGGATCGTACGAATGAATTAGAATATATCGTACGAATGCATTAGAATGGATACATTCGTGTGAATGAATTAGAATGGATCGTACGAATGAAATAGAATGGATACATTTGTGCGAATGAATTTGAATGGATTGCACGAATTGAATTAGAATGGATCGTACGAATGGATTAGAATGGATCGTATGAATGAATTAGAATGGATCATACAAATGAATTAGAAAGGTTACATTCGTGAGAATGAATTAGAATGGATCGTGCGAATGAATTAGAATTGATCATACGAATGGATTAGAATGGATCGTACGAATGAATTAGAATAGATCGTGCGAATGAATTAGAATGGATCGTACGAACGAATTAGAATGTATCATACGAACAAATTAGAATGGATCGTATGAACGAATTAGAATGGATCGTACGAATGAATTAGAATGGATACATTCGAGCGAATGAATTAGAATGGATCGTACAAATGGATTAGAATGGATCATAGGAATGAATTAGAATGGATCGTGCAAATGAATTAGAATGGATACATTCGTGCGAATGTATTAGAATGGATACATTCGTGCGAATGAATTAGAATGGATCGTGCGAATGAATTAGAATGGATCGTACGATCCATTCTAGTTCATTCGTATGATCAATTCTAATTCATTCGCACGATCCATTCTAATCCATTCGTACGATCCATTCTAATTCATTTGCACGATCCATTCTAATTCATTCCTATGATCCATTCTAATTTATTCGTACGATCCATTCTAATTCATTCGCTCGAATGTATCCATTCTAATTCATTCGTACAATCCATTCTAATTCATTTGTACGATCCATTCTAATTCATTCTCACGAATGTAACCTTTCTAATTCATTTGTATGTATCCATTCTAATTCATTCGTACGATCCATTCTAATTCATTCGCACGATCCATTCTAATTCATTCATACGATCCATTCTAATTCATTCGCACGATCTATTCTAATTCATTCGTATGATCCATTCTATTTCATTCGCACGAATGTATCCATTCTAATGCATTCGTACGATTCATTCTAATTCATTCACACGATCCATTCTAATTCATTCGTACGATTCATTCTAATTCATTCGTACTATCCATTCTTATGAATTCGTACGATTCATTCTAATTCATTCGCACGATCCATTCTAATTCATTCGTACGATCCATTCTAATTCATTCGTCCGATCCATTCTAATTCATTCGCACGAATGTATCCATTCTAATTCATTCGTGCAATCCATTCTAATTCATTCGCACGATTCATTCTAATTCATTCGTGTGATCCATTCTAATTCATTCCTACGATCTATTCTAATTCATTCGCTCGAATGTATCCATTCTAATTCATTCGTTCGATCCATTTTAATTCATTCGTACGATCCATTCAAATTCATTCGCATGATCCATTCTAATTCATTCGTACGATCCATTCTAATCCATTCGTACGATCCATTCTAATCCATTCGTACGATCCATTCTAATTCATTCGTACGAATGTATCCATTCTAATTCATTCGTACAATCCATTCTAATTCATTCGCACGATCCATTCTAATTCATTCGTATGATCCATTCAAATCCATTCTTATTCATTCGCATGATCCATTCTAATTCATTCTTATTCATTCGTACGATCCATTCTAATGCATTCCTATGATTCATTCTAATTCAGTCGAACGATCCATTCTAATTCATTCGTACGATCCATTCTTATTCATTCATACGATCCATTCTAATTCATTCGCACGATCCATTCTAATTCATTCGTACGATCCATTCTAATTCATTCGTATGATCCATTCTAACTCATTCGGTGGATCCATTCTAATTCATTCGTACGATCCATTCTAATTCATTCGCACGATCCATTCTAATTTATTCGTACGATCCATTCTAATTTATTCGTACGATCTATTCTAATTCATTCGCATAATCCATTCTAATTCATTTGTACGATCCATTCTAATTCATTCGTACAATCCATTCAAATTCATTCGTACGACGCAATCTAATTCATTCGCACAAATGTATCTATTCTAATTCATTCGTACAATGCGTTATAATCCATTCGTACGATCCATTCTAATCCATTTGTACGATCCATTCTAATTCATTCGCACGAATGTAACCATTCTAATTCTAATTCGTTCGTACGATCCATTCTAATTCATTCGTACGAATAAATTAGAATTGATACATTCATGCAAATGAATTAGAATGGATCATACGAATGAATTAGAATGGATCATACGAATGAATTAGAAAGGATCGTACGAATGAATTAGAATGGATCATATGAATGAATTAGAATGGTTACATTCGTGCGAATGAATTAGAATGGATCGTACAAATGGATTAGAATGGATCGTACGAATGGATTAGAATGCATTGTATGAATGAATTAGAATAGATACATTTGTGCGAATGAATTAGAATGGATCGTACAAATGAATTAGAAAGGTTAAATTTGTGAGAATGAATGAGAATGGATCGTACGAATGGATTAGAATGGATCGTACAAATGGATTAGAATGGATCATACGAATAAATTAGAATGGATCGTCCGAATGAATTAGAATGGATCGTACGAATGAATTAGAATGGACACATTTGTGCGTATGAGTTAAATGGATCATACGAATGAATTAGAATGGATCGTACAAATGAATTAGAATGGATCGTACGAATGAATTAGAATGGATCGTGCGAATGAATTAGAATGGATCGTACGAACGAATTAGAATGGATCGTACGAACGAATTAGAATGGATCGTATGAACGAATTAGAATGGATCGTATGAATGAATTAGAATGGATCGTATGAATGAATTGGAATGGATACATTTGTACGAATAAATTAGAATGGATTGTACGAATGAATTAGAATGGATACATTCTTGCGAATGAATTAGAATGGATCATACGAATGAATTAGAATGGATCGTACGATTCATTCTAATTCATTCGTACGATCCATTCTAATGCATTCGTACGATTCATTCTAATTCATTCGCACGATCCATTCTAATTCATTCGTACGATCCATTCTTATTCATTCGCACGATCCATTCTAATTCATTCGCACGAATGTATCCATTCTAATTCATTCTACGATCCATTCTAATTCATTCGCACGAATGGATACATTCTTGCGAATGAATTAGAATGGATCGTACGAATGAGTTAGAATGAATCTGCCGAATGAGTTAGAATGGATCATACGAATGAATTAGAATGGATCGTACGAATGAATTAGAATGGATACATTCGTGCGAATGAATTAGAATGGATCAGACTAATGAATTAGAATTGATCATGCGAATGAATTAGAATGGATCGTACGATTGAATTTGAATGGATCGTACGAATAAGTTAGAATGGATACATTTGTGCGATGAATACGAATGGAGCGTACGAATGAATTACAATGGAGCGTACGAATGAACTAGAATGGATACAATCGTGCGAATGAATTAGAATAGATCATATGAAAGAATTAGAATGGATCGTGCGAATGAATTAGAAAGGATCGTACGAATGAATTAGAATGGATATATTCGTGCGAATGAATTAGAATGGATCGTACGAATGAATTAGACTGGATCGTACGAATAAATTAGAATGGATACATTCATGCAAAAGAATTAGAATGGATCGTGCGAATGAATTAGAATCGATCGTACGAATGAATTAGAATGGATCGTACGAATGAATTAGATCGTACGAATGAATTAGAATGGATCGTGCGAATGAATTAGAATTGATCATACGAATGAATTAGAATGGATCGTGCGAATGAATTAGAATGGATCGTACGAATGCATTAGAATGGATACATTCGTGCGAATGAATTAGAATGGATCATACGAATGAATTAGAATGGATACATTTGTGCGAATGAATTTGAATGGATTGCACGAATTGAATTAGAATGGATCGTACGAATGGATTAGAATGGATCGTACGAATGAATTAGAATGGATCATACAAATGAATTAGAAAGGTTACATTCGTGAGAATGAATTAGAATGGATCGTGCGAATGAATTAGAATTGATCATACGAATGGATTAGAATGGATCGTACGAATGAATTAGAATAGATCGTGCGAATGAATTAGAATGGATCGTACGAACGAATTAAAATGGATTGTACGAACGAATTAGAATGGATCGTATGAACGAATTAGAATGGATCGTACGAATGAATTAGAATGGATACATTTGAGCGAATGAATTAGAATGGATCGTACGAATGAAATAGAATGGATACATTCTAGCGAATGAATTAGAATGGATCATGCAAATGAATTAGAATGGATCGCTCAAATGTATCGTATGAATGGATTAGAATGGATTGTACGAATGAATTAGAGTGGATTGTACGAATGTATCCATTCTAATTCGTTCGTACGATCCATTCTAATTCATTCGTACGATCCATTCTAATTCATTCGTACGATCCATTCTAATTCATTCGTACGATCCATTCTAATCCATTCTAATTCATTCGATCGAATGTATCCATTCTAATTCATTCGTACGATCTATTCTTATTCATTCATACGTTCCATTCGAATTCATTCGCACGATCCATTCTAAACCATTCGTACGATCCATTATAATTCATTCGTTCGATCCATTCAAATTCATTCGCATGATCCATTCTAATTCATTCGTACGATCTATTCTAATTCATTCGTATGAGCTATTCTAATTCATTCGTACGATCCATTCTAATTCATTTGTACGATCCATTGTAATTCATTCATACAATCCATTCAGATTCATTCGCACAAATGTATCCATTCAAATTCATTCGTACGATCCATTCTAATTAATTCACACGATCCATTGTAATTCAGTCGTATGAATGTATCCATTTTAATTCATTCGTACGATCCATTCTAATTCATTCGTACGATCTAATTCATTCGTACGATCCATTCTAATTCATTCGTACGATCAATTCTAATTAGAATGGATCGATCGATTCTAATTCATTCGCACGATCCATTCTAATTCATTCATACAATCCATTCAGATTCATTCGCACAAACGTATCCATTCAGATTCATTCGCACAAACGTATCCATTCAAATTCCTTCGTACGATCCATTCTAATTCATTCGTATGATCCATTACATTCGTACGATCCATTCTAATTCATTCGCATGATCCATTCTAATTCATTCGTTCGATCCATTCTAATTCATTCGTACGATCCATTCAAATTCATTCGCATGATCCATTCTAATTCATTCGTACGATCCATTCTAATTCATTCTCACGAATGTAACCTTTCTAATTCATTTGTATGATCCATTCTAATTTATTCGTACGATCCATTCTAATCCATTCGTACGATCCATTCTAATCCATTCGTACGATCTATTCTAATCAATTTGTACGATCCATTCTACTTCATTCTCACAAATGTAACCTTTCTAATTCATTTGTACGATCCATTCTAATTCATTTGCACGATCCATTCTAATTCATTCGCACGATCCATTCAAATTCGATCGTACGAATGAATTAGAATGGATAATAGGAATGAATTAGAATGGATCGTGCAAATGAATTAGAATGGATACATTCGTGCGAATGAATTAGAATGGATCGTACGAATGAATTAGAATAGCTCATACGAATAAATTAGAATAGATCGTACGAATGAATTAGAATGGATCATGCGAATGAATTTGAATGGATCGAACGAATGAATTATAATCGATCGTACGAATGGATTAGAATGGATCGTGCGAATGAATTAGAATGGATCGTATGAATGAATACGAATGGATCGTACGAATGAATTAGAATGGATACATTCGAGCGAATGAATTAGAATGGATCGTACGAATGAATTAGAATGGATCGTACGAATGAATTAGAATGAATCGTACGAATGGATTAGAACACATTGTACGAATGAATTAGAATGGATCGTACGAATGGATTAGAATGGATCTTACGAATGAATTAAAATGGATCGTACGAATGAATTAGAATGGATACATTCGAGCGAATGAATTAGAATGGATCGTACGAATGAATTAGAATGGATCGTGCGAATGTATTAGAATGGATCGTACGAATGGATTAGAATGGATCGTACGTATGGATTAGAATGGATCGTACGAATGGATTAGAATGGATCGTACGAATGAATTAGAATGGATCATACAAATGAATTAGAAAGGTTACATTCGTGAGAATGAATTAGAATGGATCGTATGAATGAATTAGAATGGATCAACCGAATGAATTAGAATGGTTACATTTGTGCAAATGAATTAGAATGTATCATGCGAATGAATTAGAATGGATCGTACGAATGAATTAGAATGGATCATACGAATGAATTAGAATGTATCATGCGAATGAATTTGAATGGATCGGAAGAATGAATTAGAATGGATCGTACGAATGAATTAGAATGGATCATAGGAATGAATTAGAATGGATCGTGCAAATGAATTAGAATGGATACATTCGTGTGAAAGAATTAGAATGGATCGTGCGAATGAATTAGAATGGATCGTACGAATGAATTAGAATGGATACATTCATGCGAATGAATTAGAATGGATCGTACGAATGGATTAGAATGGATCGTACGAATGGATTAGAATGGATCGTACGATTGAATTAGAATGGATTGTGCGAATGAATTAGAATGGATACATTTGTGCGAATGAATTAGAATGGAATGTAAGAATGAATTGGAATGGAACGTACTAATGAATTAGAATGGATCAATTTGTACAAATGAATTAGAATGGATCGTACGAATGAATTAAAATGGATCGTACGAATGGATTAGAACGCATTCTATGAATGAATTAGAATGGATCGTGCGAATGAATTAGAATGGATCGTACGAATGAATTAGAATGGATCATACAAATGAATTAGAATGGATACATTCGTGCGAATGAATTAGAATGGATCGTAGGAATGAATTAGAATGGATCATACGAATGAATTAGAATGGTTATATTCATGCGAATGAATTAGAATGGATCATACGAATGGATTAGAATGGATCGTACGAATGGATAAGAATGGATCGTACGAATGAATTAGAATGGCTTGTGCGAATGAATTAGAATGGATACATTCGTGCGAATGAATTAGAATGGAATGTAAGAATGAATTAGAATGGATCCATTCGTACAAATGAATTAGAATGGATCGTACAAATGAATTAGAATGGATCGTACAAATGAATTAGAATGGATCCATTCGTACAAATGAATTAGAATGGATCATACGAATGAATTAGAATGGATCGTGCGAATGAATTAGAATGGATCGTACGAATGCATTAGAATGGATACATTCGTGCGAATGAATTAGAATGGATCATACGAATGAATTAGAATGGATACATTTGTGCGAATGAATTTGAATGGATTGCACGAATTGAATTAGAATGGATCGTACGAATGGATTAGAATGGATCGTACGAATGAATTAGAATGGATCATACAAATGAATTAGAAAGGTTATATTCGTGAGAATGAATTAGAATGGATCGTGCGAATGAATTAGAATTGATCATATGAATGGATTAGAATGGATCGTACGAATGAATTAGAATAGATTGTGCGAATGAATTAGAATGGATCGTACGAACGAATTAAAATGGATCGTACGAACGAATTAGAATGGATCGTATGAACGAATTAGAATGGATCGTACGAATGAATTAGAATGGATACATTCGAGCGAATGAATTAGAATGGATCGTACGAATGAATTAGAATGGATACATTCGAGCGAATGAATTAGAATGGATCGTGCAAATGAATTAGAATGGATCGCTCAAATGTATCGTATGAATGGATTAGAATGGATCGTACGAATGAATTAGAGTGGATCATACAAATGAATTAGAATGAATCGTACGAATGAATTAGAATGGATCGTACGAATGGATTAGAATGGATCGTACGAATGGATTAGAATGGATCGTACGAATGGATTAGAATGGATAATACAAATGAATTAGAAAGGTTACATTCGTGAGAATGAATTAGAATGGATCGTACGAATGAGGTAGAATGGATCATACGAATGAATTAGAATGGATCGTACAAATGAATTAGAATGGATCGAACGAATGAATTAGAATGGATACATTCGAGCGAAGGAATTAGAATAGATCGTAGGAATGAATTAGAATGAATCATACGAATGAATTAGAATGGATCGTGCGAGTAAATTAGAATGGATTGTACGAATGAATTATAATGGATACATTCGTGCGAATGAATTAGAATGGATCGGACGAATGAATTAGAATGGATCGTACGAATGAATTAGAATGGATCGTGCGAATGAATTTGAATGAATCGTACGAATGCATTAGAATGGATACATTTGTGCGAATGAATTAGATTGGATCGTGCGAATGAATTAGAATGGATCGTGCGAATGAATTAGAATGGATCGTGCGAATGAATTTGAATGGATCGTACAAATGAATTAGAATGAATCGTACGATCCATTCTAATTTATTCTCACAAATGTAACCTTTCTAATTCATTTGTACGATCCATTCTAATTCATTCGTACGATCCATTCTAATTCATTCGCATGATCCATTCTAATTCATTCATACGATCCATTCTAATTCATTCGCACGATCCATTCTAATTCATTCGTACGTTCCATTCTAATTCATTCGCTCGAATGTAACCATTTTAATTCATTCATACGATCCATTCTAATTCATTCATATGATCCATTCTAATTCATTCTCACGAATGTAACCTTTCTAATTCATTTGTATGTATCCATTCTAATTCATTCGTATAATCCATTCTAATTCATTCGCACAATCCATTCTAATTCATTCCTATATACGATCCATTCTAATTCATTCGTACGATCCATTCTAATTCATTCGCACGAATGTATCCATTCTAATGCATTCGTACGATCCATTCTAATTCATTCGCACGATCCATTCTAATTCATTCGTACGATCCATTCTAATGCATTCGTACGATTCATTCTAATTCATTCGCACGATCCATTCTAATTCATTCATACGATCCATTCTAATTCATTCCTACGATCCATTCTAATTCATTCGCACGAATGTATCTATTCTAATTCATTCGTACGATCCATTCTAATGGTTACATTCATGCGAATGAATTAGAATGGATCGTACAAATGAATTAGAATGGATCGTACAAATGAATTAGAAAGGTTACATTTGTGCGAATGAATTAGAATGGATCGTACGAATGAAATAGAATGGATCGTACGAATGAATTAGAATGGATCGTACGAATGAATTAGAATGTATCGTACGAATGAATTAGAATAGCTCATACGAATGAATTAGAATGAATCCTACGAATGAATTAGAATGGATACATTCGTGCGAATGAATTAGAATAGATCGTATGAATGAATTAGAATGGATCGTACGAATAAATTAAAATGGATCGTGCGAATGAATTTGAATGGATCGTACGAATGAATTAGAATGGATCATACAAATGAATTAGAATGGATACATTCGAGCGAATGAATTAGAATGGATCGTGCAAATGAATTAGAATGGATGCATTCGTGCGAATGAATTAGAATGGATCGTAGGAATGAATTAGAATGGATCGTGCAAATGAATTAGAATGGATCATAGGAATGAATTAGAATGGATCGTGCAAATGAATTAGAATGGATGCATTCGTGCGAATGAATTAGAATGGATCGTAGGAATGAATTAGAATGGATCGTACGAATGAATTAGAATGGTTGCATTCGTGCGAATGAATTAGAATGGATCGTACGAATGGTTTAGAATGGATCGTACGAATGGATCGTACGAATGGATTGTACGAATGTATCCATTCTAATTCGTTCGTACGATCCATTCTAATTCATTCGTACGATCCATTCTAATTCATTCGTACGATCCATTCTAATTCATTCGTACGATCCATTCTAATCCATTCTAATTCATTCGCTCGAATGTATCCATTCTAATTCATTCGTACGATCAATTCTTATTCATTCATACGTTCCATTCTAATTCATTCGCACGATCCATTCTAATCCATTCGTACGATCCATTATAATTCATTCGTTCGATCCATTCAAATTCATTCGCATGATCCATTCTAATTCATTCGTACGATCTATTCTAATTCATTCGTATGAGCTAGTCTAATTCATTCGTACGATCCATTCTAATTCATTCGTACGATCCATTGTAATTCAT
The DNA here is from genome assembly GCA_947650365.1 of Chamaelirium japonicum. Classification (NCBI taxonomy): domain Eukaryota; kingdom Viridiplantae; phylum Streptophyta; class Magnoliopsida; order Liliales; family Melanthiaceae; genus Chamaelirium; species Chamaelirium japonicum. Next base: position 509,334 of record CANTAL010000196.1, read on the forward strand.
TCATACAATCCATTCAGATTCATTCGCACAAATGTATCCATTCAAATTCATTCATACGATCCATTCTAATTAATTCACACGATCCATTCTAATTCAGTCGTATAAATGTATCTATTTTAATTCATTCGTACGATCCATTCTAATTCATTCGTACGATCTAATTCATTCGTACGATCCATTCTAATTCATTCGTACGATCAATTCTAATTAGAATGGATCGATCGATTCTAATTCATTCGCACGATCCATTCTAATTTATTCATACAATCCATTCAGATTCATTCGCACAAACGTATCCATTCAAATTCATTCGTACGATCCATTCTAATTCATTCGTATGATCTATTCTTATTCATTCGTATGATCCACTCCATTCGTACGATCCATTCTAATTCATTCGCATGATCCATTCTAATTCATTCGTACGATCCATTCTAATTCATTCGTATGATCCATTCTAATTCATTCCTACGATCTATTCAAATTCATTCGCTCGAATATATCCATTCTAATTCATTCGTTCGATCCATTCTAATTCATTCGTACGATCCATTCAAATTCATTCGCATGATCCATTCTAATTCATTCGTACGATCCATTCTAATTCATTCTCACGAATGTAACCTTTCTAATTCATTTGTATGATCCATTCTAATTCATTCGTACGGTCCATTCTAATCCATTCGTACGATCCATTCTAATTCATTCGTACGATCCATTCTAATCCATTTGTACGATCCATTCTACTTCATTCTCACAAATGTAACCTTTCTAATTCATTTGTACGATCCATTCTAATTCATTTGCATGATCCATTCTAATTCATTCGCATGATCCATTCAAAATCGATCGACCGAATGAATTAGAATGGATCATAGGAATGAATTAGAATGGATCGTGCAAATGAATTAGAATGGATACATTCGTGCGAATGAAATAGAATGGATCGTAGGAATGAATTAGAATGGATCGTACGAATGAATTAGAATGGATCGTACGAATGAATTAGAATAGCTCATACGAATGAATTAGAATAGGTCGTACGAATGAATTAGAATGGATCATGCGAATGAATTTGAATGGATCGAACGAATGAATAATAATGGATCGTACGAATGGATTAGAATGGATCGTGCGAATGAATTAGAATGGATCGTATGAATGAATAAGAAAGGATCGTACGAATGAATTAGAATAGATACATTCGAGTGAATGAATTAGAATGGATTAGAATGGATCGTACGAATGAATTAGAATGGATCGTACGAATGAATTAGAATGAATCGTACGAATGGATTAGAACACATTGTACGAATGAATTAGAATGGATCGTACGAATGGATTAGAATGGATCTGACGAATGAATTAGAATGGATCGTACGAATGAATTAGAATGGATACATTCGAGCGAATGAATTAGAATGGATCGTACGAATGAATTAGAATGGATCGTACGAATGTATTAGAATGGATCGTACGAATGGATTAGAATGGATCGTACGTATGGATTAGAATGGATCGTACGAATGGATTAGAATGGATCATACGAATGAATTAAAATGGATCATACAAATGAATTAGAAAGGTTACATTCGTGAGAATGAATTAGAATGGATCATATGAATGAATTAGAATGGATCCACCGAATGAATTAGAATGGTTACATTTGTGCGAATGAATTAGAATGTATCATGCGAATGAATTAGAATGGATCGTACGAATGAATTAGAATGGATCATACGAATGAATTAGAATGTATCATGCGAATGAATTTAAATGGATGGGAAGAATGAATTAGAATGGATCGTACGAATGAATTAGAATGGATCATAGGAATGAATTAGAATGGATCGTGCAAATGAATAAGACTGGATACATTCGTGTGAATGAATTAGAATGGATCGTGCGAATGAATTAGAATGGATCGTACGAATGAATTAGAATGGATACATTCATGCGAATGAATTAAAATGGATCGTACGAATGGATTAGAATGGATCGTATGAATGGATTAGAATGGATCGTACGGTTGAATTAGAATGGATTGTGCGAATGAATTAGAATGGATACATTTGTGCGAATGAATTAGAATGGAATGTAAGAATGAATTGGAATGGAACGTACTAATGAATTAGAATGGATCCATTCGTACAAATGAATTAGAATGGATCGTACGAATGAATTAGAATGGATCGTACGAATGGATTAGAACGCATTGTACGAATGAATTAGAATGGATCGTGCGAATGAATTAGAATGGATCGTACGAATGAATTAGAATGGATCATACAAATGAATTAGAATAGATACATTCATGCGAATGAATTAGAATGGATCGTAGGAATGAATTAGAATGGATTATACGAATAAATTAGAATGGTTATATTCGTGCGAATAAATTAGAATTGATCGTACGAATGGATTAGAATGGATCGTACGAATGGATTAAAATAGATCGTACGAATGAATTATAATGGCTTGTGCGAATGAATTAGAATGAATACATTCGTGCGAATGAATTAGAATGGAATGTAAGAATGAATTAGAATGGATACATTCGTGCGATTGAATTAGAATAGATCGTATGAATTAATTAGAATGGATCGTACGAATAAATTAGAATGGATCGTGCGAATGAATTTGAATGGATCGTACGAATGAATTAGAATGGATCATGCAAATGAATTAGAATGAATACATTCGAGCGAATGAATTAGAATGGATCGTACGAATGAATTAGAATGGATCATAGGAATGAATTAGAATGGATCGTGCAAATGAATTAGAATGGATGCATTCGTGCGAATGAATTAGAATGGATTGTAGGAATGAATTAGAATGGATCGTACGAATGAATTAGAATAGTTACATTCGTGCGAATGAATTAGAATGGATCGTAAATGGTTTAGAATGGATCGTACGAATGGATTAGAATGGATTGTATGAATTAGAATGGATCGTACAAATGAATTAGAAAGGTTACATTTGTGAGAATGAATTAGAATGGATCGTATGAATAAATTAGAATGGATCGTACGAACGAATTAGAATGGATCGTACGAATGAATTAGAATGGATCGTACGAATGAATTAGAATGGATCATATGAATGAATTAGAATGGTTACATTCGTGCGAATGAATTAGAATGGATCGTACGAATAGATTAGAATGGATCGTACGAATGGATTAGAACGTATTGTACGAATGAATTAGAATAGATATATTTGTGCGAATGAATTAGATTGCATCGTACGAATGAATTAGAATGGATCGTACGAATGAATTAGAATGGATCGTACGAATGAATTAGAATGGATCATGCGAATGAATTAGAATGGATCGTACGAATGAATTAGAATGGATACATTCGAGCGAATGAATTAGAATGGATCGTACGAATGAATTAGAATGGATACATTCGTGCGAATGAATTAGAATGGATCGTACGAATGAATTAGAATGGATCGTAGTAATGAATTAGAATGGATCCACCGAATGAGTTAGAATGGATCATACGAATGAATTAGAATGGATCGTACGAATGAATTAGAATGGATACATTCGAACAAATGAATTAGAATAGATCGTAGGAATGAATTAGAATGGATCATACGAATGAATTAGAATGGATCGTGTGAATGAATTAGAATGGATCGTACGAATGGATTAGAATTGATCGTACGAATGAATTAGAATGGATCGTAAGAATGAATTAGAATAGCTCATACGAATGAATTAGAATGAATCATACGAATGAATTAGAATGGTTACATTCGTGCGAATGAATTAGAATAGATCATACAAATGAATTAGAATGGATCGTACGAATGAATTAGAATGGATACATTTGTGCGAATGAATTAGAACGGATCGTATATTCGTGCAAATAAATTAGAATGGATCGTACAAATGAATCAGAATGGATCGTACGAATGAGTTAGAATGGGTCATGCGAATGAATTATAATGGATCGTACGAATGAATTAGAATGGATCCACCGAATGAGTTAGAATGGATCATACGAATGAATTAGAATGGATTGTGCGAATGAATTAGAATAGATCGTATGAATGAATTAAAATGGATCGTACGAATGAATTAGAATAGCTCATACGAATGAATTAGAATGGTTACATTCGTGCGAATGAATTAGAATAGATCGTACGAATGAATTAGAATGGATCGTGCGAATGAATTAGAATGGATCGTACGAATGAATTAGAATAGATCATACAAATGAATTAGAATGGATCCACCGAATGAGTTAGAATGGATCATACGAATGAATTATAATGGATCGTACGAACGAATTAGAATGGATTGTGCGAATGAATTAGAATGGATCGTATGAATGAATAAGAATGGATCGTACAAATTAATTAGAATGGATCGTGCAAATGAATTAGAATGAAACGTACGAATGCATTAGAATGGATCGTACGAATGAATTAGAATGAATCCTACGAATGAATTAGAATGGATACATTCGTGCGAATGAATTAGAATAGATCGTATGAATGAATTAGAATGGATCGTACGAATAAATTAAAATGGATCGTGCGAATGAATTTGAATGGATCGTACGAATGAATTAGAATGGATCATACAAATGAATTAGAATGGATACATTCGAGCGAATGAATTAGAATGGATCGTGCAAATGAATTAGAATGGATGCATTCGTGCGAATGAATTAGAATGGATCGTAGGAATGAATTAGAATGGATCGTGCAAATGAATTAGAATGGATCATAGGAATGAATTAGAATGGATCGTGCAAATGAATTAGAATGGATGCATTCGTGCGAATGAATTAGAATGGATCGTAGGAATGAATTAGAATGGATCGTACGAATGAATTAGAATGGTTGCATTCGTGCGAATGAATTAGAATGGATCGTACGAATGGTTTAGAATGGATCGTACGAATGGATCGTACGAATGGATCGTACGAAAGTATCCATTCTAATTCGTTCGTACGATCCATTCTAATTCATTCGTACGATCCATTCTAATTCATTCGTACGATCCATTCTAATTCATTCGTACGATCCATTCTAATCCATTCTAATTCATTCGCTCGAATGTATCCATTCTAATTCATTCGTACGATCAATTCTTATTCATTCATACGTTCCATTCTAATTCATTCGCACGATCCATTCTAATCCATTCGTACGATCCATTATAATTCATTCGTTCGATCCATTCAAATTCATTCGCATGATCCATTCTAATTCATTCGTACGATCTATTCTAATTCATTCGTATGAGCTATTCTAATTCATTCGTACGATCCATTCTAATTCATTCGTACGATCCATTGTAATTCATTCATACAATCCATTCAGATTCATTCGCACAAATGTATCCATTCAAATTCATTCATACGATCCATTCTAATTAATTCACACGATCCATTCTAATTCAGTCGTATAAATGTATCTATTTTAATTCATTCGTACGATCCATTCTAATTCATTCGTACGATCTAATTCATTCGTACGATCCATTCTAATTCATTCGTACGATCAATTCTAATTAGAATGGATCGATCGATTCTAATTCATTCGCACGATCTATTCTAATTTATTCATACAATCCATTCAGATTCATTCGCACAAACGTATCCATTCAAATTCATTCGTACGATCCATTCTAATTCATTCGTATGATCTATTCTTATTCATTCGTATGATCCACTCCATTCGTACGATCCATTCTAATTCATTCGCATGATCCACTCTAATTCATTCGTACGATCCATTCTAATTCATTCGTATGATCCATTCTAATTCATTCCTACGATCTATTCAAATTCATTCGCTCGAATATATCCATTCTAATTCATTCGTTCGATCCATTCTAATTCATTCGTACGATCCATTCAAATTCATTCGCATGATCCATTCTAATTCATTCGTACGATCCATTCTAATTCATTCTCACGAATGTAACCTTTCTAATTCATTTGTATGATCCATTCTAATTCATTCGTACGGTCCATTCTAATCCATTCGTACGATCCATTCTAATTCATTCGTACGATCCATTCTAATCCATTTGTACGATCCATTCTACTTCATTCTCACAAATGTAACCTTTCTAATTCATTTGTACGATCCATTCTAATTCATTTGCATGATCCATTCTAATTCATTCGCATGATCCATTCAAAATCGATCGACCGAATGAATTAGAATGGATCATAGGAATGAATTAGAATGGATCGTGCAAATGAATTAGAATGGATACATTCGTGCGAATGAAATAGAATGGATCGTAGGAATGAATTAGAATGGATCGTACGAATGAATTAGAATGGATCGTACGAATGAATTAGAATAGCTCATACGAATGAATTAGAATAGGTCGTACGAATGAATTAGAATGGATCATGCGAATGAATTTGAATGGATCGAATGAATGAATAATAATGGATCGTACGAATGGATTAGAATGGATCGTGCGAATGAATTAGAATGGATCGTATGAATGAATAAGAAAGGATCTTACGAATGAATTAGAATAGATACATTCGAGTGAATGAATTAGAATGGATTAGAATGGATCGTACGAATGAATTAGAATGGATCGTACGAATGAATTAGAATGAATCGTACGAATGGATTAGAACACATTGTACGAATGAATTAGAATGGATCGTACGAATGGATTAGAATGGATCTGACGAATGAATTAGAATGGATCGTACGAATGAATTAGAATGGATACATTCGAGCGAATGAATTAGAATGGATCGTACGAATGAATTAGAATGGATCGTACGAATGTATTAGAATGGATCGTACGAATGGATTAGAATGGATCGTACGTATGGATTAGAATGGATCGTACGAATGGATTAGAATGGATCATACGAATGAATTAAAATGGATCATACAAATGAATTAGAAAGGTTACATTCGTGAGAATGAATTAGAATGGATCATATGAATGAATTAGAATGGATCCACCGAATGAATTAGAATGGTTACATTTGTGCGAATGAATTAGAATGTATCATGCGAATGAATTAGAATGGATCGTACGAATGAATTAGAATGGATCATACGAATGAATTAGAATGTATCATGCGAATGAATTTGAATGGATGGGAAGAATGAATTAGAATGGATCGTACGAATGAATTAGAATGGATCATAGGAATGAATTAGAATGGATTGTGCAAATGAATTAGACTGGATACATTCGTGTGAATGAATTAGAATGGATCGTGCGAATGAATTAGAATGGATCGTACGAATGAATTAGAATGGATACATTCATGCGAATGAATTAATATGGATCGTACGAATGGATTAGAATGGATCGTATGAATGGATTAGAATGGATCGTACGATTGAATTAGAATAGATTGTGCGAATGAATTAGAATGGATACATTTGTGCGAATGAATTAGAATGGAATGTAAGAATGAATTGGAATGGAACGTACTAATGAATTAGAATGGATCCATTCGTACAAATGAATTAGAATGGATCGTACGAATGAATTAGAATGGATCGTACGAATGGATTAGAACGCATTGTACGAATGAATTAGAATGGATCGTGCGAATGAATTAGAATGGATCGTACGAATGAATTAGAATGGATCATACAAATGAATTAGAATAGATACATTCATGCGAATGAATTAGAATGGATCGTAGGAATGAATTAGAATGGATCATACGAATAAATTAGAATGGTTATATTCGTGCGAATAAATTAGAATTGATCGTACGAATGGATTAGAATGGATCGTACGAATGGATTAGAATGGATCGTACGAATGAATTATAATGGCTTGTGCGAATGAATTAGAATGAATACATTCGTGCGAATGAATTAGAATGGAATGTAAGAATGAATTAGAATGGATACATTCGTGCGATTGAATTAGAATAGATCGTATGAATTAATTAGAATGGATCGTACGAATAAATTAGAATGGATCGTGCGAATGAATTTGAATGGATCGTACGAATGAATTAGAATGGATCATGCAAATGAATTAGAATGAATACATTCGAGCGAATGAATTAGAATGGATCGTACGAATGAATTAGAATGGATCATAGGAATGAATTAGAATGGATCGTGCAAATGAATTAGAATGGATGCATTCGTGCGAATGAATTAGAATGGATCGTAGGAATGAATTAGAATGGATCGTACGAATGAATTAGAATGGTTACATTCGTGCGAATGAATTAGAATGGATCGTAAATGGTTTAGAATGGATCGTACGAATGGATTAGAATGGATTGTATGAATGATTTAGAATGGATCGTACAAATGAATTAGAAAGGTTACATTTGTGAGAATGAATTAGAATGGATCGTATGAATAAATTAGAATGGATCGTACGAACGAATTAGAATGGATCGTACGAATGAATTAGAATGGATCGTACGAATGAATTAGAATGGATCATATGAATGAATTAGAATGGTTACATTCGTGCGAATGAATTAGAATGGACCGTACGAATAGATTAGAATGGATCGTACGAATGGATTAGAACGTATTGTACGAATGAATTAGAATAGATATATTTGTGCGAATGAATTAGATTGCATCGTACGAATGAATTAGAATGGATCGTACGAATGAATTAGAATGGATCGTATGAATGAATTAGAATGGATCATGCGAATGAATTAGAATGGATCGTACGAATGAATTAGAATGGATACATTCGAGCGAATGAATTAGAATGGATCGTACGAATGAATTAGAATGGATACATTCGTGCGAATGAATTAGAATGGATCGTACGAATGAATTAGAATGGATCGTAGTAATGAATTAGAATGGATCCACCGAATGAGTTAGAATGGATCATACGAATGAATTAGAATGGATCGTACGAATGAATTAGAATGGATACATTCGAACAAATGAATTAGAATAGATCGTAGGAATGAATTAGAATGGATCATACGAATGAATTAGAATGGATCGTGTGAATGAATTAGAATGGATCGTACGAATGGATTAGAATTGATCGTACGAATGAATTAGAATGGATCGTAAGAATGAATTAGAATAGCTCGTACGAATGAATTAGAATGAATCATACGAATGAATTAGAATGGTTACATTCGTGCGAATGAATTAGAATAGATCATACAAATGAATTAGAATGGATCGTACGAATGAATTAGAATGGATACATTTGTGCGAATGAATTAGAACGGATCGTATATTCGTGCAAATAAATTAGAATGGATCGTACAAATGAATCAGAATGGATCGTACGAATGAGTTAGAATGGGTCATGCGAATGAATTATAATGGATCGTACGAATGAATTAGAATGGATCCACCGAATGAGTTAGAATGGATCATACGAATGAATTAGAATGGATTGTGCGAATGAATTAGAATAGATCGTATGAATGAATTAAAATGGATCGTACGAATGAATTAGAATAGCTCATACGAATGAATTAGAATGGTTACATTCGTGCGAATGAATTAGAATAGATCGTACGAATGAATTAGAATGGATCGTGCGAATGAATTAGAATGGATCGTACGAATGAATTAGAATAGATCATACAAATGAATTAGAATGGATCCACCGAATGAGTTAGAATGGATCATACGAATGAATTATAATGGATCGTACGAACGAATTAGAATGGATTGTGCGAATGAATTAGAATGGATCGTATGAATGAATAAGAATGGATCGTACAAATTAATTAGAATGGATTGTGCAAATGAATTAGAATGAAACGTACGAATGCATTAGAATGGATCGTACGAATGAATTAGAATGAATCGTATCATTCGTACGATCCATTCTAATTCATTTGTATAATCCATTCTAATTCATTCGCACAAATGTATCCATTCTAATTTATTCATACAATCCATTCAAATTCAATCGTATGATCCATTCTAATTCATTCGCACAAATGTATCCATTCTAATTCATTCGTACGATCCATTCTAATTCATTCGTTCGATCCTTTCTAATCCATTCGTACGATCCATTCTAATTCATTCGCTCGAATGTATCTATTCTAATTCATTCGTACGATCCATTCTAATTCGTTCATATGATCCATTCAAATTCGTTCGTACGATCTATTCTAAAATGAGTTAGAATGGATCATACGAATGAATTAGAATGGATCGGACGAATGAATTAGAATGGATTGTGCGAATGAATTAGAATGGATCGCATGAATGAATAAGAATGGATCGTACCTATGAATTAGAATGGATCGTACAAATGAATTAGAATGGATCGAACGAATGAATTAGAATGGATCGTACGAATGAATTAAAATGGATACATTTGTGCGAATGAATTAGAATGGATCATACGATTGAATTTGAATGAATCGTACGAATAAATTAGAATGGATACATTTGTGCGAATGAATTAGAATGGATCGTACAAATGAATTAGAATGGATCGTACAAACGAATTAGAATGGATCGTACGAATGAATTAGAATGGATACATTCGAGCGAATGAATTAGAATGGATCGTACGAATGAATTAGAATGGATCGTACGAATGGATTAGAATGGATCGTACGAATGGATTAGAATAGATCGTACGAATGGATTAGAATGGATCGTACGAATGAATTAGAATGGATCGAACGAATGAATTAGAATAGATCGTACAAATGAATTTGAATGGATACATTTGTGCGAATAAATTAGAATGGATTATACGATTGAATTTGAATGGATCGTACGAATAAATTAGAATGGATACATTTGTGCGAATGAATTAGAATGGATCGTACAAATAAATTAGAATGGATCGTACGAATGAATTAGAATGGATCGTACGAATGAATTAGAATGGATCGTACAAATGAATTAGAAAGGTTACATTCGTGAGAATAAATTTGAATGGATCTTACGAATGAATTAGAATGGATCGTGTTAATGAATTAGAATGGATCGTACGAATGAATTAGAATGGATCGTACAAATGAATTAGAAAGGTTACATTTGTCAGAATGAATTAGAATGGATCGTACAAATGAATTAGAATGGATCGTGCGAATGAATTAGAATGGATCGTTCGAATGAATTATAATGGATCGTGCGAATGAATTAGAATGGATCGTACGAATGAATTAGAATGGATCGTGCGAATGAATTAGAATGAATCGTACGAATGCATTAGAATGGATACATTCGTGCGAATGAATTAGAATGGATCGTATGAATAAATTAGAATGGATCATACAAATGAATTAGAAAGGTTACATTCGTGAGAATGAATTAGAATGGATCGTACGAATGAATTAGAATGGATCATACGAATGAATTAGAATGAATCGTACGAATGAATTAGAATGGATCGTACAAATGAATTAGAATGGATACATTCGTGCGAATGAATTAGAATGGATCGTATGAACGAATTAGAATGGATCGTATGAATTAGAATGGATACATTTGTGCGAATGAATTAGAATGGATCGTACGAATGGATTAGAATGGATTGTACGAATGGATTAGAATGGATCGTGCAAATGAATTAGAATGGATCGTACGAATGAATTAGAATGGATCGTACGAATGAATTTGAATGGATTGTACGAATGTATTAGAATGGATCATGCGAATGAATTAGAATAGATCGTGCGAATGAATTAGAATGGATCGTGTGAATGAATTAGAATGGATCGTACGAATGGATTAGAACGCGTTGTACGAATGAATTAGACATTCGTACAATCCATTCTAATTCATTCGCACGATCCATTCTAATTCATTCGTATGATCCATTCTAATTCATTTGTATGATCCATTCTAATTCATTCGTATGATCCATTCTAACTCATTCGCACAAATGTATCCATTCTAATTCATTCGTACGATCCATTCTAATTCATTTGTACGATCGATTCTAATTCATTCGTACGATCCATTCTAATTCATTCGTATGATCCATTCTAATTCATTCGCACGATCTATTCTAATTCATTCGCACGATCAATTCTAATTCATTCGCATGATCCTTCCTAATTCATTCGTATGATCCATTCTAATTCATTCATATGATCTATTCTAATTCATTTGTTCGATTCATTCTAATTCATTCGCGCGATCCATTCAAATTCATTCGCACGATCCATTCTAATTCGTTCATATGATCCATTCTAATTTGTTCGTACGATCCATTCTAATCCATTCGTACGATCTATTCAAATTCATTCGCACGAATGTAACCTTTCAAATTCATTTGTACGATCCATTCTAATTCATTCGTACGATCCATTCTAATTCATTCGTACGATCCATTCTAATTCATTCGCACTAATGAAACCATTCTAATTCATTCGTACGATCCATTCTAATCCATTTGTATGATCCATTCTAATCCATTCGTACGATCCATTCTAATTCATTCTCACAAATGTAACCTTTCTAATTCATTTGTACGATCCATTCTAATTCATTCGTATGATCCATTCTAATTCATTCATACGATCCATTCTAATCCATTCGTACGATCCATTCTAATTCATTCGTACGATTCATTTATACGATCCATTTTAATTCATTCGCGCGATTCATTCTAATTCATTCGTACGATCCATTCTAATTCATTCGCACGAATGTATCCATTCTAATTCATTCGTACAATCCATTCTAATTCATTCGCACGATCCATTCTAATTCATTCATATGATCCATTCTAATTCATTCCTACGATCTATTCTAATTCATTCGCTCGAATGTATCCATTCGTACAATCCATTCTAATTAATTTGTACGATCCATTCTAATTCATTCGTACGATCCATTCTTATTCATTCGTACGATCCATTCTAATTCATTCGCACAAATGTAACCTTTCTAATTCATTTGTACGATCCATTCTAATTCATTCGTATGATCCATTCTAATTCATTCGCATGAATGTAACCATTCTAATTCATTCGTACGATCCATTCTAATTCAATTCTACGATCCATTCTAATTCATTCGCACGAATGTACCCATTCTAATTCATTTGCACGATCCATTCTAATTCATTCCTATGATCCATTCTAATTCATTCGTACGATCCATTCTAATTCATTCGCTCGAATGTATCCATTCTAATTCATTCGTACGATTAATTCTAATTCATTCGTACGATCCATTCTAATTCATTCGTATGATCCATTCTAATCCATTCTACGATCCATTCTAATTCATTCGTACGATCCATTCTAATTCATTCTTACAAATGTAACCTTTCTAATTCATTTGTATGATCCATTCTAATTCATTTGTACGATCCATTCTAATCCATTTGTACGATTCATTCTAATCCATTCGTACGATCCATTCTAATTCATTCGCACGAATATAACCATTCTAATTCGTTCGTACGATCCATTCTAATTCATTCGTACGATCCATTCTAATTCATTCGTACGATCCATTCGTACAAATGAATTAGAATGGTTACATTCGTGAGAATGAATTAGAATGGATCGTACGAATGAATTAGAATGGTTACATTCGTGCGAACAAATTAGAATGGATCGTACGAATGAATTAGAATGGATCGTACGATTTATTCTAATTCATTTGCACGATCCATTCTAATTCATTCCTATGATCCATTCTAATTCATTCCTACGATCCATTCTAATTCATTCGCACAAATGTATCCATTCTAATTCATTCGTACGATCAATTCAAATTCATTTCACGAAAGTAACCTTTCTAATTTACTTGTATGATCCATTCTAATTCATTCGTACGATCCATTTTAATCCATTCGTACGATCCATTCTAATCCATTCGTACGATCCATTCTAATTCATTCTCACAAAGGTAACCTTTCTAATTCATTTGTACGATCCATTCTAATTCATTTGTACGATCCATTCTAATACATTCGTACGATCCATTCTAATTCATTCACACGAATGTAACCATTCTAATTCATTCGTATGATCCATTCTAATTCATTCCTACGATCCATTCTAATTTATTCGCACGAATTTATCCATTCTAATTCATTCGTACAATCCATTCAAATTCAATCGTTTGATCCATTCTAATTCATTCACACAAATGTATCCATTTTAATTCATTCGTACGATCCATTGTAATTCATTCGCACGATCCATTCTAATTTATTCGCACGAATGTATCCATTCTAATTCATTTGCAAGATCCATTCTAATTCATTCCTATTATCCATTCTAATTCATTCGTACGATCCATTCTAATTCATTCGTACGATCCATTCTAATTTATTCGCTCAAATGTATCCATTCTAATTCATTCGTACGATCCATTCTTATTCATTCATACGATCCATTCTAATTTATTCGTCCGATCCATTCTAATTCATTCGCACGAATGTATCCATTCTAATTCATTCGTACAATCCATTCTAATTCATTCACACGATCTATTCTAATTCATTCGTATGATCCATTCTAATTCATTCCTACGATCTATTCTAATTCAATCGCTCGAATGTATCTATTCTAATTCATTCGTACGATCCATTCTAATCCATTCGTACGATCCATTCTAATTCATTCTCAAAAATGTAACATTTCTAATTCATTTGTACGATCCATTCTAATTCATTCGTACAATAAATTCTAATCCATTCGTACGATCCATTCTAATCCATTCGTACGATCCATTCTAATTCATTCGCACGAATGTAACCATTCTAATTCATTCGTATAATCCATTCTAATTCATTCGTCCGATCCATTCTAATTCATTCGCACGAATGTATCCATTCTAATTCATTCGTACGATCCATTCTAATTCGTTCCTATGATCCATTCTAATCCATTCGTACGATCCATTCTAATCCATTCGTATGATCCATTCTAATTCATTCGTACAAACCATTCTAATTCGTTCATACGATCCATTCTAATTCATTCTCACGAATGTAACCTTTCTAATTCATTTGTACGATCCATTCTAATTCATTTGTAGGATCCATTCTAATTCATTCATACAATCCATTCTAATCCATTCGTACGATCCATTCTAATTCATTTGCACGATCCATTCTAATTCATTCCTACGATCCATTCTAATTCATTCATACGATCCATTCTAATTCATTCGCACGAATGTATCCACTCTAATTCATTCATACAATTCATTCTAATTCATTCGCACGATCCATTCTAATTCATTCATACGATCAATTCTAATTCATTCGTACGAACCATTCTAATTCATTCGTACGATCTAATTCATTCGTACGATCCATTCTAATTCATTCGCACGAATGTAACCATTCTAATTCATTCCTATGATCTATTCTAATTCATTCGCTCGAATGTATCCATTCTAATTCATTCGTTCGAACCATTCTAATTCATTCGTACGATCTATTCAAATTTATTCGCATGATCCATTCTAATTCATTCGTACGATCCATTATAATTCATTCTCATGAATGTAACCTTTCTAATTCATTTGTATGATCCATTCTAATTCATTCGTACGATCCATTCTAATTCATTCGCACAAATCCGTTCTAATTCATTCATACGATTCATTCTAATTCATTCGCACGATCCATTCTAATTCATTTGCACGATCCATTCTAATTCATTCCTATGATCCATTCTAATTCGTTCGTACGATCCATTCTAATTCATTCGCTTGAATGTATCCATTCTAATTCATTGGTACGATCCATTCTAATTCATTCATACGATCCATTCTAATTCATTCTCACGAATGTAACCTTTCTAATTCATTTGTACGATCTATTCTAATTAGAAAGGTTACATTCGAGCGAATAAATTAGAATAGATCGTAAGAATCAATTAGAATGGATCATACGAATGAATTAGAATGGATCGTACGAATGAATTAGAATGGATTGTACGAATGAATTAGTATGGATATATTCGTGCGAATAAATTAGAATGGATCATACGAATGAATTAGAATGGATCGTACGAATGAATTAGAATTGATTGTGTGAATGAATTAGAATGGATCGTATGAATAAATAAGAATGGATCGTACGAATTAATTAGAATGGATCGTGCGAATGAAATGGAATGAATCGTACGAATGCATTAGAATGGATTGTACAAATGAATTAGAATGAATCGTACGATCCATTCTAATTCATTCGTCCGATCCATTCTAATTCATTCGCACGAATGTATCAATTCTAATTCATTCGTACAATCCATTCTAATTCATTCGCACGATCCATTCTAATTCATTCGTATGATCCATTCTAATTCATTCTCACGAATGTAACCTTTCTAATTCATTTGTATGATCCATTCTAATTCATTCGTACGATCCATTCTAATCCATTCGTACGATCCATTCTAATTCAATTCGTGCAATCCATTCAAATTCATTCGCACAAATGTATCCATTCTAATTCATTCGTATGATCCATTCTAATTCATTCGCACGAATGTATCCATTCTAATGCATTCGTACGATCCAGTCTAATTCATTCGTACGATCCATTCTAATTCATTCGTACGAATATATCCATTCTAATTCATTCGTATGATCCTTTCTAATTCATTCGCACGATCCATTCTAATTCTTTCATATGATCCATTCTAATTCATTCGCACGATTGTATCCATTCTAGTTCATTCGTACGCTCCATTGTAATTCATTCGTACGCTCCATTCTTATTCATCGCACAAATGTATCCATTCTAATTTATTCGTACGATCCATTCAAATTCAATCGTATGATCCATTCTAATTCATTCGCATGATCAATTCTAATTCATTCGTCCGATCCATTCTAATTCATTCGCACGAATGTATCCATTCTAATTCATTCGTACGATCCATTCTAATTCATTCGTATGATCCATTCTAACTCATTCGGCAGATTCATTCTAACTCATTCGTACGATCCACTCTAATTCATTCGCATGATCCATTCTAATTTATTCGTACGATCCATTCTAATTCATTCGTACGATCTATTCTAATTCATTCGCATGATCCATGCAAATTCATTCGTACGATCCATTCTAATTCATTCGTACAATCCATTCAAATTCATTCGTACGATGCAATCTAATTCATTCGTACAATCCATTCTAATTCATTCGTACGATCTATTCTAATTCATTCGCTTGATCCATTCTAATTCATTCGTACGATCCATTCTAATTCATTCGTATGATCAATTCTAATTCATTCGCACGATCCATTCTAATTCATTCGTACGATCCATTCTAATTCATTCGCACGAATGTAACCGTTCTAATTCATTCGTACGATCCATTCTAATTCATTCGTACAATCCATTCTAATTCATTAGTACGATCCATTCTAATTCATTCCTACGAATCCATTCTAATTCATTCGTACGATCCATTCTAATTCATTCGCACGATCCATTCTAATTCATTCGTACGATTCATTCTAATTCATTCGCTTGATCCATTCTAATTCGTCCGATCCATTCTAATTCATTCGTACGATCCATTCGAGCGAATGAATTAGAATGGATCGTACGAATGAATTAGAATGGATCGAGCGAATGAATTAGAATGGATCATGCGAATGAATTTGAATGGATCGTACGAATGAATTAGAATGGATCGAATGAATGAATTATAATGGATACATTCGAGCGAATGAATTAGAATAGATCATACGAATGAATTCGAATTGATACATTTGTGAGAATGAGTTAGAATGGATCGTATGAATGGATTAGAATGGATCGTACGAATGAATTAGAATGGATCGTACGAATGAATTAGAATGGATACATTTATGCGAATGAATTAGAATGGATTGTACGAATGAATTAGAATGGATCGTACGAATGAATCAGAAAGGATACATTCGTGCGAATGAATTAGAATGGATTGTGCGAATGAATTAGAATGGATCGTGCGAATGAATTAGAATGGATCGTATGAATGAATAAGAATGGATCGCACGAATGAATTAGAATGGATACATTCGAGCGAATGAATTAGAATGGATCGTACGAATGGATTAGAATGGATCCATTCGTACGAATTAGAATGGATCCATTCTTATTCGTTCGCATGATCCATTCTAATTAGAATGGATTAGAATGGATCCATTCGTACGATCCATTCTAATTCATTCGTATGATCCATTCTAATTCATTCGTACGATCCATTCTTATTCATTTGTAATTCATTTGTACGAATCAATTAAAATGGATACATTCATGCGAATGAATTAGAATGGATTGTACGAATGAATTAGAATGGATCATGCGAATGAATTAGAATTGATCATACGAATGAATTAGAATGGATCGTACGAATGAATTAGAATCGATCGTACGAATGGATTAGAATGGATCGTACGAATGGATTAGAATGGATACATTCGTGCGAATGAATTAGAATGGATACATTCGTGCGAATGAATTAGAATGGATCATATGAAGGAATTAGAATGGATTGTGCGAATGAATTAGAATGGATCGTACGAATGAATTAGAATGGATTGTACGAATGAATTAGAATAGATACATTTGTGCGAATGAATTAGAATGGATCGTACGAATGGATTAGAATGGATCGTACGAATGAATTAGAATGGATACATTCGTGCGAATGAATTAGAATGGATTGTATGAGTAAATTAGAATGGATCGTACGAATGAATTAGAATGGTTACATTCGTGCGAATAAATTAAAATGGATCGTACGAATGAATCAAAAAGGATACATTCGAGCGAATGAATTAGAATAGATCGTACGAATTAATTAGAATAGATCGTACAAATGAATTAGAAATGTTACATTTGTGAGAATGAGTTAGTATGGATCGTATGAATGAATTAGAATGGATTGCATGAATGAATTAGAATGGATCATGCGAATGAATTGGAATGGATCGTACGAATGAATTAGAATGGATACATTCATGCAAATGAATTAGAATGGATCGTACGAATGAATTAGAATGGATCATACGAACGAATTAGAATGGATCGTGCGAATAAATTAGAATGGATCGTACGAATGAATTAGAATGGATCATACAAATGAATTAGAATGGATACATTCGTGCGAATGAATTAGAATGGATCGTAGGAATGAATTAGAATGGATCGTACGAATGAATTAGAATGGTTACATTCGTGTGAATGAATTAGAATGGATCGTACGAATGGATTAGAATGGATCAGACGAATGGATTAGAATGGATCGTACGAATGAATTAGAATGGATTATGCAAATGAATTAGAATGGATACATTCGTGCGAATGAATTAGAATAGAATGTAAGAATGAATTAGAATGGATCGCACTAATGAATTAGAATGGATCCATTCGTACAATTTAATTAGAATGGATTGTACGAATGAATTTGAATGGATCGTACGAATGGATTAGAACGCATTGTACGAATGAATTTGAATGGATCGTACGAATGGATTAGAATGGATCGTACGAATGAATTAGAATGGATCGTACGAATGAATTAGAATAGCTCATACGAATGAATGAATCATACGAACGAATTAGAATGGATACATTCAAATATATCCATTCTAATTCATTAGTACAATCCATTCAAATTCATTCGTACGATGCAATCTAATTCATTCGCACAAATGTATCTATTCTAATTCATTCGTACGATCCATTCTAATTCATTCGCACGATCCTTTCTAATTCATTTGTACGATCCATTTTAATTCATTCGCATGATCCATTCTAATTCATTCTACGATCCATTCTAATTCATTCGTATGATCCATTCTAATTCATTTGTACGAATGGATCCATTCTAATTCATTCTTACATTCCATTCTAATTCATTCGCACAAATGTATCATTTCTAATTCATTCGCACAAGCCATTCTAATTCATTCGTATGATCTATTCTAATCCATTCGTACGATCCATTCTAATCCATTCGTACGATCCACTCTAATTCATTCGCACGAATATAACCATTCTAATTCATTTGTATGATCCATTCTAATTCATTCCTACGATCCATTCTAATTCAATCGCACAAATGTATCCATTCTAATTCATTTGTATGATCCATTCTAATTCATTCGTACGATCTATTCTAATTCATTCGCACGATCCATTCTAATTCATTCGTACAATGCGTTCTAATCCATTCGTACGATCCATTCTAATTCATTCGTACGATCCATTCTAATACAATTGTACGAATGGATCCATTCTAATTCATTAGTACGTTCTATTCCAATTCATTCTTACATTCTATTCTAATTCATTCGCACAAATGTATCCATTCTAATTCATTCGCACAATCCATTCTAATTCAATCGTACGATCCATTCTAATCCATTCGTACGATCCATTCTAATTAATTCGCATGAATGTATCCATTCTAATTCATTCGTTCGATCCATTCTAATTCTTTCGCACGATCCATTCTAATTCATTCACACGAATGTATCCATTCTAATTCATTTGCACGATCCATTCTAATTTATTCCTATGATTCATTATAATTCATTCGTACGATCCATTCTAATTCATTCTTCCGATCCATTCAAATTCATTCGCATGATACATTCTAATTCATTCGTATGATCCATTCTAATTCATTCGTACGATCCATTCTAATTCATTCGCATGATACATTCTAATTCATTCGCACAAATGTAACCTTTCTAATTCATTCGGTGGATCCATTCTAATTCATTCATACGATCCATTCTAATTCATTCTCACGAATGTAACCTTTCTAATTCATTTGTATGATCCATTCTAATTCATTCGTACGATCCATCTAATCCATTCGTACGATCCATTCTAATCCATACGTACGATCCATTCTAATCCATTCGTACGATCCATTCTAATACATTCGCATGATCCATTCTAATTCATTCGTACGATCCATTCTAATTCATTCGCTCGAATGTATCCATTCTAATTCATTCGTACGATCCATTCTAATTCATTCGTAAGATCCTTTCTAATCCATTCGTACGATCCATTCTAATTCATTCGTACAATGTGTTCTAATCCATTCGTACGATCCATTCTAATTCATTCGTACGATCCATTCTAATTCATTCGTACGATCCATTCTAATCCATTCTAATTCATTCGCTCGAATGTATCCATTCTAATTCATTCCTACGATCCATTCTTATTCATTCATACGATCCATTCTAATTCATTCGCACGATCCATTCTAATCCATTCGTACGATCCATTATAATTCATTCGTTCGATCCATTCAAATTCATTCGCATGATCCATTCTAATTCATTCGTATGACCTATTCTAATTCATTCGTACGATCCATTCTAATTCATTCGTACGATCCATTCTAATTCATTCCTACGATCCATTCTAATTCATTCGCACGAATGTATCCATTCTAATTCATTTGCACGATCCATTCTAATTCATTCCTATGATCCATTCTAATTCATTCGTACGATCGAATTTGAATGGATCGTGCGAATGAATTAGAATGGATCGTGCAAATGAATTAGAATGGATCGTACAAATGAATTAGAAAGGTTACATTTGTGAGAATGAAGTAGAATGGATCGTACGAATGGATTAGAATGGATCGTACGAATGGATTAGAATGGATCGTACGAATGAATTAGAATGGATCATACAAATGAATTATAAAGGTTACATTCGTGAGAATGAATTAGAATGGATCGTAGGAATGAATTAGAATGGATCATGCGAATGAATTTGAATGGATCGTACGAATGAATTAGAATGGATCGAACGAATGAATTAGAATGGATACATTTGAGCGAATGAATTTGAATAGATCGTAGGAATGAATTAGAATGGATCATACGAATGAATTAGAATGGATCGTACGAATGAATTAGAATGGATCATGCGAATGAATTAGAATGGATCGTACGAATGGAATGGATCATACGAATGAATAAGAATGGATCATACGAATGAATTAGAATGGATCGTATGAATGAATTTGAATGGATACGTTTGTGCGAATGAATCTGAATGGATTGTATGAATGAATTAGAATGGATCGTGCGAATGAATTAGAATCGATCGATCCATTCTAATTAGAATTGATCGTACGAATGAATTAGAATGGATCGTACGAATGAATTAGATCGTACGAATGAATTAGAATGGATCGTACGAATGAATTAAAATGGATACATTCATACGACTGAATTAGAATGGATCGTGTGAATTAATTTGAATGGATCGTACGAATGAATTTGAATGGATACATTTGTGCGAATGAATCTGAATGGATTGTATGAATGAATTACAATGGATCGTACGAATGAATTAGAATGGATCGTACGAATGAATTAGAATAGCTCATACGAATGAATTAGAAAAGATCGTACGAATGAATTAGAATGGATCATGCGAATGAATTTGAATGGATCGAACGAATGAATTATAATGGATCGTACGAATGGATTAGAATGGATCGTGCAAATGAATTAGAATGGAACGTATGAATGAATAAGAATGGATCGTACGAATGAATTAGAATGGATACATTCGAGCGAATGAATTAGAATGGATTAGAATGGATCGTACGAATGAATTAGAATGGATCGTACGAATGAATTAGAATGGATCGTACGAACGAATTGGAATGGATAAATTCGTACAATCCATTCGTACGATCCATTCGTATGAATTAGAATGAATTAGAATGTATCGTATGAACGAATTAGAATGAATCAAAGGAATGCATTAGAATGGATCGTACGAATGAATTAGAATGAATCGTACGAACGAATTAGAATGGATCGTATGAACGAATTAGAATGGATCGTATGAACGAATTAGAATGGATCGTACGAATGAATTAGAATGGATACATTCGAGCGAATGAATTAGAATGGATCGTACGAATGAATTAGAATGGATCATAGGAATGAATTAGAATTGATCGCGCAAATGAATTAGAATGGATACATTTGTGCGAATAAATTAGAATGGATCATAGGAATGAATTAGAATGGATCGTACGAATGAATTAGAATGGTTACATTCGTGCGAATGAATTAGAATAGATCGTAGCAATGAATTAGAATGGATCGTACGGATGAATTAGAATGGTTACTTTCGTGCGAAAGAATTAGAATGGATCGTACGAATGGTTTAGAATGGATCGTACGAATGGATTAGAATGGATCGTACGAATGGATTAGAATGGATCGTACGAATGGATTAGAAAGGTTATATTCGTGAGAATGAATTAGAATGGATCGTACGAATGAATTGGAATGGATCGTACGAATGAATTAGAATGGATGCGTTCGAGCGAATGAATTAGAATGGATCGTACGAATGAATTAGAATGGATCATAAGAATGAATTAGAATGGATCGTGCAAATGAATTAGAATGGATACATTCGTGCAAATGAAGTAGAATGGATCGTTGGAATGAATTAGAATGGATCGTACGAATGAATTAGAATGGTTACATTCGTGCGAATGAATTAGAATGGATCGTACGAATGGATTAGAATGGATCGTACGAATGGATTAGAATGAATCGTACGAATGAATTAGAATGGATCGTACAAATGAATTAGAAAGGTTACATTTGTCAGAATGAATTAGAATGGATCGTACGAATGAATTAGAATGGATCGTACAAATGAATTAGAATGGATCGTACGAATGAATTAGAATGGATACATTCGTGCAAAAGAATTAGAATGAATCGTACGAATGAATCAGAATGGATCGCGTGAATGAATTAGAATGGATCGTACGAATGAATTAGAATGGATACATACAAATGAATTAGAAAGGTTACATTCGTGAGAATGAATTAGAATGGATCGTACGAATGAATTAGAATGGATCATACGAATGGATTAGAATGGATACATTTGAGCGAATGAATTAGAATGGATCGTACGAATGAATTAGAATGGATCATATGAATGAATTAGAATGGATCGTGCAAATGAATTAGAACGGATACATTCGTGCAAATGAATTAGAATGGATCTTAGGAATGAATTAGAATGGATCGTACGAATGAATTAGAATGGTTACATTCGTGCGAATGAATTAGAATGGATCGTACGAATGGATTAGAATGGATCGTACGAATGGATTAGAATGGATCGTACAAATGAATTAGAATGGATCGTACAAATGAATTAGAAAGGTTACATTTGTGAGAATGAATTAGATTGGATCGTACGAAAGAATTAGAATGGATCGTACGAATGGATTAGAATGGATCATACGAATGGATTAGAATGGATCGTACAAATGGATTAGAATAGATCATACAAATGAATTAGAAAGGTTACATTCGTGAGAATGAATTAGAATGGATCGTACGAATGAATTAGAATGGATCATGCGAATGAATTTGAATGGATCGTATGAATGAATTAGAATGGATCGAACGAATGAATTAGAATGGATCGAACGAACGAATTAGAATGGATCGTGCGAATGAATTAAAATAGATCATACGAATGAATTAGAATGGATCATACAAATGAATTAGAAAGGTTACATTTGTGAGAATGAATTAGAATGGATCGTACGAATGAATTAGAATGGATCGTACGAATGAATTAGAATGGATACATTCGAGCGAATGAATTAGAATGGATCGTACGAATGAATTCGAATGGATACATTCATGTGCACAAAGGTATCCATTCTAATTCATTCGCACAATTAGAATGGATCATGCGAATGAATTAGAATGGATCGTACGAATGAATTAGAATGGATACATTCGAGCGAATGAATTAGAATGGATCATACGAATAAATTAGAATGGATCGTGCGAATGAATTAGAATGGATCGTACGAATGGATTAGAATGGATCGTACGATTGGATTAGAATGGAATGTATGAATGGATTAGAATGGATCGTACGAATGGATTAGAATGGATCGTACAATGAATTAGAATGGATCATACAAATGAATTAGAAAGGTTACATTCGTGAGAATGAATTAGAATGGATCGTACGAATGAATTAGAATGGATCCACCGAATGAATTAGAATGGTTACATTTGTGCGAATGAATTAGAATGTATCATGCGAATGAATTAGAATGGATCGTACGAATGAATTAGAATGGTTACATTCGTGCGAATGAATTAGAATGGATCGTACGAATGAATTAGAATGGATCGTACGAATGAATTAGAATGGATCATATGAATGAATTAGAATGGATACATTCGAGCGAATGAATTAGAATTGTTCGTACGAATGAATTAGAATAGATCGTACGAATGAATTAGAATGGATCGTACGAATGAATTAGAATGGATTAGAATGGATCGTACGAATGAATTAGAATGGATCGTACGAATGAATTAGAATAGATCGTACAAATGAATTAGAATTGTTCGTACGAATGAATTAGAATGGATCGCTCGAATGGATCCATTCTAATTAGAATGGATCATACGAATGAATTAGAATGGATCGTACAAATGAATTAGAATGGATTGTGTGAATGAATTAGAATGGATCCATTCTAATTAGAATGGATCGTACGAATGAATTAGAATGGATTCATTTGTACGATCCATTCAAATTCATTCACATGATCCATTCTAATTCATTCGCACGAATGTATCCATTCTAATTCATTTGCACGATCCATTCTAATTCATTCCTATGATCCATTCTAATTCATTCGTACGATCCATTCTAATTAGAATGGATCCATTCGAGCGATCCATTCTAATTCATTCGTACGATCCATTCTAATTCATTCGCACGATCCATTCTAATTCATTCGTACGATCCATTCTAATCCATTCGTACGATCCATTCTAAACCATTCGTACGATCCATTCTAATTCATTCGCACGAATGTAACCATTCTAATTCATTCATACGATCCATTCTAATTCATTCCTATGATCCATTCTTATTCATTCGTATGATCAATTCTAATTCATTCGCACAATCCATTCTGATTCATTCGTACAATCCATGCTAATTCATTCGCACACATGTAACCATTCTAATTCATTCACACACATGTAACCATTCTAATTCATTCGTATGATCCATTCTAATTCATTCGCATGATACATTCTAATTCATTCACACAAATGTAACCATTCTAATTCATTCGGTGAATCCATTCTAATTCATTCGTACGATCCATTCTAATTCATTCTCACGAATGTAACCTTTCTAATTCATTTGTTTGATCCATTCTAATTCATTTCGTACGATCCATTCTAATCCATTCATACGATCCATTCTAATCCATTCGTACGATCCATTCTAATACATTCGCACGATCCATTCTAATTTATTCGTACGATCCATTCTAATTCATTCGCTCGAATGTATCCACTCTAATTCATTCGTACGATCTATTCTAATTCATT